>OZ035953.1:49091265-49550594 GCA_964034955.1 Orchesella flavescens
GTGTCTAGTCATGCACATTTCATTTATATAAAACTTCATGCTTACATGAATGCTGCATTTATAGCAATGCATATAAGAGATGGAGGCATTGAACCATTCAATCATTTCCCCCCGTCAACTAAAAAACTTGTCGATCAGTTTTCCTCGTCGACCGAAAAAACCTGTCGATCAGTTTTCCCCATCGATCAAAAAAACTGTCGATCAGTTTTCCTCGTCGAACAAAAAAACTGTCGACCAGTTTTCCCTGTCGAACCAAAAATGGTGTCGACCAGTTTTCCTAGGGATCTTTCTGACGGGGATCAATGTGTATAGGGACCAAAAAGTGGGGACCAAGTTTCACCAACTCAAAAACCTCTATGCTATGATTCTCAGAATTGGATTTCATCTATTCCGCAAAAAAATACTCTAGCATGCCTTACATATACAGAAAATATTAGCGTTGAGATTAATACTTTTATTGAATAATATGATGACTCATAGCGGGAACAGAATGTTTGGGTATAAATACAAAAGACGAAGCCAAAAGTTACTGGAGTTTAGAGCACAGGTGCAATACTGAAGCTTGCTGGTTTTGGTTGCATATGTGTAACACGGATGAGAAAAAGAAGCTGAATATCCTTTGAAATAACAAAAACCGTTGCTGCACTCATATAAACCACTGCCTTCAACCTCATTTCTTAACTTTGCTGCGGACACCAGCATAAAAGATAAAACCCTACTCCTGACGCTCTCTATGTGCGTAACTTTCAAACATTTCTAACGCTTTGATTGTGTGATAAGTTATCTTTGTTCATTTGACTTCTTTGCATAGTAAGGTAGTTCCAAGAGGAATAGTTGGCTGGTTTCAGAGTAACATATATCTTCTGATTCTTTACTACTGGGAACTTTAGGATATACTAAGATGCTTCGTTGGCAAATGCTCCTTATTTTTACGACCTCTTAATTACAGATAATTAAACTAAAATCAGTTTAACTAACAATTGAAAAAATTAGACTTTAAGATTTTAAATCGATTACTTAACAAGAAAAATCCAACAAATTGAAATTTAAAGCTAAAAAAGACTCATATGTTTAAAATAAATACTACTTTTTGAGGATCTTTTTTTCATGTCCCGTTCTTGGTCTGCCATCTTCAGCCTGCAGACAATGAAGTACATACATGTCAGCATATAATAAAAATTTAGATTAAACATTACCTGTGAAAGGAGTACATTAAAAACTTACTTTTCAGTAGCTGCAATTCCTAACGCCACCCTTTCGTTTGCTGTTTGCGATGAAGTTTTTTATAATAACTGTCGGTCATAGGATGAGCTGGAATGCTTGAAAGAGTCTCTAACTCTTCCTGTAACTCTTCAGGGGTAATCACCCTCCATGTAGGGGCCTGCACGACCTCCTTCCTCTTAGGTGGTTCTTCCTCTTCCTTCATATCAACAAACGAAGAACTGCGACCTTTAGAGTCCAATGGGCCTCCAATGGTCTCTGACCAATAAGGTCCAAGGTTAGAATTTAGCTGGGCCACACTACGAGAATTTGTCACCTTGTTGTTTTTGCTAAGCTGCATTTGATTCATCTTTGTGATTAATTCATCGTCTGCATTTAAAGTGGCTCCAGACTCTATCAATGACAAAATATAAATTTTGAAAAGATTGGAATTGCAAAATAAAATAATAATAGTAAACAACTTAATGACCTTTGGGGGCTACTGGAACTGATGTCCAATACTTGCCGAGGTTACAGTTTAGTCGAGTCAGGTAACGTGAAGTAGCCACGTTGTTGTTTTTGTTGGATTGCATTATTATCCAGTTAGTTAGTCTCCTTTTATAAGTGAGAGGAGTGATAATGACAAAAAAAATCGATCATGAACAGATTGTAATCGCAAGAAGCAGAATAAACAAGTTAATGGCAACAATCTGCCTGCTGCTTAAAATGATGCAATCTTTATCTGCTTGAAAAATTACCAGACAACATAGATCTCCGAAATAATTTTAAAATCTTTGGTAATTTGATTGAGTTAATAAATATCCTTTCTTCTTCCAAAAAACCCAAACAATATTATGATATCAATGAAAATACATAAAGTTGAAAGTTCCACAGTTTGCCTCTCAACATTTGGTACCACAAATATACCAAAAAAATAAAAGCAAACAACAAAGAGATATGTAAAAATCTGTGATAAGGCCTAGCGCTAAGTAAACAACCTAAATGTGAAAGTACGGAGTGTCCGTCATCCTTGTCAGGGGGTGCTGCTGCTCCATTGCATAAACGGTGATGATGCTGGTGCAGAAGTTGATCATGTTAACAAAGACTCAATCTCAGGCAGTGAGATACACTTATGACTGCGTATAAGCAACTACCATGACCATTAGAAGGTGGAGAAGTAGCATGCTGTATAATGGAATACTGTTGCATATGTTTTTGTAAACCGCAATCAGAAAGCATGTATAATTTGTATGCGGCAGATGTAGGCCTGAAAATAATTCTTTCGCAAGCCAAATCATTATTATTAATATTAATTCAAATGCCTGGACTTGGGATGTGGCACCATTGTCATCTATTTGCTGATATTGGCTTTGAATGAAGAAAATCTCATAAACCCTTGCTTTTCATGTACTATTCTTAATAAGTTCATTTCTTAGTCAGTGTATAACTGTAAAGTTTCACTTTACACTTTTACAGGATCCTTTCCGTTCGGATCAAAATTTTTCAATGGGCTCGAAACTATTTTCAGCAGTCCCAAAAATGTGAAATAAGCTGCCTTTCAGATTAACTAGTCATATTGCACGACTTTCATTGCATAAAGGAAAATTATAAGCATAAATGCATCATCACCACCACTGTACCGTACCGGTTCTGTCAAAAGCTAGGAAAAATGTGTGTATAGGGTTGTTAGGCTTAGGTATAAATATGCATGGACATGAAGATTGAGCGAACAGAGTATGACACAAAAGGGCACCCCTTTTTGAGCCAGTGTTTTCGTCCGTAATAATCTCCTCCAACGAAGCCAGATGTGTGGTGTGGACATACATAAATATATACGTACATGAGCATGATCCTCATGATATTTTGTCGGATGTAAAGCTCACTGTAAGAACCTTACACAAGGGGAAATGAAAGCGAAAGTCATATTATGCAGCCAGTACGGCACAACCTTGCATTGCATTAGCATTAACTTGTATAGGCTCATACTTGGTTGCATCAGCAACTGCACTTTTTTCCTCTCTAAAATCCAAAATGCATTTCCTGTTCTCTAATACCCTACAACTCCCTCATTTAGGTTGAAATTGAAGGGTTCATTTTTCTCTCTCCGAAAATAAAAATGTGTTCTAGTAGGCCAAACGAAGCTGAAGCTAGGCCACCACCACTGTTGTTTACAGAGCCATATCGTCACTAATAATAACACAAGTAAAAAAAGGCAATGAAATTTCTGCCCATTCTTTCCACTGCCTCCTGTTCCTGATGATGATAGAGCACAATGCTTCATCATCTAATAATGTTTCACACACGGCGACAGACGTACGTACAACTGTACACACGACGACCCGTATAAACACAAAACGATTCAGAGCAGACACTACAAGAAATCGATAGGGAAAAACGTGAACCGTAATGTAATAATAAAAATGAAGCATTTGCTCATGAACTTGATATTGGAGTAGCGAACTGCCGACCATGTGCTGTGTTGATGTTGATGCTGTGTTTGTTCATTGATGTATGCATACAAAGTTTGGGGAAATAAAATGTAGAATGCTTGCAATGCTGCCATACATGCCACATAAATATTATACAACTCATGCCTTTCTATGATGATGATCATTTCTATTATTGAAGGAAATAGAATGAGCGTCGGTAAGGGATATGAATTGGATGGATCTAACTCAAACTAATGGAATAACGTGAGATGCTTAAAAGCTCAAACTTTGTTGGTGATGTGAAGATCACCAAACATTTTCACTCTACACAGCTGAAAAGTTGACTGCACATATCATACAACTGCTCACTCATTTACCATCACTCAGTCTTATTTAGCTTGTCTGTCAGTGGTGATGTGGTGGGTTTTTGGTGATCCCTTTTCACGACAACCTAAGGGAAATGCTTCGTTGCCTCACAAACTGATACCCTTATTTGAAAAACCGTTGCTCTACACAAAATTCTAAAATGCAAATGGCACTGCCTTCATCTTAATTAATAGATCCGCTCTATTTTAATATTCATAGTGGACATATTGCTGAATATGTAGCTCAATAAAAAAGTTCGGAGTTCCAAAGTGAAACAGTTTTGTGAATTGTGTGACTTTTGTTTTATTATAGACTACCCGGCTTTTGCAAGCAGCATACAAGTATACCCACTCCCGGTGGTAATTCTGCGGTGAATGGTGTTGGATCTGGATCTGGTTCTACGTCTTCCTCATCCGGTGTAGTTCATCAGCACCATAGTTTTCCCCAGCAGCAACATCATCATAATTTGGTGAATGTTCCCAGTAAAAAGTCCTCATCTTCGTCAGGGGACAAGGGGAAGGGATTAATTGGAGGGAGTGGAAGTGCTCATGGACATCCATATAGTTCCAGTGGTAAGTAATTTTTAACTGTTTTCTGTTTCAAAATAATTTTAACGTGCATAAATTAAAAGGAACAAGATTGGATACTTCTTACTCGAGTATGGAATGAAAACAATAATTATATTGAGTAAATATTCTCTATAAATGCACAAAATGGTAGGGTTTAATAAATAGGATACAATATTATGTACAGTCATGTAATCAACCTAAAAAGTAGAGCATTCCAGATTCCATTGGTTTTCAAGTGGCTGCAATAAATAGAGTGCAAGAAATAGAGAAAAAAGAGCATTAAGCTGTTTTTAAAGGAGTCGAGAGTATAGTATGCTCTCACTCACGCACTTTAATAAATGACTTGCAGTCAACGTCATCATGTTTCCCCTTTTTTACATACCTACTTTACAACAACTTGCATTATCAAAATGAGCACAGCTAATGTGTGCACTTTTTCTCCACTCAACTCAAGTCTAGGAAATGATGATGATGATGATTATATGATGATGGAAGAAAGATCAATGTTTTGTTTAGCTTCATTTCTGTCTTGACATTTGAAAGTACTCATGAGAAGTATACCACTTCACCATGTATCGTAAAAATCGTAAATATGCAAATGTAAGCACAAAGCAGGGATAAATATACACACATCTGTCTGAACGAAGCTAAAATGCGTACTTAATGGCAATGTTTTTGAGTAGATCTCTTTGATATTTGATTGAAGAATAACTCAAAGGAACGGCTTAAGAAAATAGTAGTTTTAGCATGTTATACGATCTTATTTTATTGAATGAAGATCTCATAGAACTTACAAATCACATGGTTTGGTGAAGTGTTAGCCCCAACCCACGAAGCAAATAATTTTTTTTTGCTGGCGTTCGCTTACTTTTTGAAGCAACGAAAATGTCTACTTTACTTTAGAAAGATTTGTAAAATACTTGTTAGCAGAAATCTTTTCATATGGCTAAAAATCAGCCTGTAAAAAGGGAGGAACTGAATTCGTCTACAGAAAATTTAACTGGAAGCTGAGAGCATTACATTATGCTTAAGATTTGTACAAGTTGCAATTATTGTGAAACATAAAAATCACAATAGGACGAAATAACTGGAGAGAGAATTAAAGCGGAAATGAAGCCATGCGCAATTTTTATTACAAAAAAATTACGACACGAGGGGAACACAGAAACATAATTTCTACAGTGAAGAATGGGATGTACAGAGTGGTATAGGAATAATGAATGCACACAATATCGCATTGAACATTGTTGTGCTCTCAAAATCCCAAAATTGTGGATGAAGGGGCGTTTATGATTCCGCTTTTTTCTTCTTTACTTCATCTTCCGCTAAACAAAATACGATAAAGCACGTTTGTGACTTGCAATGATGAATAGGAATATTGTCATAAAATGAGCAAGTCTGAAGAAGAATAGGAGATATTTTAGCTAGATTAGTAATGTGTTGGTGTGTGTGTGTGTGTGTATACATCAATGTGGAGGGGAGATAGAGAGACAATGTCATCAAAGCGTGATGGTAAGTAAGTGTCAGTAGAATGATAAAGAATTACAAAAGGGGAAAGAGGATGAGAAAGATGAGATGTGTATGACGATGAGTTTGATGATGATGATGGAATTCGCATTGTGATTGACATTTTATGTTGGGTGATATTTATCATGCATGATGATGAATGTAAGCGGGGTGCTGATTGTTATTGCCATTAGATCCTCTCAACAGTGCAAAGTGCAATGGAGAGAACAATATAAATATTCTGTATGACATTCGCATGCTTGCCTTAACTCAACGGATTTTGGATGAGAAGGAGAATTGTTTGTTAGTCAAAGTATATCTGACGCAGTGTTAGGATAGTTTATATGACATCATAAGAACGCTGTTGTCGGAGCACTTATATATAAATAGCATACTCACGATCAGCTTGAATTATTCGATTCTTCAAACGCAAGAAAGCCGAAGCAATGTCCATTTGGCTAAAATAGATTTCGTTGCAAGTTGCAATGCCACTTCTAGTTACAAATATGAATTACCACCCACTCACACCGTTTACAATTACATCACATGTATCCGTAAGCAATTTATTATGTATTTATAAATGCAATCATGTAGGCTTCAAGTAGCCCCAAAGAGTAGTGTAGCGACCAGAACATTTTAACATATAAATTAGTCTCTAGTTGAAAAACTGGATATGATAATTATTTTTTGTGCCAGACTTTGACGTAGAAAGCTGCTACCACCAACCTAGTTTCAATATTTTTTTATAAAAGGGCAGAACTCAGCATGGAGCTTGGATGAATTTTTAAGTTGCCATAAACTTTGGCTAATTGGTGATATGATCGTCGTAGATTAAAATAAGCTAATATGATTGCAGTACAACAAATCACAATCCTTGATCATTAAGATAACGACGAGTACACAATAAGAAGTTCATTTCAAAAAAGCACATAATTTTCCTAGACTTTCTTATTCATCCTCTTTAAATTTCTCAGCTAGAGAGCTAGTATTTCTACTTCATAAGATAAAATGTTATTTTTCAAGAAATGAATAGAAACGCAGGAGGAGGGAAAAGGGTTAAACACGAAGGCAAGCAAGAAGATGAATAGAAATGAACTGCGAATTACACTTTCTAGCAATGGTTTTCATTACATTCTCATACCCTGTTTCCTCCTTCCTAAACATTTTCTCAGTCGGTTTCAGTTGACTGCCTCACTCTTTCCAAACAACACAACACAACAATGAAATGAAAAGAACTTATGCTTCAACTCGACTCCTTTCAAACAGATGAATTCCATCCCACTCTCTCTCTCTAGTCAATCCTTCCTTTCTAATCTTTCTCCCCAGGACGAAGGAAACGATGTGGAGCATTTGAAGTTGCAAGTAATGTGAGAGTGCAAGTCAAGTGCAATACAATAAACTATGTTGCACTTATTTGCATCGTCCAAATTCCTCACTGCATTTTATTGCAGTGGGTGTAGTATAGCACCAATAAACTTGTAAAACTCCAACAAGAAGAGAACTGTGAGTCGTGAGTGCAACAGGAAATGTACAACGGAGTGAAAAGGAAAGGAACGCTACATGTTTCAAGGGAAAGGATGACGTTTATCACTGTAGTGGTGTTGGTGCTCGCTGTGGTGGTTGGTAGTGGTGGTGATGTGATGATGCTATCGTATCGTATCATTCGTATCACCCTCTTAAATCTTATTTTTAAAACCCAATTTACCTTCCCTCCTGCCTTTTGATTGCAGGCAATATTTAATGGGATGCAATGAAGTGCATTCAAAGTCAGCTTGTTCTCGTTTCTAAAAGTTTGAGCTCAACTTTTCTTGCTCATTTTGAAAAGTGTACAAGTTGCAGAATGACGGCTTTTGTATGCATAATAAATGAGATTGCAGCTATAGTTGTTGCACATTCAAACTCAAATATTATAGTATAGAATCTATGTATATCATATTTCTTCTTCATTATTACTTAAACTTAGGGGCTTCTCCTCTCCCATTTTCCTTTCAGTTTTCGTTGTGAAAGGAAAAGTTCACCTTCATTTCCAAAGTCAACAACTTTCCTCATCTTAATCTACCTTTAATTACCCATCTTTTCATCAACATTGTAATCATTATCATCACGTTAAAGCTCTATCCATTCATAGTAAACTTTGGTAATAAGTAAAGTTTTGATGGAATTTTTTTATCTTATGAATAACTACGCGTGTACATATTTCTATAACAAGTTTTTTATATCTTAATTGACATCTTTATTAATTTCATATTTTCCTTCTAAGGAAAAGAACCGAATTTTAATGCTTACATAGTAACACAAGCTAAATTATAAATAAGTATATTAAGAGAGCTGGTTGTTGTTGGTGTTCGTATCCTGTGTGTTTTGTGTCAGAGAAAGAAAAGCTTTGTTGCTTGTTCTTGTTGTCGTCTCAACATTTGCAACAAGCGTCTGTTTATTGTCTTTTCTTCCTTCATCCATTTTCTCTTGTTCTTTCTCTCACCCACGTTGTTTTGGAAAGTGAATTCATTGTGGCGTAAAATAGGGGATTTATTCGATTCACTTTCACCTCGCCTCATTGCCTTCCTCAAACTATCTCTCTACGAAAATCTCTGCTTAAAGCCACCCAAAGTTTACTAAATTGTCTTTTACTCTAACTCTATCTACAACATTGCGTAGCGTTAGTGTGTCTATGTGAGACTTTCTGATTGTATTGTGAGAGGATAACAGTTGAACATAGTATGTAAGCGAACATATGTTCACGATCTAAAACATTAATCAGTAGAAATGCATTGGTTTTCTAGTCTTCCTGTCCGTCTAAAAAGCACTGTATTACGTTGGTCTTTTGTCTTGCTCCGTTTTTCGTGGACGGACACAAACATGATAAACTAGAATTTCGCAAAAAAAAAACAACTCTTCCTTTCTCTTGGTTTGGTAAATATAAGATTAAATGAAAGAGTGCGTGAAAGCATTCATCCAACATGCAGCAATCCTTCCTTTTGAATGCCAAACATACGCATACTCACGCAAAGGCAACTTTCCCCTTTTTGCAGTTGAAATCCCATTTCCTTGCTAGTTCTGATCAGATTCGAGTTTTTTTTGTCGCTCAGAGAATTAAATCAAGTTGATGCTGTTGGAGAAAGAGAGAGTATTTATCATGGCTTGTGTGTGGATGCTGCTCCTCTTGTTTGAAATCCAGTTCCTACGTTCTGATTCAGTTTCCTGATGATGAAACTCTGTAACTCTTTACCATTTATTACTGTTATTATCTCTCAAAGTCCGACAACGACGTCGGCGGCTTGTAAAAGCACTTGACTTCAATTGAAGAAAGGAAAAGCTAAGCCATGAACTTGGATTGTGTGTGCATACTTATCGTCATCATCATCATCATCAACTGCATTCCATTTTTTGGTGCTTTTCCCCAAGTCAATTCAATTTCCAGTGCCTTTTAGCAATTTTGATTGCACTGCACTTCCTCCCTTGCATCTCCTCTTGCACTTAGCGCTTGTGTGTGGGAGGAGGAAAAGAGTGAATTGAGAAGCGTGAGAGATAATAAATGGATGTTGTTGATGATCATGACGATGATGACGATACAAAATACAAGGGATGAGCGCGTGTGATCTCATCAGAAAGAACAATAGCTTGACTTAGCTTTGATGTTTACATGCCTCTCGCTTCTTCTATTTTCTGTACGTCCCTCTGACGAGGATGCGTTCGAAATGAAATTTAGATGTGAAAACTGAATCAGTCAGGATTTGATAGGGAGTAAAATAAAATTACTTGTATTATTATTATCCACTAGTTAAAAGGCTACTACTCTCCTCCTGCAGTAAAATATCATCCATTTATTTGTGACATTCTCTCGCTGAATGAAGAGATTTTGTGTCCCTTTACATATTCATGTCAAATTTTCGTAGCCAAAAACCAGCAAGATAAACTGGAACCATGAGGATCAGATCCGATTTAGGTCTCTGAAGAATAATATGAATACGTACCTACAATTTAGGCATATGTATCACCAAAATAAACCAGCTTTCCTTACCACGTGAAATGATCTTTAGATGAAATTGCCTTAACTCAACCACATTGTCGATTACAGAGCTTTGTGCAAAAGCAAATGAATCTGAGAAGCACCAGTTTAATATCAAACGTGGATGATGATGATATTGCGGCTGTGTCATTGTCATTTCAGCAGCTCAGCTTTCCATTAATAATAGAGAGAAAACTAGGTCCTATGAATGTTGCAACGGTAGGAAATTGACTCTTGTTTTACTGAAAGAAAGTTCATTCCTCCGCTCTGTGATAATTTGGCCTGTGTATTTTGTTGCAAACAAAGCAAAAACGGATTATGAGATGACAATTCATTCCATTCCCTGAAAAAAAAAACTTTATTTCCGCAGTCGAGGAAATCAAAACTGCGGAAAAATTCTGTAATCCTTTTTTTTCGTTGCAGTCACTCAATCTCATTCCAATTTATTTGAATATTTTTTTCTCAGGAAAAAAAACACGATCAAGTAAAATAGAAGGAAGTGGGAACAAGCTTATATATTATTTTAGTGCGTTGCGTAGCCTAAAAAAGTGTGAATGAAAAGCGAGAGAATTTAGATAAAGATAGTGCACAACACAACAACAGTTTACTTGCATTTTTCATTAAAAGAACAACATAAATATTCTCTCCTTCTCCTTATCTTTGACTACAGACCAGCATGACGAAGAGGAGGAGGAGAAAAGGAAGAGAGTGTGAAGAGAGTCACATACTTCATCGACTTACACTTTTTGAGGGAACAAGAACTTGAGTGGTGGAGAAGAAAAAAAAGATATATATTGACAATAGCAATAGCATAACTTAAGTGTCTTTTAGAAACTTGAGCTAGGAAAAAAAATTGGAGGGCAATGCCATACCATGCTATGCCAATGCAGAGAAGAGTAAAAAAATATGTAGAATTGCATAATAAAAATGTTCCATTCCTCCCACTTCTCCGACTGACTGGATGACTACAATGAACAGAAAAAGTGACAATAAAGAGCAGCACCAAAAGTGTACATTTTTTTCATGGGAATGCATATATGATGCTCATGATCATGATGATGATGTAGTTGTACTTTCTTATAGTAGAACACTGTAAAAGACGCATGTCGCCCTAGAGGAATCTTATGAAATGAAAACCAAAAGAAAAAAACTAAATAAACTGGGAGCTTTTAGACGTCTCTTTTTTGGCATCATTTGAATGCACTATACAATGCTTACTCTAAAGGGAAAGTACGGAGGCAAGTTCAAGTCCATGAAATGAAAGCATTTTTTTGCCTATCTTCCTTCCCAAAACGAAACTGATATCACACATTGGGAATGATGGAAAATGGAAAGTTGGAAGTGGAAAGAATATATGTATGCAGTTGTGGTTCACTCTGGAATGCATGCAAGTTGAGTTTGGATTGAATGGATGGGGAAATTTTGTTTGCACTCTCTCTTCTTCTTCTTCCGTATTTCGTTGCATAAGTAGGAAAAGGTGGAGAACGGTTTTTTCTATCTGAAAGTTGAGCCGGGCCGGGTAGGAGAGTAGCGAAGCCGGTAGTTTCTCCAGAGTGGTTTGGTTTGCCTAGGACACGCAGGGAAAACGCATGATATGCTTGGATTCCCGTTCTATAAGTACATAATATATACTTGCTGCTGTAGTACTTAGCTCATTCCTAATATCCTTCCCGTTTGTATAAGATGATCCGTCAGTGGGAAGCCGGAGCTCAAACCGTTCCTGGTTTTCGTGGTGGAATGAAGCCTGTTTGGCTCCTTTGTTGGCAACTATACTATGTTTAAGTAAAGTAAAGAAGCCTTGTTTTGTGTGGAATGAAATCAAAAGTGTGTGCTGCTTGCCAGACTAAATTAAGTTGTGCGTGAGTGTGTCTCTCTCTCCCTTTGTTATCATTATCACGACCAGGCGATACCGATCACAGTGTTGCTACTAATGTACGCGACAAAATGGTTAACAAATCATTGTATTTTTTTTACTCCATGAGTTGTTTTCCATTGTGAAGCTAGATTTTATAAACTCAGCAGCTGGAAAAAGTTTTTTTTCTCCATTGTGAGTAGTGTGGTTGGTCTAAAGAATGATAAAAATCTCATATAATTTGTGTTCTTGTTGTGACTTTTGATTCTGACATTTTTGTGAACAAGCTAAACTCACTTTTTGTGGTTTGGTTTGAAGAGGCTTGTGCGTTGCATTCTGCATTTTTTCTCCGGAAGTGAAATAAGAGCGTTGTATGAACTTGACTTATTTTCTGTGCGCTTATCACCACCAGAAAGAAAAAAGTTGGGACGTGATATAATAAATTTAACTTTTTTGTGCTGTACATTAAAGCACAAGCACAAGACATTGTAAAACATTTTCTATAATCCACGACTGTCTCAAGAGGAGAGGAGACCACCTTGCCTTGTTAGGAAATTTATTTTGTTTTGAAACTTAAAGTGGCACTTGAAAAGTACTCTCATAAATTGTGCTGATCAAAAGGGTATTTAAAGTTTTCTGTTTCAATTGCCATTCCTTCGTGCAAAAACCATAGTAAGCAAACATAATAAGGTGGAGTGCGCATTGAGCTTTAAATAAAGTGATTAATTCCAAAGTTAGAACTCAAAGTGAAGGATTTATACATGAAATATTTTGCAATTCCCTTTGAAGGGAGATTTGACCAAGGCAAACCAAAACGTAGACCGCAACGCACTTCAACCAAAAAAACTTTACCATTTTGTTTGACTTGCGTTACTCTGCTCTGCTCTGCCTGCGGTCGTTTCAAGCTTTTGATGAGCTTGATAAAAATGAAATTTAGTGCAGTTGCATTACAAGTGCAATAGGACACGCAACGCAACAAGAACAACGTCCGAGAAATGGGAAGCAACACCAAAAGAACAAGACTAATGGTCGCGTGTCTTGTCTAATTGTGGTGAAAGTTATTCAATAAATATATGATTTTATTAACTGACTCTCTTTCTCTCTCTCTCTCTTGATACATGTCTGCATGCTTTACTCATAAATGTCAAATCATTTCTTTCGTTTCCAATCCCAACCAAACCAGAATAGAAGAGCAATAGAAATATTCGTATAGCAACGTTTCTTGTAATGATAATAGTAATGATGAACCATTTCAACTTTTATTTCGTTGTGGATGGCTGGCTCTTGTGAATTATGGAATGCACATAAAAATGTAATGTCTTGAGGTGAAGCTACTTACTGTACAACCTTCCCACTCTTTTTTTTATTCCCATTCAAACATTACACTACATTACATTTCACTTTTAACCTTTTTTCTTTCCCCTTATCACCAACGCTTACTCACAAAATTCAGTCTATTATTAGTGGAAAAGGGGACTCCACTCCATTTTGATTGAACACATAACATAGTCACTCAATTCACTTCTCCACAGCATACATTTTTGGTAGCCTCTTCTTCTACTACCACTTCCACCATCACCTCCTCCTCCTCATCATTTGTCAATCATGACACCCCTGCCATTATTCCCCATGTATGTCCATAATTCTCCAAAGTGAGCAACAAAACTAGACACAATAGAAACGAACGTGTGCAACTACAAGAAAAAAATCTAATGTATGTTGTAAGTTGACTATCTGCACTCATCTCTTTTCTTTACCTTCTTGTTGTTTACCCTCATCCATCCCTCCTCTTTTGCTCTTGATATACTGTAATCATTTCCTTCTTATCCCTACAAGACGACAAGGGTTCCTTCTTTTTCCGTCTTTTCAAGAAAAAAGAAATGTTACGTTGCCCGATTACATTTTAAAGCCGTTGGTGATCCCCAGGTTGAACAATTGAAAGAAAAGAAGGGAAAAGGGTGGCACTACTCGACTCAAAAAGAAGCCAGTTAAGTAGTCGAAGAAACTATTTTTGAAAATTTGTACGGCTGAGCGTCGTCATACGTAGTTTGCAAGGAAACATATGGGGTGGAATTGAATAGTATGTGAGGCTATAACATGTAGTTTGGATAAGCTTGATGGATATTATGTCAGAAGGAAAAAAGTAATCATGTTTTGGTTCCTTCATCGTTTCTCTCTTTGGCTCGGAAAGTACGTGATAAATGAGACATTTTCAAGTAGTAACAGTATCGCAACTACATAAAACATGGTTGAGGAAAATCTTGACGGTTGTAATTTTTAGTGCAAGTAAACAGCCGTCAACTTCAACTTTGCTCACATGATAAACCACATGGTATGACAATAACACTAAAAATAAACGTGAAGAATAAGGGTCAACAACGAAACGGAACTGACATGCCATCCCGATATTTTAAAGCTGTTTTGAGTATTTTCAAATGTAAAGGATTTATATCGGTACTCAACATGCAATTTTGTGAAAAGGTGAAATATATTTTTTGAAATGGCAGAAAAAGACATAAAATGGGATTACCTAACCAAACCAGGCATACCAGGTTCGGTTTAGGCTGGCAAGACACGCCAAGTTTTCAAAACTAGATGGCTTCTTTCTAAAAAACCCCGACAATTTTTAAAATTGATAAGGCTAAGTAAGTTCTACCAAGTGAGAGTCGTCAGTCCACCCACCGCGCACGTATGCATACACAAACACGTACGTTGTTAACGGGAAAATTTATGAATGGAATTTTTTAAGAGAAAAAAAGTTTTAATTTCTAGGCTAATCTTATCGCATTGAACGGCTAATAACTTGGAAATGAGCTGGAGCAAAATAGAGTAAAGTAGTTTGACTCGTAATGAGTTTCAGCTCATTTATGCCTTCTTGTACAATGACATTGACTCTCACTCACTCAACTTCATTCCTTAACCCTCCTGTTCTTTATGAGCATGCATGTTGTGAATTGCCTGGTTTGACTCTTTGTTGGCATTTGCTCTGGCGCTTTTATTTTAGCAGTTGGATAATATGGACGTGGACAATGAAAAGGATTTGACATTTTTGCATGAGGTAACACAAGAGAGAGAGAGAGAAAGAAAGAGAGAAAGAATGAAAGTATATAAAGCTGCTGGCACAGAGAGCGAGAGAAAACTATTCCGGATTTCATTTCAATGAGGTGTACAAAAAAGTGCTTTCCTGTCCCTGCCCACGAAAATTTATGCTTTTGCTCATATGAATTCAACGACTTTGGTATTTTAGTGCGTACCCAAAGATATTTTTGTCAGATATACTTATACAATTCATTAAACAAAGTGCTACTACACGTACGACATCACCGTACAAAACCCCTACAAAGCTTGGTCGTGTTCCCGAGATTAAACTTTTGGTTTGATGGCGGTGTGTGATATGGTGGTATGGTGTGGTACGCTATAAGAAAATGGACAATGTGGCTACTACACAGATTTATTTAAGCATTTGTAAGTAGGTATATAAATATATATGCACATCTGTATGTGGTAGTGAGTGAACTCAGAGCAAAAAAAATTGCCACAATGTTTTGCATGAGACTTTTCTCTGGAAGTGGTTCCAGCTCGGGTGCCAGCTCTTCTGGTGTTGTTGGCACGGGCTCAGCCTCCGCTAATAATTCCAAACCGATTCGAAGTGAAAGTTGGGAAGAGACTTGGGGTAAGAATAGAGAACAAAACGGATATCATACTGATAAATAAAACATTGAAACATTGTTCACTATATAAAAAAAGATAAGTAAGTAAGTACATATAAAGCAGACATGTAGAAAAAAAGCATCAGAAAAAAAGTAATAAGATGTACGATTCATCTCGTTGTTTTTGTTGTTGCTTGACAAGAAAAGGAAAGTCACTGCCTTTGCCAACACTTTTCGTCCTCCCTTTTTCCCTTGTCATTGCAAATGAGGAGATTTCAATGCAGAAATGTGTTTCGTTGCAAAAACACACATGAACATGTAATAATATTATTTTCACGAGATAAAAGTCAGAAAAAAATCATCTGCGTTGAAAAGAGTATTTTATGAGGTAGTTACAAACAATGATTTTAAAAATACGAATTAAATGAGCAGGAATGGTCGATTTCCATTGTCATGTCAAGTCAAGCTCGTCCTTCTTTGGCTGCTGTGTTGCTGTGGTTGGAAATCCTAGCCAAAAAAACGTTATACTAAAAAATGATTGCAATTGCAATAATTTCGCCAAAAATAAATCAGATCATCACAATGTTTTGTTTGCGTCAGCACTAACAGGAGAAATGTAGATTTGACATTTAGTTTTATTGAGCTATCAAACCGTCATTATGCACATTTGTGAAAATGGATGCATTAAACAAGCATTTTTTTCTTTAGCGGACATTGACAACCTGGTTAATAATGAGATGGGTCAAACCAAAGGATGTGATTGGATTGATATGAAGGATAAAAATGTAATCCATTTAGAATCCCAATTTCTAATATACCGTTAGCTTATTGACAGTGACGAATGTGTCAGTCGATCAGAAAATAGAGAGAGCTCTCGCTCAACTCCACTACAAACAGCAGCATTGAAACATGTAGCCGGTAATAATGGTACCAACCTCGTTTGTTTGAATTGCGAACTGAAAGATAAAGATACCAATAGAGATTTCGTATAGATACTGCTCAATTCTTTTGCGTAGGTGGACGAGGTCGTCGGTGACTTGATAGACAGGGCAACTTAACGGTCAATCATTTCATAGTTTCGTCTGAAATCCTTTAATAGTAAGTCCAAAGGTTTTTTTTAAAAATACGACAGCCACTTAATTATTATGCTGTTGCAAATTTTCTGGCTCCTCAAAACATTGAATAAACATGAAATTTTTGCCCATCCTTAGACGAAGAAAAAAAATCGAAAGAATTGTGTGTCTCCGTATTTTAAAAACGTGCCCATAAATTACAAGAAAGTGAAAAAAACATGGAAAATTCAAGCCAAAGGCTGAATGTATATAAATAATGTGGTAGACGACGTGTTAACAAGCAACTGTTAAAAAATGTTGTCAACTCCCAGAATTCTGCTGCCTCCTCAAGGATTATTTTGTATGCAAGCATGCATGATGCCATTCGCTGAAAGGGCTTGTTTGCAGTTATGTTATTCTTGTTCCTTCCATCCCCGTATGTGTATAATTATGCACGTTAGTAGTCTTCATCGGAATAGGACTGTGGAAGTAATGCGATGATTCATTTTCATCGGAAATATGTAGCAGCAGCATACCAAAGAGGAGGAAAAGGAGAGGGTGTGCATAATATAATAGTAATCACTGTAATCCCACATCATTCTTCATAACGATACACTTTTTCTTTCAAAATCATTATTACCACGATTTACTTATGTACACACGGAGATTGGGAATAACAACACTGCCATAATTTTCTCACGCCTCCGTAATCCTCTTTGCGTTGCCTACAAAAAATAGTCTACATGCATATTTATGTATATAATATAAATGTAACGTGCGTAAAAGGCAAAGGCAAAGGTTAAGTATGACATGTCGCTCCATTCCAAAAATGCAATGTTTTATTACAAATGATACACATACATACACTTACACAAGTCTGAGAATAGAGAACCGTTAGTTGTGTGTGTAAGAATATAAATCATTTTCGTTTTTATATCATCCTCTTTCTTAACGACAGCTATATTATGGGGTTGAGGCTGAGTTTATCTGATCCAATTTTAAGTTTCGAAATGCAAACATGACAGCAGCCAAAAAGGAAATGATATGATATAATGATGATGATGATGATGAATTTCTTGATCAGATAGACTCTTAGCTCGCTTTTTCAACTTGGGCTCAAAAGGAAGATCACATATCCATACATATCTAGCTTAAATGATTTACTTTAAGACGGAGTCAAAGCGTTGAGGTTTAGAATTTCGAGATGAGACCGGCACTCTCAAGACTTACGAGTACGACATGCTGATGATAATAAAACATAATGATTGTGTGTGTGGTGTGTCCTGTCCTGTCTTTGTTTGCTGCTGCGGATAGTAGCCTGGCGTGTGTGTGAGAGATATTGAAAGACATGCTCATTGTCATTTTTGCCGTTGCTCAGTTTAGTTTTGGAAGTTTAGAAGGTGACAGCATAATATGTTATTCTAGTAAGAATGAGAAGGATGCACAGTGACGACGATGAGACAAATTGACATTTGATCCATCATTTCTCAATCTTCTCATCGGAAAATATTAACTTGTGTCTGTGTGTGGGTCTCTCGTCATGAGTCTTTGATTGTGTTGATTGTGCAAATCATTTTGACCTACCTGAAAAATAATATGGTCCTTGTTAGCCCGTAAACATGACTGGTTTAAGATTTAGATTTAGTTTATTAGTTTATTTGTGCAATACAAGAAGCAAGCACCAACGTCAAACGTGACCAAATAAATACGTTGATTTCATTGCCTAAAGTCAGCATAAACAAGAAAGCTAAATCAGTTAAATTCATGAAGTGTGGAAAAGTGCAGGTTCTCAAATTTCCAAATGACAAAAATTTATTTTTATTGTCAGTTCTTTTCCGTCAGTGACGCCAACCAATTCTATACACTATTACGAAATTCAACTAGCATCACGTCACCGTAATTTCGCAAGGGATTTGTATGGGCACCTTAAAAAACATACATACATAAGTCTGCACATAATGTTTGAGATTCACTAGTATCGAGTTATAGTGGACGGAAATTTCAAGTTTCAAAAGTGTTTGCGTAACATAATATATCAATTTAATTAACTTTTTTTTCGTGCTACGAGCCAAAAACCTTACTTGTTCAGTGTCGGATTCCAATCGAAACATGTCTGGACTTTTTTTATGTGAATTACATTAAGTGAGTGGCTAATAACACAACATTAAAATGCATTAGAGAGAAAATCTACTTCGTCATACTTAAGCTATATCTTATTAGATTATATGTGTACAAACTAACAAAGCAAACTTAAACTATTGCTGGCCAACCCATCTTAAATGCTAGAAATGTAATCATTCATTCATCAAAAAAACTTAATTACAGTTCTAATCCATTAATTTCTGCACTAATTTCCTTTGAAAGCAGATCATCAAATCTCTGTCAAATACCAGCGTTTGTATGTATGTATATGTACCGCAATTTACTTTTAAGTGGGCTCCATGTAGGTATTTAGCATAAAATGAATTGCTCAATTTCGTGCAGTGCTATTATAATGGGTTATGATTGTAATGCATAAAGCCGGACTTGGTCACAGGTTTACAGCTCTCCTTAATTTTTTTTTGACCTGTAGTCCATATTTCATTTATTTTTTCCATAAGTAAACAGCCGCAACCTTAGCGTCGTCCTCTCACCATCATCACATCACATCAGCTTAGGTTTACTTTTGGATTGGAATTTGATATAAGATTCCCTTGCTGATATGATGAAAGGCATGAGCACGAAACCTAAAATTTCATTCATGATTTTAGATTACCCCCTCGTACAAATCTCTTTTTGAGCCTGGCCTGATAAGCTGTTCGTGTGCAACTATTTTCCCTCAGAGTCAGAGAGAGAGAGAGCAAATGATAGGAATCAGTACAGTTGTTAAAAAGGCTTAAAATCTTTTTTTCTCTGAAGTCAAGTCCCAACCAAAGTGCAAGAAAATAATTTTGGCTGCATGATGTTAACAACATAAACATAACATTCGTGTTGTAAACCTGGTGCATGCAATTGTTTTGACTTTTACACATTTTATATTTTGACAAGAGGTCTCCCTCTAAAGTTTGATCCTACCGTTTGTCTACACGGTGTGCTGTGCTGTAATACTACACATTACGTGCTTTTTTCAGCACACAAAAGATTCCTGTAGACTTTAAAAAGCACCCAACCAAACTAAAGTACTAACACAACAAACAACGCAACGCGGTGACCAAAATACTATCAATAAAGTAAAGTAGGAAGAAAAAAAATGCTTTATTGAATTTTTCACACATATTACATGCATTAAACTCAACTTGGTCTGACAAAGAAGAGTTTCGTAACATTTTCTTTTTAGAACGTGGAGCGTTTTTCGTCTCTTAAATTTTCTCGTTTTCAAATCAAAACTTACAAAAGCGTCGTTGTCGATACTCGAGGGGTTTTGTGGGCGCAGAGGCATTCTGTAGAATAGGAGCGAGCGAAGGTCTGTTTTGTTGCTGTTGTGAAAGAGAATATTTTTACTATCGCATAGAAATTTAAGGATTATGTACGCCTCGTATTGACAGTGGAGTGGAGTGGATGGATAGGGATGAAGATGATGGCGAGAAGAAGCGTGAATCATGTGGACGATGATGATGGGAGACTTGTTATATAAATCATTTAATGCGTTCTGATAAGGCTAGTCAAGCTTTGGGACTAATAACTTGCAAGACGGGTCAAAAACCCTCACCCTCTCATCTTCCCAGTCAGTCAAATAATGTAGAAAAAATACTATGGAAAAGCGACCTAAAATCCTTAGGGAGCAGTAAAAAATGCGTATAGCTTGCTGCATTGCAACATAATAATACACACATGCTCAATATGACATCAGGATGATGACGACGATGCGATGAGTACCCTTCTCGTTTTGTTCGCGAAAAAAATAAATGAGAATCCATCCTGCCCAATCTGGTTTGAGTTATAGAGGCAAAGCCAAAGCACCCGCAAACCCAGATGTATGCCCAAGTTTGGCACTTATTCACGGTACTTGGTCACCTCTTGATCTCTTCACAAAAAGGATAAAGGTGGCAATGGCATTACGACTTGAACAACGTGGCGACGTTGTTACCTAAGCAATAGTTTTGACAAGGGAAAATCCCATTCTCAAAATGGGGTGTTGCAATGTCAAAAGAAAAAAAACTTGTCTAGTTTTGCATTTTATGTATTTTCGGCACACAAAAGGCGACCAACCATGGAAAAGCAGAGGATTTGCTCTTGGATCATTTCATCATGTAGAAAAATCATAAAACTCACAAGTTCCTTTGTACCTGAAGAAAGAAGATGAAAAAAAGTGTGGAATAAATTGGCTAACATTCTGCATTTTATATTCCTTTAAGTTTTTATAGCACATAAATAAATTATCTGGTTACAAAAATAAGTGCGAGTGTTAAAAAAGCAAAAAGGAAATTAGTAAGTATATCTCCATTTATTTTCCCATGTTATTTTTGTATATTCTGATCGAGCAAGCTATGCTTCTAGTGAACTAGCAAAAAGCTAATGTATTGTTGAACATCCACTGGATCCTATGCTCCACTGGATCAACTTATTTGACTTGGTACCATAAACACAAGGGGATGTGGCTCAGTTGGTAGAGCGCTCGATTCGCATTTGAGAGGCCCCGGGTTCAATTCCCGGCATCTCCACATATTCTTTTTGCTCTTTTTTTTGCACGCTTATAAATCACTGATTACATCTGAGGTTTTTACATTTTACTCTGAGAATATTGGATGAAGATCTTAATTTTAAAGTTGGATAACGCATCTCTTCGTTTGACGGAATGAAAATTTGCTTTGCCTTGTTATCAAAGAAAAGGACGGTTTTCTTGTACTTCTGTTTGAATTACAATTCCTTTGATTCGACAAATGGAATGTAAGCAAGATGGTTTTTCATCACAACCAAGCGCAGAAATGCAAATGTCAAGAGATGCAAAGAATAACTTCAAAATTATATAATCTGGTTTCTGTTTATGCATAATAGTCTCAAAAATGAAAATGTCACTTGCATACCATGACGTTCTACTCTTCAAAAGAGTTGGATGGAACGATGGAAGATGAGGAAACAACAAAACCAGTGTTGTTGGTGATGCAACTGAAAAGGATAATTTTATTTTTTGAACAAGACGAAAAAGTGAATGAAATGGATTGTGAAAGGAAAATCGTCTGGTTTATGCCTCTTGAAAGGAATGACAAGGAGAAATGATTCCTTTTATAAAACCACATGATGCACTCTAAAAAGTTTTTCAACTAGGTTTCTTCTCCTCATCCATCCTCGAAACCTAAGATTCAGAAGGATTCAAATATTTTCCATGAATCTTATGTTGTGTGGTAAAACTGATATAAAATACTAATCAAAATGATGATGATGGAAGGAAAGGATAATTGCATCTTGCAAGTTGCAGCTACCGTCATCACACCACTCAATATTTATGCACTCATCTGCATTTTCTTAGGAAAACTAATGGAGTGGCAGTGACAAACTTTCAATGTGACATTTCAAAAGACGTATAATATAGCTAGACCAAAGGGTGAGCGTAATGTAATATACATGCAGTAGGAGTATAAGTACAACAATTTCTCTGAATAGGAACAAAACTGAATTTCATAAAAAGAAACTTGTTGAGAAGGGTGCTTTAACCATGGTTGCATTGCTATCATCTACAGTTGATGAATACTCGTAAAAAGAAATGAATTAACCAAGTGGTGCATTCGTTACCATTACTCCACACTGGACTCTGTGAATTTGTTGAGGGTTTTAATAAACCTCATAATATAATGCACAACGGCTTGGGTCTTTTGAATGACAGCTACAGCAAAGCAAATAATAATAGTATGGGTACGAATTATTATTGATATAAAACAAAAACGCGTTGCATTGGTGACTGGATCATTCATCACAACAAGTTATAGTCACATTTGACGATCCACCCGCCGTCGGGAAAAAGAGTGTTGTTGATGTACGAGGTTCAGTTTCTTTTTACTCTTCATTCACACCATAAATTATCATATACAAGACGCAACCTTGTTTTTATTGCTTTTGATGTAACAGTCGTTTGAAAATAAAAGCTGGATAAATATGTTTCCGAATAGGTAGAGCATCACAAACACTAACTACGAAAGCGATTTGTGTACACGTGGGAATAAACAATCAGTTGTGGCATGATGTGGTCGTGGTCTGGTGTTGGTTGATTCGAGAAAGTGCAGCCGGGGAATTTTCTCCTCATTCTCATCAATTATGCATGCATTCTGGGCATAAAACCAGATGCGACCTTCATTCTCATTACTCTTCATGTAGTTGCACATAGGGCTGCCGTGTTTACGTTTATTTGTTTACTAAACCGTTTTTGTCCGTTTAGCTAAACCGTTTATTAACCGTTTAGTTTCCGTTTATTAAACTCAAGCAGAAAACGAAATCCGTTTAGTTTACTAAACAAAAACGGAAAACGTGTTTATTGAAATGTTTAAACGGTCTAGCAGGGTATGATGGAAGCCCATGAGAAATTTTTGAGGAAGCATGAAGTCACTTTAGGAGAATCATGGAAACATTGGAAATCATGGAGTAGCCCTGGAGGAATCATGGAGTGACGTTTTAGGCAACAAGAAATCATAGATGCACATGTTATTTATTTACAAGGAGTGATTGGTAATTTAATTTTTACCCCATAAGAAGTAGAACCACGTTTTTAGTTGTTTAAAAAATGCAATAATTTAATTTACAGTTTCAGAAAAATCTTAATGCATACATATATAAATCTGAACATCATTTACAACAAATTAAATTGCATTGGTTTTGTTTTACTCCTGTGTAAAAATATTTTTCCAAACCTTTAAACACATTAACATTTTGATATTATCATTGCTGAGAGACTGTCGATTATCTGTAAGAATATCGGTAGCTTTTGAAAAACAACACTCCACTGGAACGCCCGACCCGGCAACACAAAGATAGTCCATTGCCATTTTTGAGAGCTCTGGAAATTCACCTTCGTGGATCTAAAATCAAAAACATGCATTCCATTTTTCGAATGTTTAAAAATTCAATTATGAAAAAATGTTGTTAAGTAAAATTTTTGTAAAAATTTAACCTTCCACCATCCCAACAAGCCTGGAGCTTTCAAGTGTTCTGTTGGCGCAATTGCTTCTGCAAGATACTTTGCCAATTCATCCACAGCTGCTTTTGCTGCACTTCCCATCTGTTGTTTGTAGAGCCTACTAAAAAAGTCTCCGTCATCACTTCCAGACAGCTGCGATTCGCCTCCAGCGGTTGCACTATTCCTGTACTTAACCTGCCATTCTTGTTGGATTATTTTTCTATAGTTTGAAATCCATGATTCCGGCCACCCTGCTTGCTTGTACCATTGCAACTTGAAACTAGGATGTAAGACGAAGAAAAAATCATTATTAGTCTTCCGGTTGAAGAAAAAATCTATCCGATGATAACATAAAGTTTTATATAAAAACCCACTAGTTCCAATGACGTAGGTTTTCCCATCCGTGTCACGGTAATATTTTTCCAGTTTTGCGTGTGCGACTTTTGCGATTTCGACTAGCCACCTGGAAGTACTCTGTTTGGCCTTATCAAAATGTGTAAATAGGTATTGATAAATTATTGTTGCTGAGGCGACATTCGGAACCTTTTCCTTTGATATCATGAAAGTTGCTTCTTTTATCGGTTGGAGGAACTGAAGCAGGTCAGCTAAGACAATCCAATCCTTTTCAGATAACAGCAGCTGTCGCAGATCTTCCTTTCCCTGTAAAGTCGCTTGATAAGCAACTTTGATCTCAATTGCTCTCTGCAACATATCAAAGGTTGAATTCCATCGAGTTGGGACGTCTGCGATTGGAGTCAAAACTTTACACTTTAGAGTTTCACACAGATTTATCAGAACCTCTCTTCGCTGGGGGGATGACCGAATTGCATTAACACCCTTCCGTAGATTTTGCAGACTCCGTCCATTTTTACCTGCAATAAAGAAGCTTGAATGTAATGCACAATATGATTACTTATACCAAAATCCTCAGTAATACATACTTTTTGTAAATGGGTGTAATTACCCTTTTCAAACGATTCAATTGCACTTTTGGCGGATAAATTCACAATATGCGCTAAACATCGTACTCTCTGGTTACATTTGTCAAAAGTTTGACCTTTCGCTTCCATCAGAATGGCAAAGGATGCAAAGAATGTGTCCATGTTTCCAGCGTTGTTGGTGGTTATGGTTCCAATTTTTTCGATTATTCCAAACTCCGATACTACTGGAAGCAATGCATGCGCTATGTTGTCTCCACTGTGTGGGCCTGAGAGTGCAGTAAGATCCAAAGGAAAAGTTCGCAGTATCCAATCCTGGCCAATATAACGAGCAATAACGCCTTGGAAAGCAGCTCCATTTGAACTAGTCCAGCAGTCAATGACGAGAGAAACCTTCGAGTTGAACCAACTCTTGTATTATGACTTGTTTCATTCTTGCATAGTGCTCTTGAACATTTGAAGTCATAAGGGTTCTTCCGGGCATTTGAGTAGCTACAGAATCTTTAGAAATCAAGTAAACCAACTTCTGGAACTTCGGATTGTCAACGATGCTGAATGGCTGGTTTGTGTCCACAACGAATTCCACAAGGGCGGATTTGAAAGAATCCTTTGTAAGTATCATGTTAGAGTGGCCAGTTTGTTCATTCTCAGGAGCTCCTTTTGGTCGTTTTTGAGTAGACTTTCCAGTTTTTTCATCATGAATTGAACTGTGAATTAATTTGAAATGATTGTGAAGGTTTCCTGTGCTTCCATCCTTTAGCTGAGTCAGTCGTTTCCTAAAATGGGGGAGAGTAATGTTAAGAATTCTACTAATAACTATTTAACCATATTACTTCTTAGCTGACAAACTTTAACTTACTTGCAGATGTTACATACAAATTCCGGCTCGGGACTGCTCTTATCCAGAGTAAAGTAGGAATGTACCCAACTTCTCTTTTTGATGTTTAACACGCGAGTTTGCAGTTCATCCATGACGGTGGTTGGGACTTCCTCGTGACTTAAACTCATTTTAACCACAATTATTAATGATTGTTCATTATTAACACATTTAAACTCAAGACAACAAGGATTTGTTCAAAACTCTATGTTGAAATTGGCATTGTCGATTCTTGTTTCTGTTCAAGCTACACCTGTTGCTATTTCTACAACTTTATAAAGCCCGCTTTGCAAATTCCAATGATAGGTTCAAAGGGATACAATTTGTATATATTAACTCAATCTTCTTGTTTAAGTTAAGCAAGAACAGAAGTAAAAGGTATAAAAATGACATCATTATCATTCTAAATAATTGCATTTAATTGCTCACATTACGTTTAACCACAGTGTTAATATTTATATTTCATTAAAGCTCAATTGGCGTCACTGTTCGTTCACCTCCAAGGTATTTCCAATGCAGTGTTTAATAAAACTCGAATGAGTCTCAATTAGCCTCCAAAACACCTCCAATACACTTCCATTATCCCTCCCCCGTCTTCACATACATCACCATCCAAGCCCCTAATATACATCAATCTCTCTATAAACAGTTCATAAACCGTTTATTAGTTCCGTTTAAACGTAAACGAAACCGTTTATCGTTTTCGTTTACCTGAGAAAACAATAAACGGTTTTCGTTTACATTTATTCCGTTTAAACGGAAAATGTTTCCGTTTACTAAACAATTGCTAAACACGGCAGCCCTAGTTGCACATACACAAGCTGAAGTTTAGACTGCATTTAAAGTGAAAGTGCACCTTGTTCAATCTTGCATTTTCATGGATTGAAATCCTGCACCTTCTTGTTTGTATATCATCATCATCATCAGCACATCACCATAAAATGCACTTTCAAACTAAAACCAGAAGGTTTGTAAAAGTGAACAATATTTTGTTGGGCGTGAGTGCGAGTGAGATAATATAAATGGTAACCCCTGTTGTGTACACGCACTGTACTGTATACATAATGTATCAAGATGATGGTGGTTTTAGTGTTGTTGTTTGTAAAAGTAATTCATAATGCACGAGCTAAAGTGCAGTTGCATTTCCGTCCTTGACACCTACCTCTCTCACAAGTTTTCCTTGCGGTTGGCTTGGACTTGTTACGAAGCAAAAAACCTTCCCACTTTCCTCTTGGGCAGCTTCTGTTCCACCACGATAACGTTGGTTTGGTATAAAAAAAAACACTCACGAGAGGAAAGGCGAGACAAGGGAAAATGGAATGTTGGCTACAACAAGCATACCAAGTGACATTGACTTTGACATAACATATTTGCACAGTACATCCAAAAGCTACAACATTTTTTGGCACATTCAGCTTGACAAAGTGATGAGAAAATTAATTTAATAGAAAGTCAGATTTGGGAAGTATGAACTCTTACAAGATTTTGTCCCTGTGAATGAAAATATCGTACCTGAAACTGACGTAATTATAAAGATCTATTCACTATTCACATAAAACTTACGTTAACTAAGAATGCGACAGCCATTAAATAATAAATGTTTGCATCGGTTTATTGTATGAGCATAAAAAGATGGTTTTCAAAAAATAAAAAGTTTTTCCTTCTCGTTGGATGATGAAGATTGATGATTTTGTTCCTTTCCTGATCATGATGATGATCAAAGAAGGGTGAAAGAAGACGGGAGAGTAGCGGGAAGTGAAAGGAAATAAAACTTTCCTTTTTTCTTCGCCTTCTTTCCTCCTCCGTTTTTTATTATTGATGATTGGATTGTTGTTAATACGAATGATATTGCATTTCTTTTTCTCATTCTTATTTGATACAGGGAGTTTGAATGTGAAGCCAACATCAGGAAGCAGTTCAAGATCGACGAGTCCCTCCGCTGCTGGAATAGCTGGTGTTGTTGGATCCAGCGGAGTCAGTGGGATTCCCCATTCATTTATTCCTCAACCAAGATCATCCTCAATACCGTCAGCCCCCTCCAGTGCTCGCTCTTCCATTCATGAAAAACATTTACCCAACAACGCAAAGTAAGTTTTTCTTTCGGCTCTGAATAATGTCATGGAAATGAAAGATGCTCTAGGATTACTTAAGACGGGGAAAAAGTTAGTTTTCGGTTTGAGAGGTTTTTTTATACTTCGGTTCAATCAAACCATCCCATTTTCTTTTTCTTGTTCTCATGACATAATCGTCAGGGAAAGTGATACGATGCTTACTTTCACGATCACGATCGGAGCTGATGCTCATCTGTGTGGTATGATACTAAAGCATTACCGAAAAACTTTCAAACCAAAACGCAACCAAACGTTATGATTTCGCTGGAGAAATACCATCGTAAAATGATATTATCATCTTGTGGATTGGAATAAATTCAAATTTTCCATTTTATTTTCACATTTTCCAACTCGGAGAAAGTGCATACAACTTCTTTTTCTTCGGGTGGAAAGTAATAAAACCAAATTCGTCAAGAATTTTATGAGCAAGTCACTCTCAAGTTGACAGCTGCTGAGACATCACTTTTCTGTTGAGCTGGCTAATGATGCGTGCATTTCTTGCATTTAAAGCCAAAAGTTTAGCTTTTAACTTTACGATTTCTTTGTGAAAATAGGCGCAATTAACTTTGGAATTTTTTAAATTTTTTTCTTCAGACTTCCATCTGGCGTCACAACCAGTTCATCATCCTCCTCATCCAAGTCTTCCTCCCGCACCCAGAACAATAACGCTGTGAACGTTCAACAGCATGGGAATGTGATCACGCAACAGCAACATCAACAATCCCTCTCCTCCTCCAACAAAGGGAGTAATTCGTCGATGTTGGAAAAGTTCAAGTTTTTCAAGGATAAGGACAAAAGTGACAAACTTAAAGGTAATGAATACCAACATATGTACATGCTTTATTTTACATGCGTATATCAACTTGAATCCTAATGTTTTATTACATAATCATCCATTTTCTATAGGAAGTGGATCCAGTAGCAGCAGCAGCAACAAAAGAACGTCAAGCTCTAGCGGTTTCAGTTCTGCACGCTCAGAAAGGTCGGACTCATCCGTTAGTCTTTCATCAGAAACAAAGACGTGAGTTTTACCCAAAAAAAATATGTGTTCGTTAGACCAGACGCAGACCTTTTTACTTTACTGGACATAAAGGGTGCAAGACAATAGGCTACTCAGTTTTGTAAGGATGACACGCAGTTTTCTACGCAATTTAGTGAAGGTTCGGAGGAGAGTCTTCTTCCTGTTTTTATGCACTTCCGTAGAAACTCTAATGGGATATTAGAAAGTATAAAAATGTCAAGATAAAGATTTTTTTCGGAGAGAACAAAATACAATGCTCATTATTTGATGTAACGTTTTAATAATGGAAGATGCTGTACACGGATTTTCTCCAGACATTTACGTTTTCCCCCGGACAATATTAATGTCCTTTCTCAATCCTTTCCCTTCTAAACTTTTCTTGGTCAATGCTATAGGTAGTAGTAGTACAAGTATGAGTGGGGTGGGATGCGATGGCTTGAGAGTCAGCATGTAACGTACTTTTATATACTTTTTTTGGTTTGTTTATTATTATATTCTTGGGTGGATTATGCACTTCCAAAAGAGTAGGCTTTATTTCGGAATGTAGGGAAGCGGTATGAATGTTTGCACGTTAGACATGATGTTAATGTCTTGTGAGTATTACGATAGATAGATCCCATCCTATCAGTTTGAATGAACATGAGTAGAATACATAAAAAATGTGAAGTAAAAATGGGATTTTATTGGATTAAATTAGGGGAGTGACGGAAGGGTCTCCAAGTTCCTCTTCTAGTGGAGTAATTCTCCGAAACCGTGGTGGAGGTGGAGATCGACATGAGAATGTTGGAAGCAACAGCAGTAACAGTAAATCCAGCCATGGTGGTGGTACTACTGGTGGAGTAGCTCCTCAAATCATAGATTCCTCCTCATCCACTCCTCGTTTGGCTATTAAGGGATTTCGTCAAAAACTTGGGAAGGCTATTGCCAGCAAAGAGTCCTCTCCAAAAGCATCATCCCATCATCATTCATCCTCTTCTTCACCAAAGAGCTCACGGAAGGAGAGCGGCGAGTCTCATCATCGTGTACATTCTCATCATCAGTTTTCAAACGAGACTTCATCCTCCTTTGTCAACAACAACAAGGCTGGAGCTGCAACTTCCAATCATCAACCTAGCTCATCATCGTCTTCCTCATCCCAGAAAGGACATGGGAAGCATGAGAGCAGTAGCAAATCTTCATCATCGTCCTCTCGTGCAATGACTAAAAACACAGGGATCACCTCCTCAGAAGGATCATCAGCTAGTCCCGCTGCTGACTCCGTTGACAATGCGAATATAACAAATTCTGGTCAAAATAATGGTTCCTCTACGAATGCCCCAAGTTTTTTGAGGCAGCCCAAGGGCGCCTCTGCAAGTGGCTCAAGCTCATCCAGAGATAGCAAAAATCGGTTTTCCGGCACCGGAATCCCGACAAGAAATAGTTTAATTGGTGGTGGTGGTGGTAGTGCGTCACCCTCCAACGTTCAAAGAGATTCCGAGCTATTGACAATGAGTCAAAGTGGAAACAGTGCCAACAACAATCACCTAAACAATAATATTGCCGCAAATAACAATAATTTAATGCAAGGTAACTCCGTGTCAACCACGAGTTTAAACTCAACTGCCTCCTCAAACATGTCTTCCACGACGAATGGAGTTTTACAAAATTCTGGCAATGGAACAGGGATTCCAAAACCTACGGCGGCCGTCAAAGGGACCACAAAACAAGTGTCTTTATCCCCAAATGCAAAGCCTTTGTCGGAGGAATCCAAATTAAGTAGTAGTGGTAGCAATAGCAATCGTGACAATAATTCAAAGCAGGTTTCATCATCCAGAGGTAGGGAAGAAGGGGTGACGACAGCATCATCAGTGGAGGTGAAGACTGAGGTGGCTAGTCCCTCTGTCAATAATCCTCCCCCTATTGTGTCTTCTACTCCAGAAAACAACGAGATTAAGCCAGAAGTGACCTCATGTAGTAGCAGCGACTCGAGGTCGAATCTTAGTCAAAATAGTTTTTCATCGGAGAAATCTCTATGTGGTAGTAGTAGTGGTGGGGGCGGTGGTGGTGGTGGAAGCACACTTAATAAAACTTCCACAAACTCATCAATCAAATCTAATGAAGGTAGCAATAATGGGATCACCGTAGCTCTAGTGTCACCCATGCCTAGTCTTACCAACTCTGCCTCAAACACTGCCTCCGTCTCCAGCATGGAGTCCAACTCTGGAGGCCTTACCCAGTCCCAGTTTTCCACCTCGTCAGTCTCCCAGTCCAACTCTAACTCACTTTCTTCTGATGTAACTGTCATGCTTGCAAGCAAGTACCAACAGCAACTTCAACAGTCGGCTGAAGACGCGGTTAACAATTCCGTTACGTCTTCAATGGAGCAAAATGCTGAGCAGGTTCCTAGTAAACAGTTGGAAATCAGGCATGAAAGCCGAGATGATGAGGGAATTAATACGGCACCACCAAGTAAGATCAGTCCAGGATCTGGATTTGAGTCATCTACTGCTTCCGGTTCTAGTTCAATGGGAAGCTTAAAATGTATGGTGGAAACTGGCTCCTCATCTTCAGGAACTGACGTCACATCCCCAACTTGTATTACACAAGAAGAACATGGAAACGTGAATCAGAAAATTCCCCCTGAAAATAATGTCCCTGGTGGAAAATCCGGGTTGGGGAATAATGACAACAGGTGTCATCAAGAAAATGGAAATTCAGTTATACCAGAGTGTGATGAAGATGATCTAATATTGAATGTTAAGCCTATGGAACCCCTCCTCAGAAATTCTCCTTATGGCTATATTAAAAGTCCACCAGGTGGGCATCCAGGCTCTTCCAATTCCCAAGCTTTCTTTGCAGCTGCTCATAAGGCAGGCGTTGGAAATGGGATACAAATGCGGAGAACAGGTAGAAACCAAAATAATAATCTGTATCATAATTCTATAATATGAAGAGAAGTTTATATGATTAAATTTTCCATGAAGGTTCCTGTGAAAACGGCAACCCAAACAACAGATCATTAGTCAAATCAATTGATGGTACTCGTCACGGCTATACTAATCCGTATTGCGATCCATCAAGAGTTATTGGAAGAAGAGCCCATCCACCACCCACAGGCTCCTTCTCCACATCCGGATATGCATCTTCTACCGCTGGAGATTATGATTATGCGGATATTGACAATTTTGATATGACTACTGCAGGTACTTTAAGAATTTATTACTAGTTGCAGTAAGAAACCCTTTCCAACGCCCCCAACTAGTGCACATACTCAGCGTATGGTACGGGTAAGTTGAAGCTTGTGCAGACAAAGACTGTCTCAATACGTCTTGCATTTATGCTGTAGTAATGCTCTCTGTGTGCTCCCAGTCGTACCTCTTTTTGTTTTCATCCAAGGTTTACGACTTTGTGGAAAGAGGGGGTTTCTTGAAGCTGGGAAAGCTTGTGGAAACATTTCTTGATTTCTGCTTATTCTTTCGCGTTTTCATACAGTATTCCATTTCACCTTCATAACATTTCCCTATAATTTTTTTTTCAAGGCTATCTTTCCGATGGCGACTTATTAATGTCAGGAGGGAGCGCTAATGAAACTAATCGATTGAATGACGGCTACGTTTCTGAGTCTGGTGTGAATATCTACGGACGTCGAGTGAGTCACGTTGGAGGAAATGATGGTCGGGGTGGAAGTAGGCGAGATGCATCTTCAAACCGAAGCAGTTCCCACAATAACAACTCCAAACATGGCGTTATCACTGAAGACAGGTAAGCAATTCTCATTCTCATTATCTAGCTTCACTCATTGAGACGGACTAGTGGCTAATTTTGTTTTCGCCAAAATTACATTTTGTTTGACCACTGAGCGAGTAGAGCATAATACCTATTGTTTCTTTAATGGCATCATGTTACGTATCACCTTCACAATGCAATATTTGTTTCATTTTCATTGTCAAAGCTTTCGTATATATAACTCGCTTGCCGGACAAGCTAAAAACTCAAAGCCCACGTTCGTTTTGTTATTATTATTACATTCACTCCATCTTTCTTAATTTGATGCTTGACAACTAACTTGCAATAAAAAAGAGGTTCACGGAGGAATGAGGTCGTTAACAATTACCACATCTAGCAATAAGGATCAAGATGATGATGACATTTGAAATAGGAATGCCATCATAACCACATGGTTTTTCCCTCTCATATCAATTAATTATTCCAGCTAGGTGAGCACCAGACCAGCCCTCCATTTCCTTCTCGTGAGAAACGAGAGCGAGGATATTGTCATTATACTCATTTCTGGGCCCAGGTGAACATGTAGTCATCATCATTGAATAGAGCTTTTATTTCATAGTAACTTTTAGTAAGTAAGTAAGCACATACGCGCGTTGATTTCCGTATTCTTGAATGAGCCATTTTTATTATCTCATTGTATCATTTCCTCCGCTTTACATAAGTCTAGCCATTAAGAACTCAGAATGGAATGGAAAGAGAGGTGAGCTGCTTGAAAAGGACGACTCGACTCACTTTCAATCCTTTTCCTCTTCCTTCTACTCACTCCCACTTGCTTTTAAATTGCTGCTGCTCCTTTTTGTTAGTAGTGATGTGATGAAGATAATGGTGAAAGGAATAATGGGTGCACATGTTATAAAAGTCTTATGGAAGCAGCGTTTATACGTCAATGAAAGTGTTATTGATAATAAGTATCTATCTCTTTTCTTTCCTATTTGGACTTTGGATTGCTCTCTCTCTCTCTCTTTCTCTTTGTTACTCCAGGCTAGAGAGCAGGAGTTCTATCACAGGAGATGAAAGCCTTCTTTTTTTTTGGATGAGAGAAACTTTGAAACTTTTTTTTCCTGATCGGGTCCGCATCCCCATCGCATCGCCACATACATAAGTTAGTCTTTGAACGGAGGATTTCAACTTTCTCCCGTCTTCACAAAAGAAATTTACGAACGCTCATGTTCTTTTTTCCTCTATAGCCTTTGCCTTTATACATTTTGGTTATCCTTGTCGTCCTTCTCTGTGATGTGATTTTTTACTGGTGATGATGATGATGATGATAATATGACGGTGGTCTGGTCTGGTCTGGTGTGGTGTATGGTGTACGGTGGTATTACCAAGCTATTGCTATTGTTGGCCGAACGGGAAATGAATGGGAAGCTATAGCAATAGCTAAAGCCTCTCTCACTCTCTCTCTTGTTTGACTTGGCTTGGCTGGATAAACTGAAAGTGTATGCGAGGGCACACACATACAAGCTGAAAGTGCGTGCTTTATGGATTGATAATGGCATGAGATAGCCATTATTATTATTACGACTTTGATATGCTTTTTTTCTTCTCCTGTGGGTTAGCTATGGAAAAACCCTGTGAGTTGGCTATTCTTCGTCGTCGTCGTCGTCCAGATTCTGCTACACGAAAGGAACATAACGCAACGTGCTTTCCTTTTTTTACTGATCATTGAGCTCTTATGGGTCCCCTCTTACTGACACGGCACAGGAAGAATAAAGCCATGTGATGATAAAAGAACATATTTTCCATTCATTGTACATGGGAAAAGGTTCAGTTCTCGGGGCAGAACAGAGAGCAGTTTTGTTTGCGTGTGAAATTATTCTTGGAAAATGCTAAAATGTCTTTGGAGTCAAGTGCAAAGTTGCCATCGGCATCATCATTCATGACATAGTCACTACTATTTATTTCTTTCATTCATTGAACATGATTGTGAATGGTGGCTGGCGCTGGCGACTCTTTATTTCCTCTAATTTTGAATTCTGATCCTGCAAAGAAAACACAAGTCACTTGTCCATTTTTTTTGTGTTAAAGCCACAAGAAGGGAAAGCAATTTCTCATGATGATATCATGCATTAAAACCCAGCTGGCTCTATTCCATTTTCTTGGACCATTTCTTATTTCCTATTAAAAGTCAAGGGAAACGGCTTTTCCTCTTCCTATCTCTGCCATCCCCACACACACATGTGTGTGTGTGGTGTGTAGTCAAGTGCACGCATATGGAACAAGTGAACTGATGCTGGACTGGATTGGTTTTGGCTTGGTTGGATGCGGTCGTTGTCGTTTTCGTCTCGTCGAAAAAGGAAAGTGGAGTCAAGTCAGATGTGGTCGCGTATATTTTTCCTTTTTCTATTGAAATCAAATCTTGTTCCATTTCCCTAGAGCCCCTTCTGCTCTCTTCCAAATATCGTCTTCCTTCATCTTCATCATCATCATCATCTTCTTCTTTTAGTTTCATCGCCATCAATGAAATGATGTAGAGGAAAGGTAGCAATACCAAGAGCGAAAACGTAGAAAGAAAGAGCTATCTATCTGCTGCTCTGGACTGTCTTTCTCTTTCTACAAGTTTAGGAAATGAAAATGGAATTAAAGAACACGGTTTTCCTCGTCCTCTCAACAAACTATGGTATACATAATCAGGGGGATTTATTTAAATCGATTCAACATGGGAAAATAAAGAGATGGATGGTGAAATCTTGACTTGTGCTTGTGACTTTTGGAGGAACATGTATAAGTAAGAGCATGTCGCACCAGAAGGGCAAAATGTTAGGTAATCCTTCAGGAAAAGTATGGCTTTGAAGGAACGAGGTCATTCCATATCTGCTTCTTCATGATTTTAATTTTAGATGGAGACACTCCTCTGTCTCTGTTTCCGCTTTTCTTTAAACTCAAAGAATAATTGGGAATCATAACGGAAAGGCAATCTACTTTTTTCTTATGGACTTTAGCAGTACCGCAGGCACAGGGTACATGAAAGCAGCCGTGATTCAGACTTGTTTTGCATGTTTTGATAGCTAAAATGAAATTCACACAGGTGGCTTCCGGCAACATCAGCCTTGTGCCGGCTTGGGTTTTGGCTTTTCTACTGGAGCCAAAGCAAAGGAAGTGGGAAATAAGTAAAAGTAGGATGACGGATTTAGGAGAAAAAAATGGTCTTTTTAATTTACTAAAAAGGAAATAAGAAGCTTAACGCTGTTAAAGGCTTAAAAATCGGCTTTCGTCGTTAAGAAACGAAAAATTATCACATTTAGTTTTGTTGGTCGTCATCTAAAAAAGTGATTTTGTTAAGGCAAGTTTATAAGTACTTCATCATCCACAGGTAAAAATAAAATTTTCCCAGCAGTCCAATATAAAAGAGGAACGCATTATAAACAGTTTTCTATTAATTTATTGCGTTTTCCTTTTTGAAAATTGAATGTTAAAAATGAATGCTACTTTCTTAAAGTAAACTTCTTTCCTTCACTCACTTGTTGTGCTTGTGCTCACTTTGGAGTTTAGAGCAGCATAGTGGAGCTCTGTCCCATTAGGGTGATTATGTGAATGTGCATAATATCTACTTTTGTGCTAAAGTTTTGCAAACTGTTTTTTTTGCGGATGCTTTTCATTTCTCCCTATCCAATCCCATTACATACCATTTGTGTCTTCTTCTTTCCAGCTGGCAGAAATAGCAACCCAGAAATTTCTTTACCCTTCTTGAACATTGCACTCTCACCATTTCCATTCATTCATGCTGCTTGAGAAAAGTTAAAAAGAAAAGAGGCAAAAAAAGAGGAAATGTGAAAGAGCTCTTTTTTTGGCGTTTTCTCTAAAAAGTACTGAGCGCACAGAGGGCCCTCCACTATGCGGAGTTTCTTTTGAGATGGAACTTTATTAAAAATGGGATTTCTACTTGCTGCTTCAATAGCAAGAAAATAAGTGAAAGTATTACCAAAGCAAGTAGTAAGTAAGTATTTTGTTACTGGAAAAGGGAAGTTGTACACTGGCACTTATATATACTTATGAGACTTGTACTAACTTGTATCTTTATGGATGTTGACTTTGAGTAAGCGACAGAACGGATGTACATGTGGGTGTTGTTATTCTGTAGGTCGAATAGTGACAACAAAAAATATTCAAGCCGACCTAACTAATTCTGCGTTTTTTTTCTTGCACCAAAACGAACTTCCAGACAAATTATGCCATCACATAGAAACCCTTTCTCTTCTTTAAGCAGTCTAACAATTCACTAGAAATCTACTTGACATGCACAATTCTTATGAGTTTAGGTAATCAATTTTTCAAAATTCTGCATTAGTTAAAATGGTTCTCTGCATTGGATGATAAAAAATCATTAAAACAGAAAGGGATTAAGTAGCTATGATGATACGTGTAGTGTATTAGTATTTCTTTCTTTGCAATTTTAATTCTGTGTAAAAAATGTGTCTCAATTTTTCTTCAAAAATAATTAAGTTCCCTTTCTCACTATTCCTTGACTTTTTTCTACGAATTTCTTCAGGAATTTAAGAGAAGTTAGCTCTGTTATTAGCTCTTCCATTGTAAAATTATATTATGGTGAAGATTAGTTTATCTTGGTGTATAATCCAACTTATTCCGTTTTCTAAGAAACAAATGAGTACAAAAAAATATTTCATTTTTTATTATTTCAGCGTCACCCACAATAAATGAGTTTCCTCTGAGATCCCGGTATAAAGTGTAATTTATGCGGTGTCAGGAAACAAGAAAACTATGTTCTAATATGCATACAAATTTTGAAAGAAAGGAAATGGATGGTAGAAGAAAAAGGACTGCTTGCTGAGCTCTACCCAATTTTTTAGGGGCTTGCATTAGCTATGGCTTCTTGCTTAAGCTCTTCATTTGAACCGGATGATTCATCGGGTTTCATTGAGATGTTTTATTTTCCTTCTCTCTTTGATAACTTTTTATGTTCACGCAATCAACATCAGTAGTAGTAGTTGCGTGTGGTAGTAGTATAAGGTATGGGCTATTGATATCGACATGGACATGGACAGTTTTCTGGAACTGGAGCGTGATGTTTCTTGGAAAGAGGAGAGAAAGCATGTAGCCAGTTTAATGGAGCTGAAGCTTCGTTCGTATCCAGTGACCTGTCAACGAAGCTCTTTTGAATAAGTCATTCGCGCAAAAATCTATTCATCTTTTCCCCTTCTACTAACCATTCCAATAATAATGCCAATTTCCATGTACCATAACTCATACTCTGTTGTGGTGTGGTTTAGGTTTAGCGGTGCGATGTGCGATAGGAGTTTTGAATTAAATGGGTAGAGGTGTAGGTATAGAGAGAGAACGAATCGCAATTGAAATGCAAAAGTAACTCAGCCAGTCATAATGTTACCTTGCATTCTATACGTATTTGCATAACGATGAAAATCATGTTGGTAGACGACGACGACATGACATGGAAAGGGAAAATCTTTTAATTCCGTTTTTGCACTGGATTGTTTTGTACACGTACGTATGTATGTACATGGACTCGGGCTTTGCCTTGCCACTACCTACACTAATACTACTCCCCCTAATATTTCTTCTTTCCCCGTAAATAAGAAAGAACACAAGGCAATAAATACTTTAATCGCATGAACATACGCACCCATTTTGTTTCATTTTCATTCCTCTCCCTCCTCTCTCGCCTCTGGTTCTTGCTCCCCCCCTTGTTTTTCTTTATTACACTAGTTTCGTTCTTCTTCTTCTAGATTTCTTCTTGTGTAAAAAGCAAGATGCATATGGAATGAAAGGCTTTTGCCTATTTTCATTGAATCTCTGATACCTTGTACTTCCTTCCAATAATGAAGAAAGCAGAAGGAAGGTGACTTAATGAATAATATGATGACGATGTTCTGTCGTCGTCAATGCAATGTTGAATGTGAAGGGAGACAAAAAAAATAGTACCATTTCATTCTCATCCTTTCCATTTCTCAAAGAGAGGTTCTTCACTTTCTTCACATGCACACAAAGGGAATAAGGTTGGTGAGTGAGTATTACTTATGTTTTTCCACACAGTCGGTGCAACTGGCGAGTAAATAATTAGCGTATAGCATGCTCAAGGGGAATTATAATAGCTGACAACCTGGTCTGGTCTCTTCTGGCTATAGTTTTGCATGCTACTTCCTTCTTTCTTTCTCTCTCTCTCTCTCGATTTGGTCTCCACTGCTCCTCTCGACCTCAACTGCAATTTACACAGGGAGAGCGAGAGGAATGGAATCTATGTGAGTTGTGTGCGTGGGTCCAGAAACGTATTACAATTGGAAAGGATTACAATTTCCGTTTTGGAATTACAGGATAAACAATCCTTGCTTACTCAGCTTGTTATGCAAGTAGTAGTAGTAGCAGCAGCAATCTCTACGTGTTATAATTGTGCTAAGCGGACCTCCTTACCTCATCCTATCATGTTGTGTAATATGTTCATTATATAATATGCATGTAGTTATGTATGAGTTTGAGAGAGGGAAAGATAATCGAACAAAGTTTCTTAAGCAATGGCTTCAAAACAAGGCTGTCTATACTGAAGAAAACAGAGAGGCTTTGTTAATGCCAAAAAACCATGCCGTTTCTATTTTGTTTCCTTCCACCATTCATATCCATTTTTGCTTTGGTATGTTTGAATAAAAGCGGTGGCTTGGCTCATTCATATCAAATGAAAAAGCACTGCATTGTCTTCCTATTGTGTTGGGGGGAAAGTATGGTGGTAGTGCATTGATATGATACTGAAAACGATACGATATAATATTCCGTTACGAAATGGCATGTAGTGAAGTGGAGTAGCTGATATGATATGATATGATTCTATTATGTATTCATACATTATACTTATGCATCATGTCATAAGTATCATAGCCATAGCCATAATCCTAATGCTGTGTAGCATATCATGATATGATAATGCATGCAAAACGTTGGTTTGCTTTTTGGTGCATTTCTGAAAGTTGTGTTTTTACACGTGAAAATTTCCAAGACGGGGAGAAAATGGGAAAGAAGGGAGAGAAGTGAGTGAGACAACCGACAACCCCTGATTCATCGATCGAATTGTCTGGGCAAGTGCTGCTGTTTTCCCCCCTATTACCAGAAAACTTTGTCGCACACACAAAACTGCCACGGCTGTAACGGAGAAGATGAAGTTGATCGTCATCGTCATGAAATTTTTTTCTATGTGGTATGGTCCTACGACTATGGCTATAATGACTGACTGTGTCTGTGTTATACATTCTACAGCTGCATTTTCAGATTTTACTATCTCGTTTTGTCGTACATTCACCGTCACCAACAACCCAGAAAAAGTATTGCAACGCATTGGCTTAGCAATATTATGGTACGTTTACTGCTGCTCCAAGTTCCGCTTCATTCTTTCCCTTCTCTGTCAAACGAGTTGGGAAAGGGAAGAGGCACAACTGAGAGAAAAATCGGGAATGAATGTTGATGTTGAGTCGAACAATCGAATGGAAATGGAAGCAGTACTTGAGTATAACGTGGATTTTTTTTTTGTTTTCAACCCTCCTGTTTTTTTCCTTGCTTTAGTGGTTAGATAGATAGAATGGATGGATGCAGGGTGAAAAAGCGAGTGGAATGAAATCCATGGTTTTAAAGGCCCCTTTTTTCTTCTGCTGTGTGGCTGGAATGGAATGGAATAGAAAGAGAAGTTGTTGGCCGCCGCTTGTCCGACCGTCCGTGACATGGCCATGCTTGCTTACATGTTGTCTGTAGACTATGTACCTAAACACTCTCTCATATGTTGCTTGGCAAGTGGGTATATGATGTTCATCGTGGTGCGTATGTACTTACTTAATACTCAAACACTGAAAAAAATTATGTTGAGAGTGATCATGATCTAAAGTGAGTAGTGAAGAGTGGGAGAGAAAGCAAAGCGAAATTTTAACAAAGCTCAAACCAACACGAGTACTCTTTTCGAACATAAGTACATACATACATACATACATACATACATATAAGTACGTATATTATGCAATGGCAACTCAACAGCTCGCATAAAAAAATATTCCCTTCCATTTTAAGTCAAATGAATACATGCAGTTTTAGTAATGCTGCTGTTGGTATGGAGTGGACTGTATATATATGTGTGTGTGTAGTAGTAGTATCCAGCTGCTCCAACTTTTTTACTCCAGTTTACTCTCTCCTTCAACCTGCACTTTCTTAACGGTTCTCGCTTACTCACTCCAACCAAACTGACTCGCTCGCTCTCCCAACTTCTCTTTTTGAAGGAAAGAAAACTGAGCTCAGTCAGTTGTTGTTCCCTCACCAAAAGCACGGGACACACGACGAGTCACGCATAGTCCTCTCCCTTGTGCTGTCAAATGAGCATCGTGCAAAACAAGGGGCTCTCTTTCTCTCTCCAATATTATATTTTCGGTGTGTGCATTTCATTGAGTGTTGTTGTAGTATTGGTATTGGTATCGTATCCTGGTTCCATGTCAGTGTCTCAAGCAATTTCATTGTATTTATGCTACTTGCTACAGTTTCTCCAGTAATTATTGAAATATTCATTCATTCCCAGTGACAATCCCCCATAACCTGATTGTATGTTGGGCTCACCTCTCTCTGAAAATATTATTTCGTTTCATGTAAAGCTGGGAACGTTCACACACATTCTATTCATTCTACTGATTACTTTCCTAACCAAACCACCTGGTGCAGCACCCACATTCCCATTCCGGTTTACACTTTTAAGCTAATGAATATAAAATAGTTTTTGGGAGCAATAAGAAAAAGTGTGAAATTTCAAGTAGCAACTTGTTTATGAATATAAACGTGTTTGTTTCTAAGATGTGTAGTTCAATTGGATTCCAATTCTAACAAAAATTCGAAAACACTAAAAGTGCTTGTAACATAACAACGTTGCAGTTTGTGTTGGTAAGGAAATATCCACATGTCAAACAAAATGTGTAAATTCTGCATGACACATGCCAACCAAAGAATGGATAAGATAAAGTGCAGAATGGAAAGTCAGTTGTGGAAATAAGTGCATGTCATAACATTATGGATCTCTGTGAGTTGTTGATAGCGTCATATAATGGTATGCCGTGTGAAATGCATGTTGTCTGTCTTGTAGACGCATTTGTGAAAAGAAAGTGTATCAGTAGAAAAAAATAATGTAGTATATATCATTCATCTTTGTGTGTGTTATTGCATGCCCCTCTACATGTTCGCATGTATGAATGTATGTGCATACTTTATGTATTATTATTACATATCTTCTGTGAAACGTCCCATGCCTGTCATGGATAACTTTGGATATTTGGAAAAGTGGAAGAGGGAGCTATTATTATTAAATAACATCCAAAATATCTATATCATTACGGAATATAGGGGATAGAAGTCAACTCGAAAAAAATATTCTATTATTTCTTTCGTTCTGCCTCTTTTTCTATCACTTTCCAATTCCAATCTAGTATTATATCAGATCATCATTATGTACAAAGACAGAGGTACTTTCACCCTGCCTTCGAAGCATTCCGCGGCTCGTCAGCAGGGACATAGTCACATTCCCAGCCAGGCTGACAAGTTACGCCGTGGCCGTCATAATCATCCTTATTACTGGAAGTAGGTAAGCCTTTCTCTCTTGAGGCGCAAAAACTGCTCTGCTCACCTCCTGCTCATGGCATGATGCTTTGTCGTTGTCGTCTCCAATTTTGCCCTGTTTTTGGAGATGGTGACGACGATGATGATTATAAAAACGGGAGGAAGAAACATACTTCTTTTTTCTTCTCGTGGCATAAATTCTCCACTTTTTTCTGAGTTGTCATGTCACATGTATCGCACCAATTGCACTAGCACAGCACCACATCACTTCACTTCACATCACATCAAAACGCACTCTCACAAACATGCTAGTATGATGTGTATTATATGTACGTTTTCGCTTAGTGTACTTCAAGGGCAGCAAGACAAGTCTATACAATAGAAAAGGAAGTGAAAGGAGAAGGAAAGGAAAGTGAATGTAAACTGCACTCTTCCTCTCCCCAATTCTATGTTTGCCGTGGATGATGATGGTTGAATAGCAAAATTTGGCACTTGCCATTCTGTAGCTGCTATAATACATATTATAATCATCAAGTAACAATTTTTGTTGACTGGACTACTTACAACTTACTACTGCCATTTGCACTTGGCATGGATGTCACTGATGTCAGTGAACAAACACAATTGCTGATAATAATATTCTAGAGGATTATTTATCCTCTTTTTTATAGAAACTGACTTGACAGCTTAGCCTGTTCTGCTTATCAATTTACACAGTAATATTTTTATCATGTCATTCCATCACAACTCATAATCACTTTTGCTTCTAGTTGTAAGTTGTTATTTTTTTGCAACATAGCAATTTGCTGTCGAGGACAATAGTAGTAATCAAGCTTAATTTTTTCTGGCAATGATTTACCATGTCGTTTTAATTGTTTTTATGGGAAGCTTGGAAAAATTCTAGCTCTGGCCAAACCAAGCACTTTTATTTTGCACAGGAAGGCAGATCGGAAAATGCCTCAGTGTGATTCTTTATAGTTGAGAGGCTTCATTCATAAACATGTTAGAGTCCCTACTTATTTTTTTGCTGGAAAGTTGGGTTGCAAAAACACATTCCAAAAAAAAGGCACTACATTCACCACAAAGTCTATTGCAATATCTTCTCCCCGTCCAAAGCACACACAACTGTTCCATCTCATTTAAAAAAAGCTTCATTTATGTATACTTATTTGGTTCCATTCCATTCATTCCATCCCACCAGCTCAAAGAGATATTATAGCCTCTTTTTCCTACATCTTCCTTTCTCTTCCTTTCAAGCCTATTCATTTTTTGAATGGCTGCTCTGATGTTCTGCCCTTACTACTACTACTACTACTACTACTACTACTACTGCTGTTGTCGTTTGTGGAGTGTATTAACAAAACAAATTGCACTAGCACATCAGCCACAGAACAGAGCATCATTTTGTCCCACTTTTTTTCACCAGGATACATTTATAAATATATTGTACGGCTTTTGGTGAGATGTTCTTTGTTTCCGATGATGATGCCGGGTTGGTAGTTGGTGGTCGTGCTTGTGTTGTTGTTACTGTTATGTATAATATGTAACCATTATTTTCATCATTATTACTAAAGAAAGCCGAGTAGATTATGTGAAGCGTGTAATATGTCATGGTATCCTATCTCTTGGAGCACTTTTTTTCATATCATCAACCTATTCTCCCTCATTGCTAAATAGTTTGCAAAAAAAGAACATCCAGTGGCAACAGTGGTTACAGCCAGCCTCAAGTCAGTAATTCTAGGAGACTCTTGCATTGCACAACATACTCTTGTCGAGGAATATCACCACAAGTACACATACATACGATACGCCATAAGGCACAACAAGTACTTACTATTACTAGCGTGTTCCCAATAATTTACTTTACACATGAGAGTGCCTGTTTGTAATAAACCAGATTTTTCTAGCTTGCCTAATTTTTTCTAACCTGGAATAGAATGGGTGAACCTTGAGAATATTAAGTAACGTTGCTAAATTATGCCAGTGTTTTTTCCTCTCTCCATGATTTCCCGGTTTGCCAACAGTCAACGGGAGCAAACCATCATCATCATCATCATCATTTTCATCATATGACGACGATGTTGATGATGATATAATGATCATGATGGTATTGTGCGATGTGTGAAGAGAGTGAAAGGTTTTTTCCCTTAGGTTCTGTTTACATTCCGGTGAAGACTAAAGCAAATTTCTTTGTATGTACATAGCCCATTATTCCATTATCTTCTTTTGCCTTCTAATTTTCTCCGAGGGAGTATAGAAACCCAACCAGTGAAATAGTACTCCGTTCTGGGAAAGGGAATCTAGGCAGTATGCTAACATTTTTCTATATACATACATAATATTATGCAGAGTTGAGTTACAAGTAGCAGGATGACAAGATAGTAAACATGGATGATGTTGCAGAAATTGATGACGTGCAAAAAAAAACAAGAAAGAAAGAAAGTTTAAATCTGTTTTTCTACTTTATGGCCTTGCCTGTCCGTATGATAAATTTCCGTTTGTAGTTCCCATTAGGTAAAATCTTTTCTGGGTATTATGTTTCTAATCTTACAAACAGCTTGTTTGTCTGTCAATCAGGTCTGTTTTGCTGAACAACAACTGGGTGATGATGCATGATGTATGATGATGATGGTGAGATCGAGATCGAGATCGATTGAGATATTCATTCTTAAGAGGACATTACTATTCTCTTCCATTCTTCTTCTTAAAACCAAGGCTTAAGATATGTTCAAATAAGGTTGATGTTGTCTTTGACCTAGTCTAGTCATAGCTTAAGGCATTGCATTAAATTTGAGATGATTTATTTGGTGAAAGGATTGAGAGGAGATGGGTTGAGGGGCGAGTAGGAAGAAGGCTAGCTTCTTTTTTCTTGGATTTTTCAAGGTACACGTTAAATGTATGCCCTTTTTACTATTCGTTTGATTTAGTGTGTGCAACAATATGTCACTAAATGAATAAAAAGTGTATCTATTGAATGTGTCAATTTTTTAAACAAAGAAAAGACGAGATTAGCTGTTATTTTTGTGCTAGAGGCATTTCCCTTCTTATGTTGCAATCCAATCTAAAGTAATATTTTTATGCCTTTCTTTGAGCACGCCCGAAAGATGAGTTTGCTTCCGAAATCGTAATTGATTCTTGTCGCCTCAACTTTATCCCTCTCAAAAGAAAAGAAATCTGGGCTAGATTTGATTTGATTTCAAGGTGAGGTGAGTTTAGTTTTTGGAAATGGCTAGGTACATAACTCGTGTGCAGACGCCTTGGAATATATTATCCTTTTCAATCTTCCAGTGAACTCTACAAGTAATCAATATCAATAGAAGAAAACCTTTCTTTTTGTTCTACTAAAAGTATTGATTGTACACTTCATTCAGAATCCCCCACTTGCTTGTAGCAATCTCGTAGCAATCTCATCACCATTATCGGATCTATTCCATCATCCTCATCATCAACATCATCACACACATCGTATTTTAACCATCACCGCCTCATTTCCCATTCGACGTTGTCTACGTTTATAAAATTTAGCTGATATGTTTATATTTTATCACTGAGAGAGAGAGTGAGTGGTGAGGTGGTTCCCTTGCTTCAAAACTAATGGTTTGTATAATGTACTCAATCTTGATGAGAATGAAAGGTTCGTCTCTCTATCTACTTTGCATGAGAAGTGGATTGAATGATGTGGATCCTTCAAAAAGTTCCAAACTCACCACTTTTCCCAGTAGCAGCAGCAAGAGTCCCATGGGATGCCGAAAAACGGTTGCTTGCTGTAATTGAGATCCGTTTCTCCTATCCCAATCAAGCTCGATTCGTTCTACATAAAATATATCATGTCTCCATGATGCACATTTATACATTCTATGATAATGTATAGTATTCCAACTCACAACTTCAACTCAAAGAAAATCATTAAAATTTGAATTTCTTGTTCGTAGAAAAAAACTTATTCAGGGCTGAATTTTAGGATACTAAATGGGAGCACGTGATAGGTATTACAGCAGCTAACTGTATTTTGATACTATGTGCAGGAAAGGTAGATAATAATAATGCGATGCAGACACACGTTTCATCTGTTATGGCTTCATCGAGGATTAATTTCGCTTGAATTTTGCCTTCAGCAGATTCCTAGTTGGTCAGACTTAACATAAGCAGGTTTCATCATCCAAAATCTCTCATTTTTCTGGAACTAATAGCATCATGCCTGTGGGAAATGATGCAATATTAGCTTTCCTTAAAAGTTTTGTAAGTTAAATAGCGAACTCCCTCTCTCCATCATAATCCCTTTCAACTGCTTGAAATCTTTCGAGGAGGACTATACCATCCTTAGCCTTCCTATTCATCATGAATCATGACTTAATCTACTATAAGAACCTATGGAAGTAGGGAAGGAATCGAAATTTGCATTGTGCAAATTCAAAGCTGATATGCACACATTGTATGAAAAAAAAAGTATCTGGAAAGTATGAATAAAGCACTATTGAGAGGAAAGAATTGAAAACCTATTGATAACTTTCCATCCGAACAGCTCACGGTTACTGAGAATAATGAAGCCATAATTGAGAGCAAGTTTACTTTCGTACTGAGCATCAGTCATCAACAATAGATTTCTTGAAATGGGAAAAATGCTCATCATCAGCATCATATCATGTGGCCGTTTCAATGCAATAAAGATAAAAGATGCTTAGATAAAAGCAATGCTTTGGAAATTTTGGAAAGCAAGCAGAGTTGTTGCTCTATCCTCAATATTGTATTGGCAAAGATGATGATGATGACTTGCGAAAGTGAAAATGTGCTGAATCTGCAAAAACCAAAGGGTGCTTTGGCTTTCACTTCAACAAAATTGTTTCCATATGTTGACCTTTTAAGTGATTGTGGGACGCAGCTACTTGAAAAATTCTCTGTCTGTCTGTCCGTTCGCCTGAAAACATTTCATGAGAAATATATAGTATTTTGACCACACTTAATTTTCTTAATTTAGGTAGCGTAGATCACCTTAGCAGTTTTTAAAATATTTTCACGGGAATTTAGCCTAATCCTAAAATGTGCTTATTATATGAAATTTCAAGTCAAGCACCACACTTTCCCACTCGTTGCTTGGGCCAAACCTTTCAACCTAAGTTAATAACTTGTCCAAGTGAAATCGTAGTTTGTCGTCTCCTGTTTTCTCCCGTAAAAGATAAACATACTTATTGAAAAAGTTGTTGACGTAAAGTAAATGACATGCTGCTTAATACCATGTACATAAATCTACCCTTGTGAATTTCTTTTGTTTGTTCTGCATGGTGACAAAGACGATGATCATGATGATAACTCAATTTCGGTTCACCACAAGCCATCCTTTTTTCCATTTTCCACTAGAAGTTACTTACGGTTCAAAGAGCTCGTGCTCATCACATCACATTTGATCACTCAAAATGAAATAAGCGAGGTAAAGAGCTAGATGGTTGCGTACCTACCTATTTTCACGCACGGTTCACCTTTTACTTTCAAAATTAGATTGAGAACTTGTTGGAAATGGAAAGAGCTCTCATCTGCTTTCCAACAAACTGACAATAACCATTTAAATTGGAGGGTAGTCAAAAGGCTTCCACAAGCGACTGCTAAAAGATATATATTTATGTATTTAGGCCACCTAAAGATGAGAACAAGAACAAAATCCACATAATTGGCTTGGAATAGGGAGCACGCGTACCCATTTTATTTTTGTCTTGTTACTTAATTGGCAAATCCTTTTAGGGATTTGGGTGAACAATCAATTGATGTTGTTTAGTTTTGTTGTGTTGTGATGATTCGTGATAAACAGGATGTTGGCTAATCCACAAGTTTGCGTTTGTATAATTCCATTTGTCTCCGAGATTGACAGGTGGATGGGCAAGTTGTATTTAGAAAAACGCCGTTACTGAGCTCACCCCCAGCAATCTCTTCTGCGTAGTAGTATGGAAATGTAAAGAGAAAGGCTGAGTGTAGCCAACAGATTTTCTTGTTTAACGACTATTATTTGCGTCTCCTATCGTGCAAAATCTATTACAGCCAACGGAGTCAACAGAAGGCACACACAATAATGTATTCTCTAGAAAAAAAATAATGAATTTACATTTACACAACACAACGCATTCCACATGTCATTTCAGCGTATCGAACTGCTATTTTTCTCCATACTCCATGTTAGGAAACGATATATCATGCCCATTCCATGTGAGCAGAGAATGATGAGGCAATGCTATGGGTTTGTTTTGTGCACCTTTTTAACTTCATTATTTTGCAAGCTGTGTTCTGCCGAGCCAACCATTTACGCTTCTGCTGCATTCAATTTTTATTCACTCAAGTTTATGGGAACGGGCAACTTAAACGGGATACATGCATAAGTTAAATACTAGGAAACATATCGATTGAAAGCGTGAACGAAGGAGAAATCCAAGTTTGAATCATTCCATTCATTTTATATGTATGTTATATTAAACGATACCATGCTATAAGCACACTTGAGACAAACTCGTCTTCTGTGACATTTCTCCCTTCCTTTGCTTTCTCATTTATTTGTACGTACTCCGAGATTTTATCTTTTCTTTTGATCAAACTACCAATAATATGTATATATGTACGTGTGTGTGTGCATTTATATAATGTCTATATGTAACTCATAGGTAGGTAGTGATGTGGTGGGATTCCCAAGATTTCTTTTTTCGTCCTTTAGTTCTTTTGAAGGAGAAGGAAGGGGGAAAATGTTTTTGTCTTGACTATATCCACGCTATTTCTCACCAAAAAATCTGAATTGCAGCGAGATGGTGAGGGTGCGATTTTAATTCGGTTGAGGCGGCTTCCAATCTACTACCACCACCACCACCGCTTGCTCAATTCGGCTAAGAAAAGAAATCCGAAATGCTGTCATACATACATACATTGTGTATGTGCAACTTCAATGATGATCATGATTGTAATCTTCTTGATACTGTTGGAGAGAAAGAGAAGAGGGAGATTTCTGGAACTCTGCTGCATTTTTTTCACTATTCTTAGAAAATGCAGAAAAGAAAGAAACAGCATCTTGCCGTCCGTAAACGTTTGAATGTCTTGAAAGTAATAAAATCATTTTTTTCCTGTCTTGTTTGGTCTCTCCCTTTCATCCCGGTTCTTTTTTCTGAGAGACGGAGACGCTCATAATTCCCTTGAACTGAGTGAACATACAGTTGAACATTTCTGTCTCTCTAGTGCTTATTGTGTCTGGGAGACATAAATAAAGGAACTAGACCCATAATCGTAGATTAGCCCAATAGTTGGCAGGGCCACGGAAGAAAACTGGGGGTCAACAATATAATGTAGCTATCATCGTGTGCATCCATGCATGGAATGGACTAAAGGCTTTCCTCATTGTGTCTAATGTCTGCAATCTTTTGATGACTCATACTCTTTCTGTTGTGCACTACATTATTAATTGCTTGAGGCACTTCTCTCCTTTGTACCACTGTTTGTTAGCTAAATTCTAAAACTAAACTTATTATGAATACTTCACTTTTCCCGGCTTTTCTCCTTTCAGCTTTGAATTGCAGCTTCTAAACTTCTTGCTAGCTTTGTTTCTTGTGATTGTAAATTTTCACTCTTTCTCTTTTGTATATTGAATAAAATAAAATCTTCAAGAAAAAGAGGATGTCTGCTCATGTTTGGTGTGTTTGTGTGTATATAACGTATTCACAGTTTTGATGACTCCAGCTCCATTTCCAGTGGGATTTCTGACTTAAATGAAATCCCCACAGATTTGACAAGCTCTTCCGTCAATTCTAGTCCGTACGCGAGTCTTCAGGTATGTAATTATGTACTGTAAAAAATTGCTAACCTTTCCGCTTTCTAATACTAAATTTCTGGGTGGGTTTTTATGTAAATATATTAATTGTTGTCATCTTTACTAATATTCTGCTTTCTCTTACCTACCTCTTACAATTTCATGCAGCGCGGAGGTATTGATGGTAGTAAAGGCACCAGCAGCTTGAACAAATCTTCTCCAAAGAAGCTCGAAAGTCAACAAAGTATCATATACCGAGTGGTAGGGTCACGAAGTAGTGGTCGTAGATCCACTGCCGCTGATACTTCCGACCTTGTTGCCAATAATAGTCAGGGAAACTTTCATAAAATTTCAAATCTTCCAAACTCTGTCATTCATCATCAGCATCATCAGCATCCTCAGCAGCAACAGTATCAGCAACAACGATCGGCCACTCTCCCCGTTGGCTTTGTAGATCCCTCTCGTATTATTTCAGGGAAGAGCGTGCAAAAGTAAGTGGACTAGAAAAAATGATGCCATACCAGTGGTCAAAGTCATAAATGGAAGAGGGACTATAATTCATTTCATATCATACCCTATTTTGACGTGACATCATATTTAATAATAAAAAATGGGAGTATTTTGATCCTATCCAATTCAATCCAGCTAACTTTCTCCATCTTATTTTTTTCAAACAGACATGGTCATCTTGTAAGTAATTTGAGAGGCAGTGAATCCTCTTCATCCCTAAGGAGAGTAGCTAGTCCAGTTGGATCCAGTCATCATCAACAGCAACATCATCATCATCCTCAACATCAACAACAACATCCTCATCAGCCTTTGCTGTCACCAAGTGGTGGCGGAGTTCTCACAGGAGATTATGGTAACTGTCGCGTAGTCTCATCATCCCGGGATAAACATGCAGTACCCAACCATAATGGGTCAAGAAATGGACATGAGTACAGTACCTATCATCATCAACAACAACATACCGGAAGTAGCACTAATATTAGTAACAATGCAGCTGTGTCATCAGCATCATCATCATCAGCAGCTCATAAGAAATCAATGAATACTTTGGAAAAAGCAAGCGCAAGAAAAGGGATGATGGGTGAGTTTAACTTTTATCTAATAATTTAAATTAATAGCATGAGTTTCCAGACGAGTTTCCAAGAATGAGGATGGGATTTTGGAAGGAGCAACAGGTGAATAAGTAATATGCATTTGCATGTAAACTCATCTTAATATGAGACTGTTGTCACATTGCCCCATGCTAACTTTCACTTAGGTTGTTAGTAGTTTTGGTAGTGGTATGGTATCCATTTAAATTACTAATTAAGTATTCATATCCTGACCATCATAAGTAATCTCGAGGCAAAAAGCGAGATATTTTTCCTTCAAGTAATGAAAAAGGAAGGATGGTGATGTTTTGTGTATTAAGTCGTCGGAATGTTATGTTTCGATTTTAATTTGGTTAAAACTTCCAAGTCAAATATGTTCACTCTCAGTAGATTACTTTGGAAGCGGAAAGAGGCGTAGTAAAGTAGAATGGCCGTAATGTTGCTACACATATGAACTAAAACTTTCCATTAAAATTCATTTTTCTAGTTGTTCCCAACTTGTATGCATTGCGTAAGTACTCACTCCATTCCAAACTGCGCTGGAGGCAAATTAGTCGCTGACTCAAATGGAAATTCCATGGGATTGATTAAAATCCTGTGTGTTGTTAATTAATCTTTTTCCAGCGAATACTACGCAGTCGACTGAAACATGTTATGTGTACTTTCTCAATTCACACACACACACACCGCTGTCTCTATCATCCTATCCTAGTATGTAGCTTACATTAGTAAATGAAAGGAATTTTTTTCCACTCAATGTAGAAAGATCACATTGAAAGCTGGCAATTCAAAACATCTACTACCACTACGGTAGTAGGATGAGTTCAATGTTGAGGAATCAAATCAACTGCTCTCTGTCCACTATGAAAAGTGAAAAGCATTCATTTTCATTCACTACTGCTCAGCTTATCCTGGATCCTCCTCACTTTTGTTTTTGTTCACGAATTTATTATTATTCAGTGCAAGTAATCCACAACTATTTCTCCTTGTTTCAACCACACTTACATCGCATTACATTACATTTACATTCATATGCACTCATCCATACCCATATTCCATACGTCTCCGTCTGGAATCTGGATGTGAGGGGGATCCCAATATTGCCAAGACTCAAACATTATGGACGTATGTATACATTAACGATCGCCGCTTCAAGCCCACTTTAGTCTTTGTCTTTATCTCACTTTCACGTAAGGGGCTGCTGGAATGGGAGCAAAAGCTAGTTAAAAATGTGAAGCTTGGTTAAGTTTATGCATCCAACATTTTCATGATGATACTTGATACTTAATATGGGGTTTCTGGGAGTAGGTACATCAATACCAAAAGAGAACATGATCACACAAATTGCCCAATAGTAAAAAAATATATGGTTAATGTTAGCTTTTTTTTAGATGAAAGTCTCCTGATCAGGATCAGTAAGCAGAGGAGAAATATGCAAATGAGGAGATATAGTATGCTGATGCTTCTTGTCTTCGAGGATGGGAGCTGAGCTGCATCACACTAAAAACTTTTTTTATCCTTCATGAAACTTTTGCTCATTTTTTTGCTCTTTTTCTCCAAACTACATAAATGACAGGTTACAAAGATACATACTTGGATATATATATTATATAAAGGGTGGCGATATTGCAAAAAGACGAAGAAAAGGTGGTTTGTTAGAGTTATCGTTGATTTTCCCAGGAAACAAGTGAAAATACTATTATGGTAGGATTGCATTAAAGTATTAGGAACAACTCGAACTCGACACGAGACAGAAGATGATGATGATGATGATGTTGAGATTGGGACTGTGACTACGTATTTACCTACGTTCCTCACTTTATTTTATTTGTCTCACTTTTCTAACTTGATTTTCTTCAAGTGAGGAAAACTAAAACAAAGACGACATAAGCTTTATACATTTCGCAAACGGTTTAAAAGCATTGCATATGGGTCACTTTTTTTTATTCACTTCCTGATTGAATTCCGTTCCCGTAATCCGCTAAGTATGTTATTCATTCTCTCTCTCAATGGATAAGATTTTGAAAGCGTGTGAGTGTGTGTCTGTACATAACGTGCATATGTTTGACTTGACATTTTATTTCTAGCCTCTTTTCTTTCCTGTAAAACTTTTTAATTTGATGGTAAGTAGGAAGTGGGTAAGATAGGAAACAAGAGAGATCATTGGAATTTGGAAAGATTTGCTATGGGAATATTATGGATTTGTATTTTACAGTTTCTCTCACAAGAGAAAATTGAAAGCACCTTGATTCCACAACCATTTCCTTTTTATGGAAATGAATTTAGAAGAGCTGGGCTCTGACTCTCTGAATATGTATGTATGGATTAGAGAAAGGATCCAGCTGAGTCTGAAAGAGGAATCAAGGGAGATTTTCCAAGTCAGAAAAGTGAAATAAGAAATGGGTAGTTGCCAACACAATTCCTTCTCTTCTTATTTTAGATATCACCAACCAGCGCTTGGATTTTGAGCGATATAATAATACTTTTTGGAATGTTTTCTTCTTCATCGCAGCAAGTGAGCTTAGAACAAGAATAACAAAGGAAGAAAGGAATAGAGAGAGAGAGAGAGGAAGAGTCAAAGAGATTACGTTTAATATTCTTCTTTCCCTTTTAGCATTAAGCAAGCCTTCCGTCTACCAGTCCAATACATGCAACTACTTACACACAGTGTAGCTTGTAGCATGTACCTACTCAATTTTTTGTTGGAAATAAATGGAATGGAGCTCTTATTTTTTTTACGAAGAAATAGAAAAGTCAAAGACCTAGTTACTCCTCTTGTCTTGTCTTTCCTATTTTTTGTTGAAAGCATTATGCTAAAATGCGGATGAGACGAGGACAGCTTTTGTTTGTGCGTATCATCAAATTAAACAAAAACTGAAATCAGTTTCAGTTCGGATGCGTAATAGGAGCCAAACGAGAAGAAAAGTTAAGAGTGAAAGTAGACATTGGCATTGCTACGCACACTTACATTTTTGCGACACCATTTCTGTATTGAGGTTTAGTGCTCAGTGTTTGTTGACGTTGACCTCGTTTGGACATGAGGCAGAGAGTTTGTTTTGCGTATGGTGCTGATTCCCATTTTTGTCTTGTCACACATGTTTCTCCTCCAACACACAAACATAGTTGTAGAGGATGTACAATACAATGCGTAAACAAAAACAAGAGTTTGTTGGCAACTCTCTAGCTTTCACTTTCACTTCCGTGTGTTCTACTGAGGTGGTTTGGTTGTGTTGGATGGTCATAAAATTGAAAGCTGTATTTTATCTGCATCTAACCATGCCATACCATTCCACACCACACCGCCATCCGCAGCATCTTTTCTTCCTAATGGGAAAATGCGTGTGTGGTCTCACAACTGTATTTGTATTTCACTATGGCTACACATAATATTATAATGATAGGAAAAGCCGGCTGACTTTTGATGGCATTATTAAAGCACGACGCATGCAGAGGCATATATATATATATTTTGTAAGTTAGCGTAGCACGTTTAGACATTATCATCTGTTCCAAACGCTAAAATTCTCTTTTGGTGAGAAAGGCAGTGTGAGGGAAAGTGAAAACAGGAGATTGGACAATAACGAGATATTTTTAGGGTTCCCTTGGAAAATGTGTAGTGTACTGTTTTTTTCTAAATTTTTAAGGGAGAGTGCGTTAATTTTGTCTTATAGAAGACCAACCACTGCTGCTGCTGCTGCTGATGATGGCAATAGCCACCAAAACAACGTAGCACACGCTTTTTCTCTTAAGATTGGAAAAAGGGTATAAAACCTCAGGGAAATTTTGAGGAAGCAAACCCAGCTAAGTTTTTTGATGGGGAAGGCTAGGCTAGCCGAGTTTTTATGTGCTCGTAAAGCTCACAACATTACACTGCATTGCCACAATGAGAGTGAAAGCCGGGATAAAAAAAATATAGCGATAAGGAAAAAAATGGTGAGTTGCTTAAGAGAGAGGAAAGTGTGGATGTGAAATAGCTTCTTTCCCTTCGTCTTCAGTAAATGCAAGCCAAAGCCAGGGCAGAGCAGGCTGTGGGCCAAGGCACTCAACAATCCGCAATATAAGCGGCAGTCGTTGCTCTGCAGAATTTCCTCTTTAATAAGATTTTCTTGGTGTATGTATTTTTGTGGGGATGTCGTCCTCTGTATATACGACACAACAGACTTGGTACGTCTTATTGTCTTCTCTCTTTCTCTCTCTCTTGTTATCGGCATCAGCTAGAGGAAGTGAAGTAAGTTGCGGAGAGCAAGCGGCGTATTTTAGCGGACAATTCGTATGTTATGTGTGTAAGCTACTTGTGTATTCCGCTATGCGGCACACGTCATGTCGTGAAATAACAGAAATTGCGTGACAATGGCATTGGGTTTCTTGGAGAAGGCTATTACTCCACATCTCCTGAGAATATTCCTTCTCGCTCTCTGTTATCATGATCCTGATCATGATGATGATGATGATGATGGGAGGACGACGATACACACAAAAATGCCGATAATTTCTTACGCAGAACACGAACTTGACTTGGAGATATTTCACACATATTTTTTTTTTTGGGGAATAGCACCACATCAGCTTTCAATTCATAAGTGAAGTTATTTCTTTCATTGGAATTTATAGCTGAATAATATTTTGCCACGTGTAATACTCCACCGGACGTGAAAGGGGTCAGAAGCATAAAGATTACTACTTGTTTTTTGAGGATATGTATTTGCCCATGCTACACACTACACACTACACACAACATGTGGAGGGAATGGCCTAAGAAATTATTCTAATGTCATGATACTTATGCGTCACCTTCTCTTTATTGCAGGGATCAAAGAGGATCATTACGGAAAGGAAACAATTGACAAGTGCGAGCGGCAGCAGAGGACTGGTGGTCACACAAGTAGTGGAAGCTCTGGCAGTAGCAGTTCTGGAGGAGGTGGTGGAAGTGACGGCACAAAGCGATCTAAAGGTGTTGGAGTTGGTGTTGGAAGTAGTGGTGTTGGTATTGGTCCTGGCCTTCAGTCTCCAGGTGCTCCAGGTGCTGGTTTTGGTTTTATGAGAAGACCAAGTGGTGGTGGAATACAAGGTGGTGGAAATATCGTTAGCTCTTCCAATCCCAAGTACGCTGTGCCCGTGACAGTTAGTGGAAACGGGAAAATGGTTGGAATGAGGGACATGATGACTGCCGAAGAGTTTAAGCAAGCTCATGCCGCTTTGGCAGCAGCAACCTCAAGTTGTTCAAGTCACATGAGTCCATACTCTGTGATTACAACAATTCAACAACAGCAATCCTCCACTCCTGGCTCAGCCCAAAGTCCGAAAGCACGGACCAAGGTGAAAGTTTCCGGTGGAACTCAAACCACAAACGATTTACATGAGATGAGTAGAGGTCATTCGGGCACGTTGTATGCCCAGCAACAGCAACAACATCACCATCATCATCATCATCAACCACCTCATCACAGTCAAACACTTCCACACGGACATGGTGGAGTAGGGGCGAGTAATGCGAGTGAGGTGAGTGAGTACGCGTCTTCCACATGTTCCCGGAATTCCGGCTCATTTGCATCCTCATCTCACCAACAACCTGGTGGAGGCTCATCATCCTCGACCGCTGGCTACAAATCACTGTCGTTGACTACACCAACGGCTGCCCAGCTGTCACAAAGCTTGAGGGAGAGGATACTAGGCTCTCAAAGCCTTCCAAAAGGTGCTACCTCATCCGCTGACTATGCCGCTATACTTGCTGCTATTCAACATCAGCAACAACAGCAGCAAATTTATGGAACACCAAACTCGAGCAGAGATAGGATGGCAAGGTATGCAGCAGCTTCGGCATCCAATGGTGGTGGTGGTGGTGGTGGCACAACCAAGAATATGATGAATGATGGGTCACTCAGCGATGCAGGAGGTTACGCGGCGTACAGTGAGATTTATGCGTCAACAGCTGGCGTCACTGGCCCCACACCATACTCATGGATGAGACACAGCACAGGCTACGCATCAAGCATTACCAGTGCCCCAAACAGACTCATTGGAGGTTAGTCAAGTGAATTCATTGGATTCATAACTATACATTGCACTTCATTTCTCTCTCTATAAAATATTAGCAATTCACTAAGATAAAAAATGCGAAGAGCTTCACCACATTGCTCCCTCTCTATAAAATGAGGTGAAATAGTAGTAAATGTATGATGTAGCAGCATTGAAATACGAAACATATTGTTAGACATCGTCAAGAGGAAGGAACAAAAAAACTTTTTTTTTTTGCAAATGCTACGTTTGTAAAGGCTGTGCGTTTGATGAGAAAATTTTTCAGCAGGAAAGGAAGGTTGAAATGAAGTAGGGAAAGGAAACAGCCGGTTATAACACACACACCGAGTATACAATAGCAATCATCCAGTTTCTCTTCACTTTTCTTTGTTTGGAAGATAGATACATAGATAAATGGATAGCTGTATAGGAAAGTACCTACGTAAAAAACAATATGACATAACATAGCACACACTGACTCAATGAGGTGCCCCACATTTCACTGTATAATAAATACAACGTTCCTATTTTTCTCCTTCGGCGTATATCTCTTGGTGTGCTGGAGTACTCTCCCCCTTTAAATTATGAATGTGTGTCACTTGCATGCAATATCAAACTAATGTGATTGGATTACACTTTGTTGGAATGGGAAAGGGCGTTGAAAACAGAAAAGATGCCGATATATAAACGAAAGAGAAAAAAAAGTAGTTACGTGTTTTCTCTACAAAAAAAACAGAAAGTTGTTTTGAATGCGACACCTACCTATTCAACCTGACGTGCATGGGATGGGAGCTGCATAGCATCCAAAACTTTTTTTCTTAAGAAGGAGAATAACCCAAATTTATATTTTAGTTTGTGTTTCATGCTCCCATAAACAATAATGGGAACTGTTTTGTACTACTACAACAACAACAACAACAATCTCAATAATCACCTGATAGTAAAGAAAGGAGAAAAAAATTAGCCGGTGTCATGCAATGAAACTACAGTTAAAAGTTTTTTTTGCACACAGTCTGGACTTGACACTCGTTTACCCAAAAGTCTAATATTTTTCCGTATCCTTTCCTAGAAGTAACTCAACCCCAGCTCTAGTTACTTTAGTATAACTCATGTTCAACATGATGTGATGATGATGGTGATGAGATGAGGAAAAATTTGAATGAAAAAGGTTGGGTCACACAAGTGGAAGGTCTTTGCTTCCTTTGACTTTTTTGCGAAATCCAGTCACGCAGTTTAATTTACATTTATAAATAATCTTCATCATCATCACATCTCAATTCAAGGAAACCTGAATGCAAAATAAGGAGTAAATAGGTATACAACTCATCTGCCAACTTTAGCAAACATCAAACTCAAGCACGTACATATTATGCATGAATGTGTTCTACCGGTGCGGTGGTGCGGCACTGTCTCAACTCCGAACTCTCGACATAGAATAAATTATGAATTTGCATGCTTCCCTTTCTCCATCATGGTTTCTCTTGTGTACTTACTAATATACATGTGGAATGGGATTCTGGAGAAAATTGTGAATCTCATCTCACCTGTCACGCCGCGCCGCCCCACAACTTCGTTAAGAGAATGGAGGTGTGAGAAGAAAAAAAATGTTTAAACTTGGAATCAAATCATGTTTTACATTTATTCCCGCAAAATCCCATTCCTTCTCTCATTTTTTTTATTTGTTTACTCTTCTCCCTGTTGTACAAGATGATGAGAATTGTGCCTTCACAGAAATTTTGTTTTTCTTACCCATCCATCCCGTTTCTTGTGCTATATAAAATAAAATGAAAATGACATAGTTTCCATTCCCTCTCTGGGCAACGGAAAAACAACAAAATTCCTTTTTGTTTACGTATCACTGAGCATAGCATAACAAAACATGTTCTCATTTTGCGTTGCGTTGATGATGATTGCGATGATGAGATGAGGATGGATTTTGTCTGTTGCTTTCCTGTTCCTTAAATTAAGGAACGGAAATGAGAAGAGGTGAAAACATGAATATTTATTGCGTTGTATTAAGGAAACGGTGAAAACAAGTAGGAATCACGGTGTTGTTCAATCTCAACAAAGGAGAAGAAGCCGCATAACTAACTGTAGGAATAATAATGATCCAAAGGTAGACAATAAAAATATGACACAGGTGAAAACAACTTTCCTTTTTTATTTTTTTCTCATTTTGTTGTTGTTAGGGAAAGTCTAGCAGGTTGTTTTCCTTCCTCCGTCTCTGGTTGAAGGACAGGTAGACAGACAAGGAGAAAATGGGCACACTTTATGTTCCATTCTCATTTGACGTTTTGTCTTTTCTTTATTTTCTCCATTTGTATCCGGATGGATGGAGGATAGGATGGGAACCAGGGAAAGTTTTCCTTTTGAGAGATTGAGCATAGAGATTGTTTTTGTTAGGTAATGTAATGTAATGTGGTTTGGCTTGGTTTTTTTGGATTTCCGTTTTGGAGGAGTAAATCAACCATGTTATGAAAGGTAAAAGTTGTGTACTTTAGTGGCAAAGAAAAGACATATTTATGTTTTGTTTTCCTTCTCAATGTGGAGAAAGGTAGAGTTAGTTGTCCGCATTTTGTACTTTGGCACTAAAATTTCCAGCTCATTCAACCCATCCCCACTTGCTTCGTTTTGTTGATGGACAACAAGAAGGAAAAGTTTGTTTTAGGGAAAGAAAAGGACAATTACGTTGTGAATGTCTTGTGAAAGAAAGGATGTGCTCAGTGAAATGGTTGAGTGCTTTTTTGGCAGGTGAAGAAAATGCCAGGCTTATAGCAGTTGGGTAAAAACAAACTTTGCAAAAATGGAGGGAACAAGGGGTAACTACCGAAAATACTTACACGGAGCCTGGTTCCAGCATTACATCACATTAGATCAGTCAACAAAATTTGGGAGTAGAAATGAGAAAAGTTGGTGGTTACAAATAAGAAAAAAGAAACGTTTAATTAAAGCAGGGCTCTCAGTATTGTCAACGTTAAGAAGGGGAAAATAAGGAACCGGTTGATTTCCGGTTGAAACGCTTCCTCTTAAAATTTTCTCCGTGAAGATGAGATGATAATGAGTTGGGGCAAATTAAAGCTAAAACTCTATTACAACGTTGCCATTGACTATGATTCTATATAACAACACTTAATTGTAATAATCCTATTTTACAATCTCTTTAGTTGGAGGAAGTATGACGGAAGCGGAAAGTATGGAGTCTCTCAGCTCCACCTCATCTCTTGCGGCTCAACTGCGTGATGCTCGTTCTAATAGCTTGACTCAAGGTCGACTTTCTTCCGCACAACCAAATAGGGAACAGGGAAGTCCCTCAAGAAGTCCAAGGCTTAATAGAAGCAACAGCATAAGGTAAAATCATACATAATTAATATTAGATTCACAGCAAACGAGCAAAGAAAGAAGATTGATTGCAAGACAAAACCGCATTAAAATATTAATGAATCGGAACAATTTTGAAATGGGACCGTGAATGGAATCAAGTGTTCATTATAATTGAGTAAATGAGATTCAAGATGCGATATTAACTAATTGAGTATAAAGTGGAATGATTTTAAGACTTGATCTAATCTTGTATTATTCTGTGTTTTTTTTTTCGTTTTTTGGTTTGTTTTCCATGTCTTTCCCCTTTTGACAATGAATGTATTGAATTGAATTGAATGAAACTTCTTGCTGCTGACCCCTTCACATTTGTGACTCTTCCCTTCTGCTTCTTCTCCTCTCCCTTTTCGGTCGTGCATTTGATGCTTGGTTTGATTGAATCGAATTGTTTTCCACTTCAAAAACTAACGGCTACTCAATCTTGCATGAACGTTCACCTTGGAGTTGTTGTTGTTCCCTTTTTGTATCACCTGGGAAATACTTGTGCCAATTTTATCTGTATAAATGATATCCATGTGAATACTACCATGCCATCATTGTCATGCCACCACCAACTTGTCCATCCTATTTTTCACCTGTAATAAAATAAACAATTCGTCTCTTCTTCTTCCTCCTCACCTTCTCTGTGTCTCTAGCCATTTCCGTGAGAGGACTTTCCCCAGGTAAATCAATCTTTTAATTTTTTATGCATTTCTATTCTCGTTTGTCCACCACTTGTGTAGATTGGACAGTCAAACATATATTTTTCTACCGTTTGCTTCCTCCTTTACGCTCAATTTTCACACAATTTTACCCAACAATAAAAATTTTGTGCAGTCATTTTTTCTCTTTTAAAATTTTAATTGTTTGGCCATTTCAAAATGTCTTGGTTTTTTGCTTAAGCATGAAAAGTTTGGTTGTGAAGGCATTGCATTTTCTCTCCAATTTTGTTTTGAGTGAAAATGAGAATGAATGTTTGATGTTAGAATGCATGTCGCAATTTAAAGAAAGTTGTTAACCCCCTCATTATTTTTTCATTTCCCGTTGCAGGTCAACAAAGTCGGAGAAGTTGTACCCGTCCATGTTGCAACGGAACGACGATGCGAATCCATATTACAGCTCCACCATGTCAGCCACTGGAGTTCCTACGCTTCCAACCTCTCCTATTCATGGACCAACTGCGAGGTAAACTTTCGTTAAGCCGCAATCATAATCAATTATGTTTATAGCTTTACTTTAATTACAAACTTTTACTTCCTTCATTTAGATTATGTGGTGGACCTGGTGGAACACCAGCACAAGGACCATACTCTTCAGCAGCATCCGCTTCCAGCAATCACAGCGTTCGACTGAGCATGTCTCCATATTCTGGATTCCTGGCGAAGCTCTCCACAAAGGAAGATGATAGTAAGGGATATCACTCAGGCCAGCAGAGATTTTATTTACAAACGGCGTGTCTCAACAACATGAGCAAGATTGATCAATGCTAAAATAACTTTTGATGATTGATGATCTCACGTTATCCTTTTGTAAATGGATTCTTTCTTTGGTTTTTCTTCAGTACTAAATTTATAACTAGTTTCTATACTTACGATCGTCTTTCTATTTTAGTAGAAAATAAATTTACTCCAGCTTCTTAGGTAAACCTGTAGGTTAATAGTATTGATAGAAAAAATTATTATTGCCGATGGCCAAGCATTAAAATACGATTTTTATTGATGAGTTGTTTAAATATTTCCTTCCAGCTAAATTTTGTAAAAGTTATATTCGACATGTTAATGGTCCATCCAGATATCTACAATCTTCTCGTAAGTTCCGGGAATTTGGTTTTGAAACAATAAAGATATAAATGGAGAACTGCGTAGTGCATGCATATCTGCATGCTGTAGGTCGCCGAAGCTATAAATGTAAATCACTGTTGATTTGATTTGTTGTTTCCATTCACTTTTATAGATCGGTTAAGGCTAACCAATTTATTTTCGCAGAGTGAATTTGAGTTACGACCGTCATGTCCGGTAATGTTCTTCATTATGCAAATGAAGACGGAATAGGAATTCGCCTAGGGAGATATATGTATAAAAAAAAGAGAGTTTTACTTAGGTTAAACTATTATGGAAGAACAATATGTTTTTTGTAGCAATCAATAAACTTATTTTGATGTCATATAAATTGCATTTGGGCAGGGTGGTCCTCGTCTTGTGCGAGGCATTTGAGTAGAATAATGAAGTTGTAAGATGAGTGCGTAGCTCTTGATCTTAAATCAGTTGGTTTTATTACCTTTGAATAATATTAGGTTGATTCTTATCATTAGTTTCAATTCAATAGTGTACCCCACGCCTTATCCGTATTGTTTCGTCGGACGTTGGATTTGAATATACTTATTTTTTTCAATGGATAAGATCATTGATCATCGGCTCAGTGTTTTATGACTTGATACGATAATCTTGCAAATTGTTTACTGTCAAAAGGGAAAATACAATGTGATTTATACTTATATCTTTGTTTTTTTTAATGTCTTACAGTTAACGCATCATCGTTGAGCCTCGTTTCAACAGCTTCATCCCTCTACAGCTCGCAGGAAGATAAGCACGCTCACGAAGTTCGAAAGATGAGACGAGAGCTTCAGGAGGCACAGGAAAAAGTGCAAACGCTAACGAATCAGTTGACTACAAACGTGAGCAAGACTCCTTTTCTACTTATTTTGCTTCCATTGTAATGCATCATCACGAAAAAAATGTTTCACTCATGTGGTCAAACCCATACTTCACTTAATTTAAGATGAAACGCTTGTCATATTTTTAAAATGTTCATATAATCAAATACATTTTTAGTACATGATTGGCTTCTACTGCCATGAAGTCATATTCACATTTTTTTTCCATGAAGCTCCTTCATTCCTTCACAAACATGTAATCTGACTTTTGAAAAGTATTAATATTTTTTTCATCCGCGCACCTTTTTAAAAACACATCCCTCTGTCTCAACTCAAGTGTCAGCTTAATGTTGGCCCAAATAATTGGATTACGTAAGGGAAACACGTGTCATGTACTTCTTAACTCCCAAATTTTTTCACTGTAATTTCTGTGTTAAGCCTCCAGCAAAGACGAAAGGTAGTAGTTGTAATATTGCATTATATAATGTGTGTTTTCACGTTTTTATTTAAAGACGAGAGGTAAGTACATGCGTGTCAAGGGATTGTGTCTTCATCTACTCTACTCTCATCTCGCTTGCTTCTTAGTATCAACCATATGCTCATCCCAGAGGGGCTCCGTTTCAAATATGACGGTACTATATTTGGTCCACCGGGACAAGAATGAGTTGCTATGATAAATATGATGATAAAAAGGTGGAATGTCAAGAAAAGGAAATGTTTCCTTAAAGTGGCAGAGTGGCATACTTACATTTACAATATGTCCTGAGATTATTGACTTCATCTTTCACTCTCATGTTGATGATTATGGTTATGATTACCATTGGTTTGGTTGGATTTGGATGCAAATGGTACCGCTGTGTTGGGCTCTCATTTATTTTTGATAGCTTCGCATAATAAAGAGGCTTCGTCTTGTCCCATCGGACTTTTCAAAGACTGGAGAATCTTTATGATTATGTTATAAAAATTCCTTACGTTTTGCATCATAATCAACTGCTACGAACAAAATGAAAATGAACACATACATGACATGATGGTGCGTGTCTGCAAACTGGTGGTGACGCCAGGCCAGGCCAGGCTAATTTCTTGAGCGTAAAGGCGTAGGATTTATTCAAAGTATTTTCTTGAGTGTATAACTATGTACATGTTATTATATAATATCGCCCTTGTCACTAAATGGCTCAACATAATTTTAAAATGTCTTGGACCTTGTACTTATGGATATAAAGCAGTTTATTGTACATTACTGGATAATTTTTCTTTGATAGCATCCATCAGGTAAAGTAGAAAGGGGGAAGTGGGAAGTGTTCGTATGCTCTACTCTCTTAAAAGCAAGTTTTATTTTCTTGATGAGCCCAACTGTTTTTTCATTTTATGGCTATAAAAGTTAAGCATAATATTATTACATAAGGAAGTTGGTGATGCGCCCAAAAAGTCAAGTGAGGTGCGCATCCCAAATAAAAATGAAAATGGGTGGAGGATGCGGATGGACTTGGAAGTTAGATGATGATAGTAAATATTAATGAGTTGAGGTTGAAGATAGGCAAAAAAAAGTTCTAAACCAAGTTCAAGTGAAAGGATCTAAAGTGGTTTTTGTAGGTAGTTGAAGTGGGTGAGGCATTTAAACTGCCAGTAAAAGCCAACAAGTGTAACTTGCGTGGTCCGGAAATAAATATAATAAATAAGGAATAGAACTGAAGATGTGATAATATGGAGGATGCAATAAAATTAGGAAAAAAGTAAATCACAGCACGTGTCGAATAAAAAAAATTGTTGGTTCGGTTCGGTTTAAATGCAAAATTTAGGAGAGGAAATGAGCTGTCATGATGACACTTTAAAAAATCGTTAACGACACTCTGCTTCAAAATTTTAAGCTGAGCTGAGTATGCTCAAGATTACTTTGGATTGAAATATAATCCATTGTTTACTTTGAGCTAGTGAGGAGTAAGTATCCTTGTGTTATGAAAATCTCTTGATAAGCTGTAACCACGCCACCACCGCATGACTATTTAAAATAGCAGGGCTTAGCTTCCCATCTCATTTGAATAGGCAAAAGCACATGAGCATAATTTTTGGGATTATTATTATTATTCCCCAACTTTACTTTACCATGCAGATCTTCTAAGGACTTAACGAGGTGCAAATCTTGAGCTTCTTAAGAGCTCATTATACGTTCGCAAACTATCAAGCATATAGCTTCCGTTGTCAACGGAAAATGAGTGAGCGACTCCTGGTTTGTTATGCTCCTTACTCCGTTATGCTCAATAAGGAAAACGTGATATTGCAAAAAGTAACTGCATAAATAGGATCTCTAGTGACAATTCATATTTACATTATTCGCATTGACTGAGCTGAGCACTAACAACATTACCAACTGACTCTTCTTTTTTATTACCTATTGTCAATTGTCATTCAACCTGTGAGGAGCCTGTTGCCTGGCTGGATGCAAATGTAAACGACCTCTTCTCCTGTAAGCTGATTACCTACTCAAAAATTAAGTAAGTAGACGCCTGCGTGTGTGGCTCTCTCGGTGCGTTGCGTATGCGTAAGTCTTCTCTATCCAAGCCAAAGCCAGCTCAGTCTGATTTAAAACATTCCAGAAACTTTATCAAGCCACTGGCAGCAGCAGCAGTTGAGTTTTAGATACATCTGCATTTTTTTGTCATGCATGAAACCTCAATTAAAATGGTGCATTCATTTTTTACGTGATTCAATAGATAAACATTTGATCAAGCACATTTACTTCACTTCCATTTTCCTAAAATGCATATACTATAGATACGGTATGCTTCAAAAACAATTCATTCCGGCTTTGGTTCAATGGATCGACGATCATATCACGTTTTTTGTTCGTTGTGGAAATAAGCGTTTTAAAGCGTCATAAAAGTTGTTTATTTGTATGCGTACTTTTTTTTCACTGATATCCTTGCACAACGGCGAGTACAACTATCTCCTTTTCGAAGATGCGTGAAGTGTTGTTAATAATGGAAAAAAAGCATCTCGTTTTTGGTTTCATATCTGGTTTGGTCATCGTCATCGTCATCATTCTTGATGTGATGATCATGCTCATCATTACATGCTGTTCATTGTGTGCATTGTTTCATCCAGAACGAAATTGGAAGAGAATGGAGCAAGAGCCGAAAAGGAAGACGGCACTATTTACAGGCTCATTATGCAAATCCTCTCTCCTTATTATTCAACTTGAAAAGATGCGAGGAGGAGGACATTGAAAAGGGTTACTTAGCGCAGAGTTTATCATCTTCATCATCTTTCTTCCGCAAAGGAAGGAAGGAAATAATAAAACGGAGATGGATGTTGATGATCGGTCAACAAATTTTAGTGGAGGCAAAAAATATGAACATTTTTTTTCTTCTAACATATTCAAAATATGGATGAACAAGAGACGAATTTATGCCTAATGCGTAATATGTACTCTGACAGTTGTAAAAAAAATGGTGAGATCCAGCTGTGTTTTGTGCGTGGACTTTTGAAACAAACTTGGGATTAGAAAAAAATACATGGTATCATGGTTTTACTTACTTTCACATGTTGCTCTTGCTGATTTGAAGGTTTTCAAGTGGAACACACACACACCCTCACCTTTTTATTAATGTGATTTGATATGATACGATATCTATGGCAGATTAAAGGCAAGACTTTTTCATTCATTCAGGCCTGTTCAAAATATTGTTTGAATATTTTTGTGGGATTTAAAAATCTTCATTTTTATTGCATATTTCAATACTTGTTCCCAACAACAACAACTTGTAACTCCATTATTGGGTAAATACTCCTATTTGACAAAGAATATTTTATTGTGATAGCAACATTTGACTTTGACTTATTTTAACGTTGCGCAACAGTTAGCAAAGCCGCCTAAGCAACCTTAAATAATAAGATGTAGAAAAGGGAGTAAGATATCTTCAAATTTTTTTGCTCACATTCCATCCCCACTTAAAGTGTGACACGTTTCATTTCTTCCTTTTCGTTCTTCCCAATGTTTTTTGTTGGTGTGGTATCAGGCTCCCAACTGATATTTACGAGGAAATATATGGGCTTTCTGTGTACCACCAAATGACATTTGAGTGTAAATTCTTTTGAGTTTTTGGACTGTTTCGATAAAGGTGGCATGTTTTCATGGTGGATGGATGGGGGATTATCTCATCCTCTTGTTCGTGAGGATGCATAAAACTTGGTTTGAAGAAATTCTTGAAGAAATAAAATCAGATTGGAGAATGCAATCAACAATGAACCCAGCAAGTAGGCAAAAGTAATCATCATCTCTTGGCCGTTTTGTATTGTCAGTTTCACGTTCACCTCAACCGTACCAAACCGCTAGGCCATTTTTCGTAAAATGTTTTTTTGGGGGGGTTTAGTGGACATGAAAGAATTTTTATCTTCCTTTTTCGTCATCCTTTCCTCATAATCAATATGAAAGGAAGCAAATGGCATGGCAAAAAGAACTGTATTTTTTTTGTTTTCCACTCCCAACTATGGAGTTGTGGGATGGGATGAGGCAATCATAATCATGTAATTTTTGTCGGGAATTCTTTATTGATTTTCATTGAAATCAGTCAGTCTCAAGAATGATGTATAATCTTGTGGATTTGCCATCGTCATCTATGTAATTTAGCTGGTGCTGCTGCTGGTTGCTTGACCATTTCATGAGTCGTTGTCGCTGCTAATTTTCCCCACAAATGGCTTTCCATTTGCAGAAATTGGCGTATGATGATCATCATCATGATATTTATGTTTTACAAGCTCATTCTGGGCAGATACATATTGAATGCATTGAAATTCACATGGATGGTGAGTGTTCTTTATGTGAGCACGTTGAGCCGCAACAGTATCATTATCATTTTCGTTTGAATTATAATGATAAATTAATAATATTGCAACCTTTTGATTATCGATGGCGTAGTGGTATATATGGTATGGTGGTTGCGGTGGTGAAGTACTAGCAACAGCGGTGTCGGGTGCTCAATCATTAAGAAAGAAACGTGTTGCTTTTGTTGTCCAACCATACCAACCAATAATCCATTCACCATATATTCTACCATATAAGGCATGAATTAGGCAAACGCAAGTTAACAAAGGAGAACAAGGAATGGCAATAGCAAAGCTTTTTTTTATATTGTTGTTGATTGTTATGAATAGCTCATAGCTCTACGCATGTGATGTAAAAAAATGTTCATCATACAAACTGCTGCCGTTACTTTGCACACATCATGCGTCTATTTGAATTTAATCAAGTAAGCAAAAAAGGATGTAGAGAGAAGAAGCCAGTCAAATTGTGTTTGAAAAATAGGAAATTGTCGTGCATGTAAAATGTGTAAACTGCTGAGTTAATCAGTGACAATGGGATGATGGTTGCAGTTGTTGCTGGGAGTAGTAGAGAAAAGGAAGGTGCTAAAATATTAAGTTTTCATCTCTCTCTTTCCTCATTCGTATATTTATGAACAAGTGTGTGTAAAGTGTAAATGACATGGGTATCCTCTTTGTGTCGCATAATGATTGTAACCAAGGCAGTAGTTGATGATGCTGATGATGTGCGACAGAAAAGGAGCACATGTCTGTGCCCAACTTCCATATTTTACCTAAGCACGCAGACGCACACATGTACCTCAAATACACAAACTCTTTGTTGACGTTTTCTCTCGACAATAAAGCATGACCAATTTTTACGCTGATGCAAAACGACAACAATATCTAAATTGGGAAACACCATAATATACATGTTTGAATGATGCATGAGTTGTGGATTATACAAAACTAATCACTCTCATCCCAGCTTTTAAAATAAGCATGAGAAAGCAAATGTGCTGATGCGGATCGACTGAACTTGAATCATCTTGGGATAAGAGATCTTCTTCAACAAATCCCAAAAAATAATAATGAAGGGTACAGGTGAATCTCCGGAAATGAGAGAACACAACCTTATCTATCTCCATGGTTAAAAAGGGAAACCAAGAAAGAAACCATTCATTGACAAGGTTGAAACAACTTTTTCCCAGGAAATTTAGCCAGGGAAACATGCTCACCTGTCATGAAAATGATAGGCTTTAATTCTACAGACATAATTTGTTGTGAATAGCTGTCAAAACTACACACTTTTTATTTGAACTCTCTTTTTTTTTTGGTTGTGCTTTTTTGAGGTTGAAAAATATGTTTTTATTGCCAAACAAGCGGTTATTCAACATACCAACAAAACACAATTGCTACAAATGTAAGTTTTCATTTCCCGTGATGTGATCCATGTCAAAATATAATCAGGTGGATGCAGAAGGAGGAGGCGAGCAAAGCGTATGTAATACATGCTTAGCTCACTCACAAAAATAATATGATGTCTGTACGTCTCTCTCTCTCTCTCTCTGTCCATCAAAACAACACGCATTCATTCATGCTCGTTCTGTTTTTTTTGCTCACATCATTTAAAATACGGTAGCTTTTGGGCATCTACTTTTCATGAGCCGTGGAAGAAGCCTGAGACCACAGGTTTTTTTACTGTATTTTAAGGGAAAATAAATGATTTTAAAGGATTTTTCCATGTTTCACTTTACTCCCTGAAATTGTGTTAGAGATGCGTGAAAAAGTGACCCAACAAAGGAGAGGAAACAAGGGAATCTTTTCTGGTTTCGACATGTTTCAAAGAAGATGATGATGATCAGGATAGTGATAAAAGTAGCGTGATCCCATCTATCTCCAAAAATCCAGACAAATAGATAGTAAATTTTCACATTATAAAATAATAATAAAGCTGTTAACCAAGTAGAACAAAAAAAAGTATCCGTTTCGTTTTCGGTGGAATGAGTACCTATAATTTCAAAAAATGTTGCGATTTTCATTCTTTTCTGCCTGAAGGTTGCCAAGCTCATGTTTTATAGGATTAGCAGATGCATTACTTTACATTAGTATCATATCATATCATCATCATTCATTGACTTAGCTTTCTGCAGCAGTAGTAGATGGGAACGGACATGATCATGATGATGATGATGATGATGATGATACTGATACGATGAAGAAAACAAACCTTTAACTTAACTCTTTTTCCCGTCAAGGTCCGTTGAACAATTTTTTTCTTTTTGAATTTTCAAGACTTGGAGCAATAGCTGAGTTGATAAGGAAGATGAAATTTGATGATGAAAAGTCAGAAATGAAGGCCGATGAAATATAATAAGCCCAACGGGTTTACTCAATTTTCGTTTCAATGTTAAAAAAACATAAGCATTGCGTTGCATTGCATCGCAACCAGAACCAGATCAAGAGAGTATTGCCAGTACGGTGCCTTGCCAACACTTTGACTTCACTTTACATACTTTTCTGCTCACTTCTTGTTTGATGCACACGCTTGCTCACGCTCATGATTTTTTTGTTTGAAAATGTGAGTAAAGTGAAGTTACTTGTAGCAAAGATCAGTTTGTCTTGTTTGTTTCAATTGTGCATCATTACTCATTCCGTAGATACATTTCTACTTACGCTCAGTTTATAAGTATATCTACAAACTAAAGAGTCACTCAGCATTTATAAATTTTTTTCATAGTACAAATTTGTACCTTGTTTGAATTGCTGATGCTGTTACTTACTCTTGTTGCACTGGTGAAAGATATTATTTCGTCTTAAAATGGAAATATGAGCAGTTGTTTATATTTTGCTTGTTTGCAGTAAGCATAGCTCACATTGAAGGACGAAATGATGTTAATGGTGCTAGTGCCAGCATAACAGATGCTCTGCATAGCAAAGCATTTCCAGCCCGTTTTTTTTGTTTAAATCGAAAATTTTGTTGGGTTTGCATTTCACCACAATTAGATATAGAATGCATTTAAAAAAAGTCGTTGTTAAATGGGAACAAAAATCCAGTTAGTTAGCTCATCCATTTCGCTCGTCAAAGCTTCATTCCAATTCCAACTCAGCCATACATCATGATGCCCTTCTCACCTTACGGTAGAGTACATCCCAGGTTTTCTTTCTTGATGTTGTTTGGATATTCATTCCTTTCATTAAAAAAAGAAGTTTAAAAATCTCACTCACAATTATCAGGAGGAGAGAAATGGAGAAGATGACGTAAAGAATTAGAGAAGTGAGAAGAGAGAGGTGTTCCTTTCAACTTTGGGTTTTTGGTTGCACACACAACTCATTTGAGCCTCTTTTTTAGTAGCTTCCTATTTTTTCCCTTGCCTTTTTTAACGTAATATATTATTCTGATACACGCACTTTTATCAGGCTTATCCAACATCCAAAAACCTTCTGGTTTTCGAGGATTTCCAGGAATACTAATGTGCAATAGGTAGCATATGTATTTATGCTTAAAATCCTACTCTCGTTTTTACTCTATTAGGCATCATATTGTATCAAGTTCAGCCTTGCCTAGCTTCCGACTAGAAAGAGTATCTTTTACGCTGTATAATTAAATTAAAAAATCAACTGTGTACGTACGTTATGTACATGCAACTTTGCACAGCAGTAACCAGCAGTAGAGGAAGGAAGCGTGGCAGCAAACCTGAATATTTTCAAGCTGTCTTCTCTCCTCTTTCAAACCTACACTTGACTTGATGGCTGATGTGATGTGATGTTGTGCTGAGGTTAAGCAAATTCTTTTTTTGAAACTCAGCAAACTTTATAACTTGGAGGAGAGATTCGTCTTCCACTCTCCCTGTCAAAAAAGGCGTTCACCCTCTATCATCCACTTTATGGAATGTTGCAACAACAGGCAAATATCGTTGAGTACTTTAGTTTCACCAGATAAGCAAAGAATTATTCCATGAATGTGGGTAGATGTTACATCCATTGAGAAAGAAGGAAACAATTTCATCCCCATTTAATTATAGGCGGAAGCGCAAAGGCTCTTATCAAATTTGTCGTTGACACGGAACCTCTCACACCTCATCTCATCATCATCATCATCATCATCATCATCACATCACTTCCATTTCGTTTCCCTATCAATTTTCAAAAGTGCGTGTAAGCAAATAAAAAATTGCATTTGTGGACGACATGTATTACCCTGTAAAAAAATGTGTAGCATTTTGAAAATGTGGCTGACCAAACAGAAACAGGTTGCATCTTTTGTTCTCCCCAAATACAATATAAATGTTGCTGTTTATGGTTGGGTTTGGTTTATTGCATGACCACGTAATAACCCTATATAAATATATCTGTCCAGACTCTGCCACTTGCTGGAGCTACATTATATGCTGTTAACTTGTACTTTCTCTACGCCCCTGGGTAGTTCGCATTTGCGAGTATGTGTTGTACAAAAGCAAACTAAACATTCTGCCTCATAAAACCGGAGTATTAGAATGAATAAATGGAATAAAATTGGGTGGTTTACAATGATAAAGTGAAATCTCTGATTTGAGTCTCTAATGTCCAGCCTCTAGGCTCACAAATTGCGTTGTGGCCAATATTATTTTGGAATCTATTGTTATTGTATGACCATTTGTCTTGATTGTGATTTGAATTCTTGCTCTCAGAGCAGAGCTTTGGCTTAGAATGGTGTATGTATTGTTTTATGGTTCTTTTGATAAACTAATTTGTGGGGGAATTCACTATATTTTATCCTATTTTGGATGAAAAAAAACTAGTTTAACATTTACAACTTGGTTTTGGTTCTGGTTCTGCTCTTTCACTTTGTAACTGGACCACAAAAATATATTGATCTCTGGTGTATTACTGCGGTGGCTGTTTGAATTGGATTGGAGAAGGCTTTTAAGAAGACACCCTGAATTTACTTCCATACAAGACTACTTATGTGTGGTGACGAAGGAACAAGTTGCCAAAAAGTAATGGAAATGCATGTTTTGTCACATGAAGGGAGAGTTATGTTTATTTGGAAAGTGGAAACAAGACTTGCAACTAATCCGATCGGGTTATGTTTGACTCTTTTTTTGGCTACCCAGGCCTACCAGTTCACAGTAGACCGCATGGTAGGTACGTACGCATATATGTTCTTGGCAATGATGCTAAGGCAAGAAGTCCAGTGACCTCCATAATATATGATGACGATTGACTTGGTGGTGTGGTGTTGGTTTGTGGGTAAATTCCTACTACAATGAGAATCACACACACTATCAAACATGCAGGGCGTTGCTTCCCCCAGCCCAAAAAGTTGCTTACACACTGAGTTATTGTGATTGTGAGACCATTGATTGTTTGCGCCATATTGGTTGAAAACACAAGGAAAATGATACATGTATGTATGATTGATGACGGATTGATAAATGTAAATGATTGTCTGAATCAAACAACAAAATTGCTTGTGTTGACCTTGTCGCTGTTATGTTGTTGCCAAAGCGATATTATATTCTTGTTTTGAGTCAGTCTCAGTATCATATACATATGATTTTGTGGCGTGGCATGGCTTGGCAGCTCTGATATTGTCAAATTAGCCTTCTTATGTTGAACATGAATATGAACATCTTGTTAGTTGAGTGGAAGAGAGAAAGGAGCACTGAATTCATGAACCCTGTGTTCCTCTCTCCGGCCATGGCGTAAAAGTCAATGTGTGTGATTGTGATTATGATAAATGATCCCATTGAGTCAATGGACGGAATACTATGTATAATGTTATTTACAGTGATTAGTAAGAGAGCATTGTATCTCTTGGCTTAATAATGTTGTGATTATTTGACTCAATCCCATGATATCATGTTTCTTTTATGATTTTAATCCGCATGGGAAGAAACAAATCATAACGTAACCACAACCAACGTACCTATTGATAATCCCATTGCTTAAGCAAACTTGTACTCCTTATTTCACCAATTTCAGGAATACATTAGCTTATTTATGCCGGGTGGCAGTGGTGTGGTGTGGTGTGGTGGTGAGTAATAATATTATTTTCTTTAGTTTGAATAGCTCAAAGCTATTGATTAGATCATCATCATGTATGTAATTTAATGTACATACTAAAAAAATCCCTCAAGGTAAAAAGAGCAAGATTTGCAAACTCTTAACCAAACCAAACCAAGCCAAACCAGTCACATTAAAAAAACGCAATGTTTGCAACCCTTATTACATATCTGGTCTGAATATCAATATGTTTGGCAAACATAAAACCCTGACGTCTTAGTCCCTCTACTTTTGCAAGCAAAAACATGACTGCCCTTTCAATTTTATTTTTTATCCTGTTGCCTTGCTTCTCTCTTTCTCTCCCTGCCTGATTATGTGTGTGTGTGTCGGCAAGGAGCAGTTGCACAAAAGTAGAGTGTGCAAACAATAATTCAACATCATTTTTTTTTCTCCTGCTGGTTTGTCGCAAATAGTATTTGTAATGTAATGGTTTCTTCATTGGATTACACAAACTACTCTCAACTCTTTTTCTGGCGTTTTAGCCGCTTATTTAATTTCTTTTATGACTTGGACCTCTATATTTTCCGCTGGGTTGTGTGATATTTTGTGGTAGTTCCTAGTAGTCTCTCACTTGTGATGAGACACTAATGGCCTCAACCGTTTGCCATTTTCGCCATCATCTTTTCTCCTGTGCTGCTCGTGAATCCTTTTTCTATGAGGATGGAAATATAAGTAGTCAGTCATGTGATGGGAGTCCGTCGAACAAAAGCCCCATTATCATTCCAATAACACATTTTCCCCCCACGTAAGTGCAATGCATTATTGCAACAACATAACACATCACATGTCCGTTCTCCTAACTTTGTGAGGGGAAGACGGCCAAAAAGTTGTGAATCAAACTCATTTAATGAATCTGTCAATTTTTTTGGCTTAGTTTTGAGGCTTAGGTCAACTCAACTCCATCTCGCAACTTGAGTTTAGCCTCAACTTGTAGAAAAATCATGTAAAAGTAAATATGAGTTATAGTTGCGCTATTGTCGGTGTCGGTATCCATAAAACCTTCGTGTTTTTTTCACCTTCCTTCTCTCTCCTCTGTGCCATTTTTGTGAGGGACGACGGAGAATAACAGTTGTACTTATTGCGGGGAAGATGATGATGATGATGTTGTTGAAGGTGATGGCGATAATTGGTTGATGTATGCGATATTGGATGTTTGGATGTGGGGAATTCTTTCCAGCAATTTTCACGCATACTCACAAACAGGTAGACAGAATAAGATATCATTTTTACCCATGCAATGATTTTTTAAAGGCGTCAAATATTATGTGAAGGTGCAATAATGACAAGTTTTACCGAATACTTTACTACTACCTAAAGTGGATTCTTGATACAAGGGAGTAATAATGTTCTCGTTGAAGAAGAAAAATAACTCGAGAGTTATTTGCACGAGTAAAAAAACTGTCTGGTGATGATGATTGTGAGGAGGGTAACCGGTATTGCACCGAGTACCAAAACCATCTAACTGCCAACTGTTTACACGCTTCTTAAATTGGCCGACAGTAGCGTTTAGAATAGCAAAACTGCTAAAACGACTCAAAGAATGGAATGGAATGGACAGAAGAGAAGGACGATGTAACATAACAAAAAAAATAAAACGAGAAATGTCTTGTGTTGCAATAGCAGCCATAATTGGTTAGCCAATAACAGTCAGTTTGCAATAATTGAATGATATTTCGTGAGCATCATCCAACTTCATAGCTAGGAATGCTTGGAATTCTGTAGAAGGAATAAAAGGGATGGCATAACTACAAAAAAAATTCCTTTGAGTGTCACAATAGCTTCCTAACACATCCGTAAAAAGATGATGGTTGATGGTTACGTGATTTCTCAGAGTTTTTATCATCACATTTCATTTCCATAAATCATTTTACTACCAACCAGGTTCTCCCTCTTCTTTTTGCATGTCCTCACATCATAATCCACCCCCTTTTTTGTACATTTCGAAAATAAAACCTGTGTAATCTGCACATAACTATACATAAATTTAACTCAGAGGGGAGGGAAAATAGATTTTTTGTCATTTTAATTGTCATCATCATTTTGCACAGATCTTACTTGTTCTGTAGCACTTGAGCTATTTCGTATCGTATAATGACACCAAATCTTGTAAAAAAAAAGAGCAGAAAAGATTTTTAGCATTATTTTCGTACCCCATCCCATTTTTCTCTAAGGGTAAGTACCCTGCAAAACATTTAATGACTCCATTTGCTCAATCATAAACAAGAATATTATCATCCCACATCACACACTCCAAGCTCATGATGAAGGATACAGGAAATATAAAAATTAAAATGGGGATTGTCGGTAGCCTGTCGCCATACATGCCACCATTCTGTGAAACGGTGTGTGTGGTGTTTTCTAGTGTGTTTGTTCAAGTACTTGGTAGTTTGGTAGGGTAGGGTAGTCGTAGTGACAGTCACAAGTTTATTTTACTCTTACTGTTCCTCCCTACAAAAGTGCAACAATAAGAATAAAAAAGTGAAATAAAAAGTAGGAGAGCTCTTGTTCTCTCTTCAGTGGAGAAAAACATGCACTTCTTGTCTTGTGAGCGAAATAAAAATTGAGTAAAATCCAAGTTGCAAAACAAATGACGACTGCGACGACGACGACGACGATGAATACGACTGTTAATATTATTATTTGCTTTTATCTCAAAGGAACAAACATTACGCGGAGTCTTTTGATGCTATTGCTGTGCTTGCTCACCATCGTCCTCATCATACGATTGAAGTACCGCAAAGGTAGTTACAGAGTCAAGTCAAGTCTGCCGGCGGCGTTGAGTCTTAAAGCCTTTTTCTTTAAAAAAAAGTTACTTTACTATATCTTGAAGAAGCACTTGCTTGCACACGTTTGTTAGCTTTGAGTCCGTCGAGGTTTCGCTTGTCTTTGGCTTTAACGTTTGTTGCAATGTCATGTCACGGTTAAACTTTTTCATTGAACGTAATGAATAGTTTTCTTGTTGTATTCAAGAGTATTCAAGTGGATCGTTTAGTGAGTCCTCACATCACATCCAATTTTATGCACATGTATGACAAAAAAAAGTAACTGACTAGGGACAATCTTGATGATGTGATGAGGATGAATGATAGCAAAAAATTGATGCAGGATATTGTGCTTTCCTGTATGCAGGAGATGATGATAATAGGATGGGAGATACCAGTTTTTGCATAAAGTCGTTCTGGCACTACTTTGCTACTACTACTGATCATCTTGTTGCTGATGTGTGGTGGTGGTGGTGGGTAGCGGTAGCAAAACTTGCAAAACGGAAATGAAACAAGGAAAATATGCAGTTGAGAAAAAAAATTGAGAGAGAAAACATGCGTTTCTCATGTACACAAGAACAAGGAATGGAAAAATATTTTAACGAGAAATAAAAATTGTGAAGGTCTAGTAGTAGCACTCAACCAATTTAACGGCTATGAAGTACGGCTCATGATGGGATGGTTGCTTATTTAGATTAAAAAGTAACAATGAAAATAAACTGGTTCTCATCTATGTCTATTTTCTACAAGACTTGACTCATCGCCAGTCTTATCTGGTATCATATTTTTATGCATTGCAGTTTGTGAGAAAGTGCATGTTCAAGATAATTAGGTAAATTCCAACAGAGACAAAAGCATTGTTTGGCTGATGTTCTATGCTGCTGGTTGTGAATTACTTGTTATCTTGACTTGACGGATTATAGGATGTTGGGTAAGTACTGATGATGACGATGAGTACATTGCAGAGAACAATTTCATTTTTTTGATGAATGAATAATATGAATGCTCACAAGGTAGTTATGCTTTATGTGTAAACCATCCTATATTTTTCACACAAAGAGAGGAGAATCTTAATCCCTAAATCGTGTTGACAATTGTTATGACTTATGAGCAACATACACACACACATTATAAGTTGACTTAACAAGACCAAGACCACACTCACTCGGGGTAACATCCAATTAACAACTTTTAAGTGAACTACTGTAACATTCTACTTTTTTCTTGTTATAATCTTCCTTATCATGATGACGACGACATCGCAACAAATCCCCAGCATAGAATCGTCGTGTCATTAGGCAAAATATGTTTTTAAATTTCCTTCGTCACTCGCGTGGAGTGGTTGATAGGTGCTTTACACTACTTTGTCAATTCAATGTCATGTTTACACTTGGCGTGTTTTTTTGTTTGCACAAAACTTTGTCAATTGCAATGATGTGGTAATAAATGTTTCATAGTATCCAAAAAGTAGCTTAATAAGAAAGCTCTTTGCTCACCTTTCATAATTTCCATGATAAAGGGAAATGGAATGTATAACTAGCTCTAATTTAAAATAAATTTCATGTTCGCCTGACGTCCCCAAAATATTAATTTTCATGCATAATAAAAATACTAACAACCAACCTAAGTAAGAGTTTCTTTTATGTTATGAAAAAGACGTTGCTTAAAAGATGCTGTCATATTTTTTCAAGATTTCCTTTCCTTTTTATTCACGTTTAAAAAATACTACTCATCGTCAGTTTCTGTTATATTGCTCAGCCCAAGAGAACAAAGGGATCAGAAGGGTCCTTTTAACTGTGGCAATTTAAAGTCCTCCTTTTTTCCATCATCATCATCATCATCAAACACACGATACTTTTTTATATAGATTTCACAAAAGCTAAAGGAAAGAATAACTGGAGGCACTTGAAACTTCGTTTATGGCCTCACTATACCTTATTTCTATTCCTTTTATCAAAGTTCCAGCTCCAGCTATAAAGTTTATAACAGTTGAGGAGGAACGAGTAGTAGTCGAAGGAAAAAAAGTAATCAAGCATGCCTCATTTTTGTTCACTGAGGAGAGCAATACTTAATTGTTAGTAGTTTTTATAGCTTACAGCTAAACAAGCATGACGGATAGCTATTTCCTGCTTTGGAAAATGGTAGTAGTAGTCTTGTTCTGAACTATAAGTATATTACAACTACGCTAATTTACAACGTACCTTCATGTATCTATCTATCTACCTGCCTCCCCTTACTACTACTTTCTTTCCAGAAAAATGAAACGATGTCAGACTTGAGTGAGTGAGTGACTGACTGGTCATCCTTTAAGTGGTAATAAAAGCTGTCTTGTTTCAAACATTGATGTGTATCTATCTACCTTCACACTACTAATATCCTTAATGGTGACCTTTTTCTCCATGCCTGTAACTCTGTATCATATCGTATTGATCACATCCCCATCATCATAAACATTTTTGCTTGATGTATGCATAGATGCTGCTGCTGATGATGATGAAAACCACAAGAAATACAATGTTTAGTGGAGTGCAACTTGATTGCTTGATATCGTGCTCGAATTACATATAGGGATGAAAATGCTTCATTTTCTTTTTCTTCTCCTCTCCTTAAAGGAGCTTCTTGTTCCGACCTGTTACAATTTTTTGATTGGATTGGATCCTTTTATTATTTTTCTTGTACCCATGCATGTACACGAATAAGTACTACATATGAAGATTTCATCATACACAAAAGAGTTACACCAACTGTGTGATTACCATCAATTGTTGTTGAAGAAGGATAAAAAAAGGAGAATTGAACTGGGTTGGCTTTGCTTTTGCCTTTGAGTTGGTTAATTTTTACGTGTGTAAAGTCCCTATTACTTAAAGAAGAGCCAATGGTCGCGCAAACTCATGGTCTCCGATTTGGCTGAAAATTTGCAGGAATATGTATTTTGATGCGTATATTACGAATCTAAAAGCAGTAACCGGTTGGAGCAATCGTAACCGGGTTGCCATGGTAACCCGCCGTTTTTTCCCTCTGGGGGCGCCACGATTGTTCCAACCGGTTACTGCTTTCAGATTCGTAATCTACGCATCAAAATACATATTCCTGCAAATTTTCAGCCAAATCGGAGACCATGAGTTTGCGCGACCATTGGCTCTTCTTTAAGTAATAGGGACTTTACATGTGTACAAACTTTCAAGGTCGTCCTTTGGAGCGGATGTTGATGATGATAATAATATAATGACAAGTTAGGTGGAGCGTATAAATGTAGAGATGCTGCTGATGTTGGTGATGAGGATTATTACTTATGAAGAAGAAGATGATGAGAAAACGTCTTCTCTCTTGTTGATACAACCAGTTTTTTATGTGCACCAACTTGGTTAATTTTTAGATGCACTTCTCATCATCATCATCATCTAACGTGACGCTAGTTTTTGTCATTTTTACCGTTGAGTGGTGATGAGTTATTGTTGTCAACAGGGAGGACAAGGAGATTTTTCTTTTGAGAAGGAGAAGAAACACACACACACACGACACACACGACACACACACACACACCAAGCTTATGATTATGATGTGACGAAGTAGATCATTAAGTATGTCATCGAGGATTGGATGAGTTGACTCAGCTAAAAGTAGTCAAATTTTGATGGGCGGAATGCATTGTTCACCTAAAAATGCAAATTTTTTTTTATCATTTTTGATTTATCCTTTCCTTTCCATTCCCATGTCATGCCATACTGCCTCATATCATAATATCATAACATGATCGAGCTGCTCTAGTAGTTGAGCTGAGTTAGTTGAGAAGAAAAATCAAAACACGGGTTTTTGAAATGTGAGCACCATATCCCATTCCATCCGAACTACATACTAGGAACTACATAATATTATCATCATCTTCTTGGTTACTTTGCATTCCCATCATCAAATCGAGATGGAAAGTGAGGGAAATTGAGTTTGGGTAACTACTACCAATGCAATGTGAAACAACATTTGGAAAGTCAGGCAAGCCAAAGATCCTACCTAAAAATAAGTAAGGAATGAGCTAATGCACTGGATAAAAAATATTTTTGCTGGCAGCCAGCAGAAGCCTCAGCAAAAGAAATGATGTAAAGGAAGCATGTTACGTTAAGATAACTAGGATCATGTAAGTACTTGTGTGTGTGCCTGGTCTGGTGACATGAGTGCAAAAGTAGGAAGGAATCTTCTCTCTTCTTCTCTCCTTCCACTTTCCATCCAGCAGCAGGCATTACTTATCGAGTGACCAAGTTATCACGTTTCCTTAAAAGAAGAGAGTTAGAGTGAGTGAGTGAGAGCAAAAGCAGAAAGTATCGAGATCGAGACATGGAAAAATATTAGAGCTGGGAGCAACTGGGCTCTCCACGTCTCTAGAAACATGACTTTAACTCATTTTTTGATGCACATATTCATGCAGAGAGCATAACGTTGCGTTGCACGAACCGAGACAAAAATTGAGAAGAGTAATGACAATACTTTCAAAGCTGGAAACGGATACGGAGCTCTCCTCTCTCTTTGCCATGGCCTGAGTTAGCTGGCAGCTCACTCACTCACACACCGCTGGATACATCCATTCACCATTATCATATCATTCCATTCGATGCTCTCTCATGAAAGGAAAAACTCACAGGAGAGCAGAGAACAAGATCTGTTACAGTAGTAGTATTCCTACTAAAAACTTTTGTTACTGGAGATTCGAGTGTGGAGGATCATCATGATGATGATGACGAGAACCTTCCCACTGCTTTCTGCTTACTTGTTTTTCTTTCATGATGTCCATGTCCGTGTGTGTGGGTAATTCCATGAAATGTTTGTATTATTATTGGACATCACATCACATCCAAGTCACTACTACGTCTCCGTCTTTTCCTTCCCCAGAAAGTAGAGGTAGGTACTTAGTACAGTAGGTTGCTCACATCCCTTTGGATTTGGGTAAGCAGCTAAAGTTGAGTAGGAATCAGATGAACATCTTTAGAAAATAAAAGGAGAGAGATGTTAGATGTTAAATGGGCAGTTTGTTGTACAAAAAACTAAAAGTTAAGTGAAGCTCTATGTATGTATTTGTACGTGAAGTAACTAAGCTGCCTCCATGCATTTTAACAACTTTCCGGCTTCTCCTCTCCATCTCTTTGTATTCTTAAAGGTACAATAAAAACAGGGAGAGAAGACAAGTTTGCACAAGTTGAAGGCATAAAGAGTCATTCCGTTTTTTTAGAATTCCTCTTCTCCATTTCCATACAGACGTGTGTGTGTGTGTTTGTGTGAGAGAGAGTAGTAAAATGTTGGTTGTTGGGTGGAAAAAGCCGGCTAAACGAAACAAAACGACCGACAGATCTCTGGTTGAGTGAATACTCCTTGCTACATTCTTATATATCATGATGATACGGATGATAAGTATGAGAATGTGATGTTGTGTGTCTTCTCTCCTCTTTTGTCTATCTGTTGTTCTTTCAGTCCCTGAGGCACATTTACCAGATAATTATAGTTAGCTACTCTCAAACCTAAGCTCAAGACTTGGAGAGGGAGGAAGCAAACCAAGAAGCAGAGCAGAAATCGTCGCTGCTCACCTTTTAGCAAATAAAGTACCTGGCTCTTCTTCCTGCCATCATCATAGCAAAGAAGATGAGCTTGGAATAGCAGAGAGGAGGAAGAAGAAGAGGAAGAAAAGACAAACTTTTTTTTATTTTTTTGTTTTGCCTTCTTCTTACTCTTCACTTATGAGCATTATGCCAAGATAAACAAATGAAATAAAAGGAAAAGAGTTAATATCGGATTATCTCTACGCTCTACTCACTCAACCACTTCCCTTTTTTCCATGGAACGTAAATATCTACATTCAGACAGAGAGTTGTTTGGTAGGTGTGCTATCAAGAGTTTTAAGATTATATTGCATGCATAGATTGTATATTTCTACAAGTGTTTCTATCACCACATCACCCGCTATAAGTCTACAGCCTTCTCTACACAGTTTGTTCAGCATTTAGTATAAAAGGGTAATAAAAATTCCTCGGAGATTGCCAAAAGCTTTTATAATGCAAGTCATCATAGTCGTGGGTTTACGTGCGGATGGACAAGCGGACGTTGTAAATGTTTGGTAGCAAAAATAATAATAATAACAAATGTAGAGGGCTGATTCAATCAAAGTGTGTCGATACATTTTCATCACGCTCAAAAGGATTGTGGATTGTTATTTCTTTTGGTTTTGTTTTCGCCATTGTCTGTCAATCAAGAAAAAAGGTTCCAGTTCGAAGACTAAAGTGGGCAGGATGTGTGTCGTGGTCATCAGCTATTTTTATCATTTATGGCGTAATATGCTCAATATGGTTGCACACAAAAAAGTTGATCAATAAAAAGGTCAAAAACGTGGTGGAAACAGGATGGATTGAATTGCTATGTATTTACTTTCCTCTCTGATTGGGCTTCCCATAAATAAATAAAAAAGGAAAACTTTGCTTTCTGCAAAAACTCAAGATTGTTTTCTCTTGCCTTGTGGCAAACGAAAAGGGATCGATTGATTACCGAGAATCTCGACAGGGTCGGTAATGCATGACTGGCTAACTGTGAGATTTTTTGCGAGACTTGTCATATTATATCTCCCACTTTTCAAGACAGTGGGGTCGGTGTTTTGACAAAAGATGTGACAAGGGGATTCCGCACGCTGAATTAACTCATTTGACAGCTTTGAGAAACCCAAGTAAGTACGCAGTCTAGACTTGTTTTTTTCCAGACAGTTTTGAATCCAAAGTTTGTTTAGGGAGAACCAAACCTATAATTCTCTTGATTGGGATTACTTTTGCAGAGAAATGGATTAACAAATGAATTGACTAGACTGTGATTTTCTTTTGAAAAGTTTGCCAATATTCTTGGACAGAAAAAAATAGACAAAAATGTTGTTGTGACGCTGCCCATACCCTTGTTTTTCCAACCGACATCAGATTCTATTAAATTACCAAAAGTCAATCCAACATTATAACCATTTCCACAATCAAATTGACAGGTTCTTGCTAAAGGCAATAGAGTAGCATGATTGTTGATGTTGGTGGGTTTTGAATGAAATGAAAGCCGAAATATGTTGCTGATTTTCTTTCTCCAAGCGCGTGAAATCCATTTGATCCCAACGAAGGAATTCCAAGGGTTAAAAATTCTCAGAAGAATACAAGGGGTTTTCGTTGTAAGAAACCTGCAAAAAAAACTTTTATTTGGACAAGGCTAGGCAATACGTACTACAAAGAGAATGAGAGAATGTTGAAAATGGGGCAAGGAATTTCGGCAATATTTCTCAAGCAGAAAGGATGATGCCTAAGTAAACAAGTTAAAAAACAATAAGAAATATGTGCCTCCAAGATGATATGAAGCGGAGTAGGGTTTTAAATAAGGTGAAATTGCATAAAAACATACACTTAAACTGTTTTGTTCGTGTTATAATGTACTCGTAAAAATTCCTCCTTGTTCATCCAAACCAATCCACTCCACATCCCAAACCCAAATTCAATGTATGAATGGAATTTTTTTTGCGGCACAGCGAAAAAATCGGGGCCACCTTTCTCTGGGAATTGTGTATAGTTTCCAGAGAAAAACGAGAGTAAAGGATGAAGAATAATAAATAGGTTTGAATGCTACGCTACTACGTATGGATATATATGCATGGTGCTGCTGTGGGAAAAAAGTGAGTGTCTGCCCGTGGGAGTGAGCTAAATATGAAATGAATATATTTCACAAAGAAAATGAGTGACTGGAGAGATGAAGCCTTTTTTTGGAATGGAATAACCGGCAAATTGTAGCACATTACATTTTACTCAAGTAACGGGAGTAGTGTAAGGGAAAATGGTGATGGAAAATGAAATAAGCTCCCAGTCTTTTATTATTCATAGCTGAGAAAATTGTTATTGCTAGTTCGCAAAAAAATATGCGTATTTTGCTTGACTGAACTTGTAATTTTGTGTATCTACAGTAACATAACCGTAGCAAATTGCCTTAAAGGCAAAGTAGTTGTACATCCTGTTACGTTACTAGTTACTACATCCGTAAAAAAATATTCCCAAAGCTAGCTTACTTATGTGGTTCCTTCTGTTATGGTTAATGACTCACAATTTAGTTACTTTTCACTAGCAGACGGCCCTCAAAATTCGACTTGCTCCAAATTTGCTTCTTCTCATTTCATATTTACTTTTTGCTTTCTTCCTTCCTTCCTCTTTCCTTCATATTCCAGAAATGGACACGTGGGCATACTGAACTACTTTAAAACTTTGCTCTGTACTCATGCTCATATCCATCCTAATGATTACGGCGGAGATACGACAGACTAGCAAAAAAACAGTAGATGATGAACCATGTAAAAAAAACAATGAGTAAAGTGAATGCATAAAAAACGAAACTAATCAGATTAAAATTTGGAAAGAACCAGATGGGAAGGGAAACAGATGACTGAAACGCAAAATTCTTGATTCTATCAAAGCATAACGTGGAGACGTAATATTTGCAGGAAAATCATGTGTATGTTTTGTACTTTACGTGATTATTTTTCGTGTTGGAAGCACTTTCTATAAGAATATAGGAATACGTGTACGGCAAATTGAGTTAAGACCGGCAAATAATAAAATAGAAGAGAAGAGAAAAGGGAAGCGACCTTTTTTCTCTACTCTCTTTGTTTTAAACTCATTCATGCGTTTACTTTGCGTTTTCTCTGTTTGTTTTAGTTTTAAGAAGAGAAAAGTGGAGCTAGCTGGGGAGTAGGAAACTCCATACTCCATGTATTTGTCTGGGATACAGTCTTCTTCCTTTTCAACGTCCCTTTTTCTCTTCCTCATTGTATCATTCATTGTCTTCTTGTTCAGTGCTTTGGGTTGGGGGTTTGCGACAAGTTTTGGTTCCAGATGAACTACATTCACTTGCTACAGAAGAATGGTGGTTGAGTGGAAGATATAAATATAATAGACTTTGGAAGAATTACAAGGGGTTTGCTCCCTGTCTTGAATTTATCTTTTTTTTTTGTTTTAGACCTTCCTTGTCCTTTCTGGGGCACAGGTGCGTCCTCAAGTCTCCCCTGCATTGCTTCATTTTCATTCCATCTCTCTCTCTCACGTTCCTACAAATCCTCTTCGTAAGCAAGTAGTCGGTAGGTAGGAAGTTGTAGGTGCCCATACACATTACTTCTCGTTCACTACTCCGTTCCTTTGTCTGTCCTTTCCTGACCCAAAACCCACATTTATATTATTTGTATGCTTAGTTGGTGACTATGTACATACATATTTTGGGCTAAGCAAAGGATAAATTAGAATTATGTATATAATATGTTATCCAATTCAATCTACAAACACACACATTATGATGAGCCACATATCCTTTGCTATACAAGTACGACCATATAATTTTCCGGGAAAGAGAGAGAGTGGAGCTAATAGTACAGCTAAAGAGAGAAAAAAATGAATTGGTGTTATGTTGGTGTTGCTGTTATTGCTTACTGTAAATCGGTGACCTAAAATTACTTGGCATACTACTTCCTCCATGTCTTTTCCATCCAATCCAATCCACTCCAGAAGAAATGAGCCAATCGATTTTTATTAATATAACAAAACAGCGTATAGGTTCTTCGTCGTGTGGTCTACTCCATTCTGCCATTAACGATTACTAGGATTGCTGGTGGATAATGCTAGTTCACGTAGTTTTTCTGCGAGTGTAGCAAAATAGGAAAATAATAGACGGTTTGCTTGACACAGGATAACAACACACATTGTGTGTTTGACTTGGACTTGGATTTGGATTTTTGGCTTACACTCATTTCACTACATCATAATAATAATACCACGTTTCATTCCATTCCACTTGACTAGCTCCCTTCAACTTCACTTGTCCCAATAAATATATCGACTGTGTGTTTGTATGTGGTGTTGAATTCAATAGCCGGCAAGGTCATTATCATCATGGTTTCCTATTTGCTATACATATGTATTAGCTGGGTTAGTTGGTTTGCTAGTGTTACGTTGGAGTTGAGCTAGGAAGGTGAGAAAGGAAAATAATATTAAACCAACTATTTTATAAACAGGTAGACTCCTAGACTCACTTGGGCACCAAGGCAAAAATGCATGGTCGAACATAGAACAGTGGGCTCAATTGTGTTCGTGTTATTTTCTTTTTGGATCGGAACTCAACTATAATAACATATTTTTCAAGTTGACGTTGACATATAAATGTATACTCATTATTAACATGTTCCAATGGATGTAGGATGTACTTTGTAAAAGAAATATATGCATTTTTCACCTAATCTATTGTATTTTTTGTGCATTGATGATGATGCTCTTTATTGAACCATTTTTATCCTGACTCAGGCTCACGTTGCTCTCTCAAGAAAGTCGTTTATATTTACTTGCTGTGGTGTGGTGTTTGGCTGTTGATCGATTGGAAGAACAAAAAAAAGAAGTATGTGGGTTGTCTAGAACTATGTTATTTATTTAAGAAATCCGCTTAACGGCCTAAAAACTTTAAGTGAATGGATGATCTGGATCCGATCCCTTGTCTGGTTATTCCCTTTTTCTTCTCATTTTCTTGTGATTTCGTTATTCATACGTTTTTCTTAGGACTTGGATATATACATAAAGATACATGGAGGGAGTACAAAGAGGAAGCTGATTTCTCATCCTATTTTATTATACCTGTTCTGTTTCATCTCCTCTCTGGTTTTTCTTTTAAAACTTTTGGAACAAGAAGAAAAAACAACAAGAGGGGGATGGAGAAACGAACGATGAGCTGAAAGCAGAATAGAAGTAGATAGAGAGATATATAGGTGGATAGATATATATGCACGACAGTCAGTTTTATTCTCCAACTTGGGTGTTGTAAAAGTGCTTGAGGCTCTCCTCAAGCTCATCGATGTACATATGTATACCTTTGCTGGATTTGGTTGTTGGATGATGATGATGATCCGATACATTTGGTTTTTGTGTTGGAGAGAGAAGACCACATGTGTGTACTCACGCTTACTTACTTACTTATCTTAGCAGCATAAGCATAACAATAATGGATATTATGCGTGTATTATCATCAATCCAAATCCACTTTTATAAAGCCACTTGTTCGTCGTCTCGCTAGGTGTATTACCTATGTACCTATTCGTCGCAACGACCAACAAGAGAAATGTATAAAGTTAGGAAAAATGAATGCACCAACATCCATTTCATATATCTACAACATTGTATTATATTGTAGATTGTAATGTAGTTACTGTTTAGTAGATGATGGTGATGGGATGGATACTTGATGCCTCTCTTTTTCTAATGTTTCTCCTTTGTAATAAAGCCACTTATTTGTAAACCGTTTCCATTTTCCATGATATTAGCTCAGCTCTCTCTACCTTTTTTTTTCATCTCCCATATTGAGGGTTTTCTTCCTTTCCTATGTAGTATCATCTTTCGTCTGTGTTTTGTGTTTGTGTGAGAAAAAAACTTGTTCGTTTCTTCTCAACTCAAGCTCTTTTAGTTGAGAGTGAGAGATGAGCAAAGCCAAAGGAGTCGTTTGTTCCTCTCCTCTTCTTTTATGAATACATGCATAAACACAACATAACATAATGTGGAAATATACAAAGAAAGGGAGCAAGAACATCAGCAACACCAACAGCCAAGGGATGAAATGAACACTGCAAGAAAGCAAAAGCAAAGCACACGGCTGAGCACAGGGAAAAACGGTTTTGAAAACGTATCTTGATGATGATTGTATTAGCTATTAGATGTTACATTATGTAGTTACGTTTTGGGATGCTTTATCATCAGTAACTTTATTTACTTTGCTTAGAATACTACCAATAATCCCTTATTCAAATGCTCATGTTTTCTGCTCTTTTTGCATTCATTTCATTCATATTCTTATACTGGCGTAGTTGAAGTTGAAGAGTATATATTTTGTCATGCAAAGAGTAAGAGAGATATGCTAAGGCATAGAGTAGCTGCTGCTGCTACGTTTGGTTTGGTTTTGGTTCTACGAACGGTTTGCTCACTGCTGCATGCCTATGATAATCCTCTATGCTCACTACTCGCTACTCTTTTATGTGTGCCAGTTTAGTCGCTCTCTGGATTCCGTTGTGAGTGGACGGAGTGCATGCACGCACGTCAACTCAACATTACTACGTTACGTTCCTTTCATCCTGCTCAAAAAAAGTCTTTGTCTTTGTCACTGAAGCCAAAAGAAGGAGGTATGTGGTATAGTGGTGAGGTTTTGGTTCTTCTAGCCAAAAACCCAAACGTTCCAGCGTTCTGCTCTCTTGTTTCACTGCATATATATTTCTCCAGTTTCCCAAACAAAAACTTTGGGTAAAAAATAAAAGCGGTGTGTCTTTCTTTTCCTGAGGTTCGTGTGCACCAAAAAAAATTGTTGTGGTTGGTGGAAAAAAAGGCCTATAAATTATATGTATTTTTTAAGATTTCAATAAAATAGAGAAGGAAATCGTGTTCACCTAAAATAGACTCCGCTCTGTTTCACCAGTGTAGTGTATGTGCTTTTTCTGACTTTTTGTGTCCGTCAGCTGTCATTCGCATGGGAAAAGAAAGAGTATGACATGAACTCATTAATTGCATGCACTAAACAACATTACGTTTTATCCAGAGATTTTCTTCGAGTGTACATTTGTGGATTTTGATTCGTGTGAAGAAGAGTTTACCTTGAATTTGTAACTTTTTTTTTTCAAATTCAAAAAGTTGCATAAATATATTTGCATCATCTTCTTCGTCATCCTATCGTGCAGCTGTGAATATTATTATTAAGGCTGTGTGAGCACTACACTACTACTTCTACTTGATATTCATTTTCATTCGTGTATGAAAAACTGAGTTGAAGAGAATTTCATAAATTGTGGATGTAGAAAAGGATGATTATTATTATTACACGTTTTTGGCTGTTGTGCAAGACACAAAGAGTAGACCTTGGCAAGGGGAAAACATGAGTTTCATTTTACTTTCGCTCTACTCCACCTTCGCCTCACTAGACAGGATTGATGATGATGATTGCATAGTTTTCCATCCCATGAGAATAGTGTTTTTGGGGACTCAATAAAAAGATGGTTATTAAAAAAGTGTAAGGTGGTGGTATGAAAATGATGTATGGAATATAGCTGCTACCTGACATGAATTTGAATGGGATTCTCATATTTTAATACGTGTTGCTGGAAATTGCTTGGGAAAAAAGTGTTTAGAGTATAAAATAAATCCAGTTGAAGATGATAGTTAAAGTGTGGTATAGCTAACTCATCTCATCTCTCCAGTTATTAGCCGTGATTATAGATATTAGGATATAAAGTAGAGGAATGTGGGTAGGATTTGATGAGGAAAAGGAAATAAAAGTTGTGAGTAGTAGTGTGAGAGTGGCCGGAATATGATGATGGAGTCATGTATGGCGTCGGGCCCTTCGTCGGTCCAACACTTGCCTCCACCTCCCCCACTTTCCTCAACATTCCATCCACCACCTCCATCTTTGCTTTCCCCATCCGGTGTTGGTGGTGGTGTTGGGAATGGAGGTGGGATACCACATCCATCTTCCTTCTCATCCTCTTGTGGTAGCAGTAGTAGTACCACAGGTAGTGTTTCCGGTGGTGGAGGAGTGGGAGATAATAACAGTAGTCGTTGTTCAGCTGGCAGTTCCAGCATCAGCGGAAGTAATCCCCGTCTCAATAATCCCATCTGTAATAAAACGCCAATCCAAACCATTCCACCACCAATGGGATCCTCCACAACTACTGTGAGCTTGTACCAAGTTCATGATGGATTTGCGACAGTTCGCAAGCGGAAGGGTCCCTCTGCGGCATCCATTGTGATGAGACAGCAACAAGAGATATATGACTTGGCTCAGCCCATTCCTCCCTCCATTCCTGGGAGTCAAGCTAAAACAAATGGGAAAGGGAACAACAAGCTCGGCATTAAAAGTCGACATAGTTTCCTCCTAGGAAAAAGTTCAAACTCATCATCATACTCTTCCGCATCCGCTGCTACCAGCAGTAGCAATGGAAGCTCGAGGAATTCCACGGGATCTACCTCCCTACTATCCACACATCCCAGCTTAAACCTTGGGAAACCGCAGCAGCAGCAGCAATCCACAACCACCATGAACAGCTTCATTCCAGTAAAAAGCAGGAATGGAAATGGGTCAACGACAATGGCAACTTTTACTGGGGGACGGCCCATCGAAATGGATTTGATTGAGCCGGATCATATCTTTTATAATGGGATGAAGCCCGGGGATTTGCACGTATTCAATGGGAAGAGTAGCTGCAGCAATGGAGTGAGAGCTACGTCACCCTTAATGATATCACCATCACCTGCCAGTCTCCCTTTAGCTGGCGTACCGTGGGAAAACATTTCCGCTCCTAACTCTGTGATGATGACAAGCCCGTCGGGCTGCTGTGGCAATCCTAACTGCCGAGGGGACTTGCGACCTTGGCCTTTGTGTTGTGATTGTCCTTGTAGCTGCTCATGTAACTGTAGAGCAACTTCACCTACCACCAACCAAATGGATGGAAATCCACAATTTACAAATGCTCCATCAACAAACTCAATTCATAATGCGAGAGTGAGCAAGCCTCCAACTTCGGCTGGCTCTACGACATCCCTCGGACGGAAACTAAGGAGATTTGTGCTTCCCCAAAAGAATGGGAATAATAATTCTAACGGGAATGGTGTAAATTGTACGTCCCCTACTTCACCAGCACCACCCCCATCAGTCCACCAATTTCATTCCAGTATTGAGTCAGTTCCAGTTGAATCAACGCTAGTTCCCATACGAAAGTCACCTTCAGCAAGTGCTGCACTTGGCACTGCTTCTGGCCAGTATTATCCCCATCTCCAGCAGCAGCAGCAACAACAACAGTTTCCCCCAGATCTGAGCCAAGTTGTGAGACTTCGCAATTCCATATCAGACAATAGTATAGCAGCAGCATTGCGAATTCCAGTGCCAAATGGTAGTGCAGAAATGGGGTATGGTGGAGCAAATGGTGTTCTCAGTCCCGGCGGTACTCCTTGTGCAAATAGTAGTAATGCTAGTGCAAAGCATTTTCACCGTAGTTGTTTCCTCCCAAAGGCTCCTCCGCTTGAGCCTGTAATGGAGGATGGGATCCCTTGGCGTCAAAATTGGAAGGATGTTCCATGGTATGAAAGAGCCATTCGACGAGGGCGCTACCGCAGTTGTCCCATTCTACAAGCGACTCCCCAGGTAAATTGGAAAAAAGTGGTGGAGGGAAAGAAAATTTAGCTTTTATTAGAATGACCTTCAATTCAATTCCAAAGGAAAATGTCTCTGGCCTGGCCTGGATTCAATGCACGTATAAAAAAGGAAAATATAAAGTTTTTTGGTAGGATATGCATGAGATGAGATCCATCCGTACTTCTTTTTTGTAGTTTATCTTACAGTCAGTGCACATGAATGAGAATGCTGCTGATGTGATGATACGGGTTCTCATGTTATTTTATGATTTCATTCAACAACTTCCTATTATTCAAAAATAGCGTTTCACTTGTGCATCTTTGGTTCAGAGTCCACAACTGTGAAATCGTAAATGATATTCATTGTACAACTGCAACTTTTATTTTTTTGAATGGACCTGCATCAGCCGAGGACCATTTTGTATGCACATTGTGCATTGTTGGCTTTATGATTAAGATGAAGATGTACATGTACCCATGAAGAAATTTCATTTCAAACTTTTCTCTTAAAACATATTTGGGCAAGTCAAGTCAAGTCAAAGTCACGATGATGATGGTGATGCTGATGCAGACTTCTTTTGTTGAAGTGGAGTAGTAGGAAGGATGGGCACATCTGTTTCCTCCGTGTTCCTTCCATTCTATTCATAACTTTCGATAATTTTTGTTACTCACATATTTTATTTCTGGGATGTGTGCATGATAATATAATATGCGACTTGAGTTGGGTTCTGATGCAGATTTTAGAGATGCCAATGCATTTTCCTATATTATAAGGCGACGTTACAACCCGAGATTGAGATTATTACATATCATTACTGTCTTTGTTTTGGGAGAAGAAGAAAAGAAGGGCTAGAAAAATGGGAGGTGCTGCTGGATATTGGATGGACTACGGGTTTTGTTTAAAAAAAACTTGACTGGCTCTCAAAAGTATGCGTGCCTTGTTTCGTCTTCTTTTGTCAGTTTCACTCAGCTAAAAGCATAAAGTGGTGTAAAAGGATGGTAATTATCTTATGTTAGCTCATCTTACATGTGATATTCTTCTTTTCTTCTCTTCTCTCTTTGAAGGTTCGCCTTCACAACATCAGATTCAAAAGTACGTGAATGTGACTACTTAAAATAATATTCAATACAAGCAGCTGGAGCTGAAGTTATCGTAATAATAAATATTATTATGAGCTATACGAAAAATGATATGAGACAAGGATAAAAGTAAACTGCAGCTGGTTTGGTTTGGTTTTGGTTTCAAAAGACGCATGCATGTGTTGTGGTGTAATTTTAGTTTGATTTGAATGCGTGTCCAGTCAAAGTCAATCTTTTTTTATATAAAAGGAAGAGATGATGAGATGAACGAAGTGAACAAATAAATGAGTGCAAGAATGTAGCCAAGGCAGGGATGATCACGATCAACGATACGATACTATGATGATGATGATGATGATTGTAATCATTACCATTTTCAACTCTTCTCGAGAGTTCTCTGAGCAAAAAAAAACTCTCAAGTTGTAGAGCACTCAGTCAGTTGGTCACTTACCATAATTTTATGCTTATATCATCTCATGCGTAATTCGTATGGAGAATTATGTAAAAATGGCCAGCCGGTCGGTCAGACATCATCATCAAATCAACAGTCCATCGGCTTTCAACTCACAACACCCAGTACATCTGGAACTGTTGGCAATTATGTTGATGATGATGAGGCGAATGATCATTGCTCTCAAATTTCGATTTGATATGACATGTTGTTATTATTCCGTTGGCTATTTGACTACAAGCAAACCCATTTTCACCCCACCCGCTCATAATGTGAATGTAAATGAGCTTCACTTTTGCATTCAATCTTTAGCCATGTGCATCACACACAACTTCCTCTTCCAAAAGTCAGTTTTTTTATTTTTCGTTTGTAAATACGTAGGTAGATAGTTCTGGATGGCAGTACACGTGGTGAAAATTCATTTTTTTATATCTTAGCTGCTGCGTGGCTCAAGCAACAGTCAACCAATAATCTACGTCTGGTGTGTAGTATATGTATGCAATGCATAACATTATGCATTTATCATCATCGTCATCATCACCATCACATTTCACATCCCACCGTGTGGTTATGTTGGTTAGGTTTCGAATAAAAATTTGAATAGAGAAACAAACAGAAAGACAGACTGAAAGAGAAAAAAATGTGGTGAGCATTGAACGGCCTTGCACTTGCTACAGAGTTGGCATTGAATTTTGGAGTTGCTGAGAGTGAGTGAGCTCATAAAATGAAACAGAGGTGTAATCATTTCTGATGAGATTACAGAGTAGAATAAACTTCATGTCTTGGTCGACTCCTGTGCCCTTTGATTTGAATGAATATATATGACTCCATTGACTCACCCTATTTGGTCAGTTGAACATTTTTATTAAAATGTGTTTGCATTTACTCTCCTTCTTTATGATACCATTTTCATTCTCCACCTGAAAAGTCACTCAGTCACACACACACACAAACACACACACTCAAGCATTTAGAAATGGTATTGTATTGTGTTATGTTATGAGCATGAGCACATAAAAGTAATGGTGACCAGCCAGTTTTTTTCTGCTCTGCATTTGCATCCCTTGAGTACATATTTGCTTAAGAGAGGGGTAATTGCAGCTCCACTAATGCATTCTGACAAATGAGTGAAAGAAAATAAAAGGGATAATAAACACACGCATAAAAACATGTTCTCCTCCCTCTTGTGATCCACTTGACTCTTTTATAGCAGATAATTGGCAACATTTTTTTCTCAAAGAGTGAGTTGAACGTTGAATCCCAATCCAAGTCAAACCACTGCAGTGAAGAATCAAGGGAGGTGGTCAGCATCACCACCATCATCATCATCATCAAGTGGAATTTGAATGGTGGTGAAGTCAAGTGCTATTTACTCATCCACTTGTTCATGCATCCATCATCCATCCTGCAATAGATAGATAGAAGAGATGAAATATATATGTATATGTTCAAGATGAAGCTGATTGACTTGACTACCATCAATTTTTTCCCTTTTGTTTTTCTTTCAAGTATTTTGATCTCATTCTGTCTCTCATGCACATGATCTTACGTTATGCACCAGCCACAGAAACAAACATCAAGATCATCCGTCATTTCTAGTAGGGCTGTTTTTTTGTGTTTGAATGTTTTCTTTCCCTTCGTGTTCCAATGGGTTTGGTGATGTGATGTTGGATGTGATGACAGAGCTGAGTAGTAATTGAGCCGGTATTATCTATCATTGCTTTTGGATAAGGAAAATGAGGATGGATGGAAATGGAATTGAATGTTTGTGTCTGATGCAACCAAACTTTGGTGGGTTCTCTTCATCATTCCAATCCCTTTCAGTTTTCTCATGACTAAATATCATAGATATATTGAATTGAATGTCCTTTTCATCTCTCTGGTGTGGTGTGACTATTGTGTTCATGTCCATTATGGTAATTTACTAACATTTTCAAACATTTTGAGCAAATAATGGTCAGCTCCGCAACAATTTTGAGGTTTATTTTTCATCCACAAGGTTTTTGTTCGTTCTGGAATTCTGAGCACATTTTACTTTCAAAAATTTTAAAAACCTTTAAACCACATAAATTTAGTTGTTAGCATGAAATAACAACCCAGTAGTAACAAAAAGCAACAAGCAAGTTTGAGTATTGTCATGACTATTTTAGAGCTACGTATGTTTCTCTAATCTCTCCTCGTAAATGGCCCATTTTATCTTTAGAGTGCGTGCGAAAATGCGTGAAACTAGTGGTGCGTGAAGAGACCCATTGAAGAAAGCATCGACTAAAGTATAAAAAAACGATTGAAAGTTTGTTTTCTGTGGTTAAAACATTCATGCTCATCATGAACTAGTTACAACTCCCTCTTTGTACTTCTTTTGCTGAACAAACGATAAAAAATCCTGAAAAGACATTAATAATGAGGAAGTGTCATATACATGGTTATATGATGATATAGTTTTTTTTGTTTGCTGAGACACAGTCCTACATATGTTATGAGTCACTTAAGTTTGGTCGTAAGCTTGTTAAGAAATTTCTTGCACAGTTTTTCACGTACATGTGCGTTTGTGTGACTCTTTTTTCGATAAAAACGGCTCTAGACTTTCCGCTTCTTCAATACAATATGAGTCATTTCCTTGACTTTAGGTTTGGTAAGCAAAGCACGGCAGCACCAGCTAGCTCTAGTTCGTTGTTAGTAGAACGGAACTACACGAAAAAATTTCATTCTCGTCTCGTTTTCTCGCTAGAGATGAGATGAGATCCAATTTTTAATGGCTTCTTTTTTTCCTCCCCATTAATTCATTTCGAAGAAGTAGAAAGAGGAACATTTTGTGGTTTTTCCTTTTTCCCTTGTTAATTTTATTGGAAGCATATTGGGCAAATGGGCACTCAACTCATTTTAAATTACACTGAAACAGAGACATATACAAACAACAGAGACGGAGACGGAAGAAAATTGCCACTTTTTTCAAAAGCTGTACATATCAATCACATCACTTCTGGTTATTATTGGCCTTTGCGGTTTGGTTTCCTTTACTCGAAACGGAACAAGAGTCACGTTGATGAGCTACATGAAAATGATACAATTTTGATGATAATTTTTTTAGTGGCCTGGTGTGGTTGGACCATATCTGATTGTTATTTGATTGAGAGATTTTGTATTCATAGTTAATAACAGATCAGTATAGTTTTCTTTACTTTTTTCTAAACATTTCTCATCTTGGAGAACAAAATGGGGGCCATTGCCAATGCCAACGTCAATGAAATTCGAACCAAGTCATGTCATGTCATACTAAATGCGTCATTTGTCTTACATCTTTTTGAGAATAGTACAACGTAAACAATATGTTTTCTTTTGATGTGTAATCACGTTACATCTTACTTTTAGTTTTTTATATGATTTTTTATCTCCGCTTGACTTTTGTTTTTCTTAGAGTTTTGTATTACTAATCAAAATTGATTGAAAATCACGTACACATGCAGGGAAAGAATTAAGTAAGCAATATGGATTTTTTCATCTTCGTAGTCATCATCATCATCATCATGATCCTTCTCGTAGTCAAAATGAAAGAAAAATATATTCAATCAAAACTAAGAGAAGTTGGGATGGATTGGATGGCAAGAAGGAAAAAAATGTTTTGCTTCTTGTTCCCGTCTCTTCTCCTGACTGAAAGTAAACAAAGTGGTTAGCACATTCAACATCAACATCCCGTTTCTTAGAACATCAGAGAATGAAATGAATTGTGCTGAATAAGAATATTGTATGTTGGGAAAAGAAGAATTAGAAGGAAATGAAGAGAAGCGAGTGAGAAAGAGGGAATGAAGCCTGATGGAAAATGGGAGTGGCAGCGTATACGATACAATATTCAATTTAACCGGCAGGAAAAGATTGATTTGATGGATGTGGAACTACATTTAGCACAGTGGGCAATGCAATAACGTTCTTACCTTCTCAAGTCTTTGTCCGTCCGTCTAACTTGATACTGTAAACAATTACTTTTACGTCGAATCTCTGCATCCTTTTCGTTTCTTTCATATGCCCTGCGTTGTTTGGATTTATTGTGTATGCTGTATTTGTACATACATGATTTTTGGCTCGGTAACATTGATTTCTTGTTGAGGCTTAGTTTCATTTCTTAGTCATCCAACAATTTATTTTCCATTTTCAAGTATCTTCATGTCAGATCCAATCCTGGTATAATTTTTTCCTAGATTTTTTTATTCTTCCCATTTGAGATGATATGATGTTGGCTAACAAATTCCTTGTATGATTTTATCATATTTACTCTACCTGCTTTATCTTTACCTTGAATCCAAGATTCCAACCATATCGTTTAGAAGCTTAGAAGTGGCATTAGACATTTATTTATTCTGAGAATAGAAAGGAGCTTGCTCGACAACGAAAAAAATTGGACACATGATACATGCAAGAATTATGCAATGATTCAACTCAATCCAATCCAAAATCCAATGCAACAAATATGATAATATCTTTTTGCATATTATAATATTTATTTATCACCTTTTCCCCTTTGTTTCATTGCGTTGTATTGTAATGCAATGCAACGCTGATACTGCTGTTGTTCTTTGATAAAAATGGAATGAAAAAAATGAGGGAGCCTAATAAAAATATAAATCTTGTTTTCCTCTCAAATGCATCAACTGTACAACAAGACCGTCAAAGAATTAACAAGTGACAAGATAAGGACAGATGACATTTCGACTTTGATCATTTTTTGTATTATATATTATTCTACTCTTCAAGACGACGACGAGAGCAGGAGCCTCAGTTACTTAGTAACTATTGCATTATTTATGAACACTAGATTAAATAATGGTCTTCTGTTCGCCAAAGAAATGAAATGAGCAACATTATCATGGCATGAACGTGTCGTGTCTGCATTAGCAAGACAAGGATGACAATAAATAATATTACATACATAAATTATGCATCAACATAATAATAATAATATTGTATTGCATGATGAGCAACATTTTTTTTGTTTTCAATTCTTATTTTTCAGGGGTGGTATTCAAATGTGAAAGGTAGATGACGAAATAAAACAGAGAGAGGTCTAGCTACCAACCAATGAAAGCGTCCTTCGAATTGTTTTTTAAAAGCAACCCTTGTTTCGTTATTTACTTCCAATAATGCAATTCTCTTTTACTTCTCATTACAATTTGCATTATTGCATTGCATAGGTTATAAGGTCAAACCAAGTTTTCATTATTAGCATGTAGATTTCAATCGGATAAAACTTCATATTTATTCTTCAAAGCGGTAGGAACCTTAGTGGGAAAAGAACAAAGATGTTTGGTTTTGGATTTGGTTATGAACTGTACAGTTCTTATGAAATGTCCATTAGATATGATGAAGTATAATAAAATGAAGATGAGTCTCTCTACAATTTTTCCCATTGTCAAAATCAGAATAGGCCCAGTATGTATGTTTCTTTCGAAAAGCCGCTGGTAGTCAAACCAAGTGTGGTCATTGGTCATAACAAGGGGAAGAGGAATCATGAAATACTTTGTTGTATTTATTTGTATACCTCCAACTATGCAAACGGCAGTTTTTCAATAAGATTGATTGAATGTCAAATCAATGACTTGAATATCGTCTCGCTCTCCCTCTCTGTTGAACTGTAACCGATAGGAGGAAGCAACTTACATGGTTAATTTAATAGTTGGCTATATTTTTTTGATAAAAGGCTGAGTTTGAGTTGAGGTTGAGGCCTGAGCTGGGTTCCCTTGTTTTCTGTGGTTGATTCATTGCATGCTGCTGTTGCTGTTACTAGAGTTTCATCGGTGTTGTCCAAAGAGAAATGTTAACGTTTGGCACCGGCAGTAAGTGGCACTGTGTCGCCATGCATGTTTCATGATGGCTTCTAGGTTTGCACTACCGTGTTTGTCCAAACTGTATTCGATATTCCTCTTCGGGTGACAATTTATTATGATCGTAACTCTCTCACTGGTCTGGTGTCTCTATGGTTGTGGGTATGTATGCTTTAGGTTATCTATCTCTCTGTGTTTCTTATGTAAGAGAATACAATGGTTTTTTATACTTGTGAAGAGTTTTTGGATTGCATTCCAATAGCATTGTTGTGGTGGATGAATTGACAGGGTGAAAAATTGTTTTCCATGTGGAGACGATAGACGACAACGTCGACAGTCAGCCGAAATGAACAACACGACAAGAGAAGGCTCATGTGTGTGTTTGTGTGCATGGGCAAAAAAATAGTGGGTAGGATTCCACCCTTTTTTGCATCCAAAAAAAATATTGTCAGTTGACATAAAAGCAGGCAAGAACTTGTCTTAATGATGATTGAATGGTTTTTCAACTGGAATTTTGTTCACTTATATTTTTTGGCTGGTTTCCAGAGAAAACATGGAAAATACATACATGTAGGTGGTGATGGTAGCTGCGGGTTCATGGAAACTACTAATAAATGCGCATATAAATAGGGATGGGTAAAAGGGTAGATTTGATGGGTGACCACCAGAACCAAAACCAAACTAGGACCAGCACGACATAACTCTGGCTCTCGGCTCTAGCTGCAGTGTAGTTGTAGGATCTGTCTCAAAAAATGAAATGCTTAACTTTTCCTTGGAAGACGCAGAAAATACGAAAATAGCAAAGAGGTTGGTCTGGCCTCCGTATCCATCATCATCGCATCGCATCGTCCGGCACGAAAAAGTTATTAGCATGCAGGGAGAAAATAAGCGAGCTTTTATTGCATAACATTATGTATATTATGATGGGTTCCTCTTTGGTTCGGAAACAGGATGATTGTGATTGTTAGATAGATCAGAAAAGAAATGGTTTATGCATGGCCTGACCAGCAGCAGCATTGCTTTATTCTAGCATCACATCACATCCTCATCATCACACATTGCTTCACATCACCATACATACAATCCAATGAATTTTTATTAGTGGGCATGTTCCATGGAGAAAAGAAAAGGATTATATATGCTAATAATAATGGTAACGACGATATGACCACGATTTTTATCTCAATTAATGCGTGCCTTTTCTCCATCCCATGCATCACTATTTTTGCTCACTTCATATTATAACATATTTTTTTCTCCTGCGTATCCCTTATTTCGTTTTGGTTGTTGATCATGGAGAATAGCAGCAGCAGCAGCACTTATAGTGCGTTTGTTGCGTTGTTCAGTGCGTTTTGTTTCGTAGAGTTGATGCTTTGAGGGCAAAAAGTATGAAGGGGAAACTAAAAATATATCAGCACCGGGATCTATTTACATCTTATGTAAATCATACATACCAAAACCAGCCAAGTTATGCATATAAAATCTAACGTCGTGGGCTCCGTGAAGGAAACTAGTATTGTGTAATTGTGCAAGCTGCTTTGTATTCACGGACGATAAAATATGCGTAGCCACGTCAACTCAAGAACATAAAAAAGGTTTGAGAAAAAATGAACTTAAATGCAATCCAATGAGCGTGTACTCTACTCTACTCCAGAAATAGTTGATATGAGCTATTACCTATTTACACGCGTGTTTACCCTTTTCCTCAGCTTTTTACTTTTCAATCTACTTTACTCTCGTTCTCGTTGCAGTATTGACTGTTTTGACGTTCCGTGGCTGTAAACGGGCCGTGCTTTGAAAGCGAGAGAGGTATATTGATTTTTGGGAGGTATTTTTGCACGTCACGACTCACTCCCAAACAAATGCAAACCGACAAACTTGAATCTTTTCAAAAGTTGTTATTCCCATAAAAATAGGTGGATTGGCCAAGACATCATGTCACGCATATCATGTTTGCAAAACGCAAAGGAGAGGAAAAACGAATAAAGATTTTCTTAGTAAATAGTTTTTTTTTCTCTCTCTCTCAGTGTGTCTATATGTATGACACAGTCACATCATTATCATGCTTCCTTTTAATAGCCATTCAATTGAAAAAAGGATGATCATTCTTTGTGAAGAGAGCGTCTCTTCCCAGATTGGCGTGTCATGATGGAAAATACTCCAGGAAATGGGATGGAAATGAAGCTGAAGAACATAATAATTCCTTTAAATTGCTCGTTAGATGGAAAACTCTAGCTAACTCTACTATCATCCATGATATCATGTTCCCTTCGATGAATTCCTTTTTGCCAAATATTCTTTGCTCTCTCTCTCTCTATGATATTATGACATTCTCTAATGGAATCAAAATCAAATGGTGAAGACGAGTGGAAATGGTAGAATTCGTGTAGGTTCTCTCTTCAAATGACAAATGTTTGAGTTTTTGTCTGGACACGTATGCAGCATTTCGTTTTCAAAGCTGTATTCTCCAGCTATTAACGTAATTTGAGAGGAATGAGGATTCTGCTCCTTTGCTGTTGTATTTATTCATGGAAAAGTTGGACAAAAGGAATTATCCAGACGTGCCATGCCATGCCATGCCATTGCATTGCTATCCCATACCAAACTGAATTCCAGAGAGCTGTCCATTCATTCCGTGTTTTATCGTTTTCAACCAGAGGTAAATACTTGTAAAGAGAAGCTCCGTCCTGCTCTTCAGTTTTAGTTGCTTTACCACGACAATGACATTTCATTTTGCATTGTCCAAAAGTCAAAGGGTAGAGAAGAGACGCGGCCTCCTCCACCAACTATCCATAACAGAATGAGAAATTTAGTTTGGTGGTTTGGTTTGGTTGGTTTGGTTTTTGTTAAAGAAACAAAAAGCTCGTTTCTCTGTTGAGCACCCACATTTATGAGCAAGATGAGCTCATTCATTGCATGAGTTATGTCTCGTGTCAAGTGCTATTCATTGATATTCCTGAGACGACAGAGCGAGTGGTCTCGGACTCTCTTTTTTTAAAGAGACAACTACGGCTTCTAATAATTCATTGAGCTGCCCATCTACATACGAGCATTAGATGACAACGACACTCAAGCTAATTGGTAAATATGAGCAGACAGACATAATATTTTGGGTGATGTGATGTGATGATCTCCCTGTAAATACACTTGTTGTGTATCAACTTAACTCGTTTTCATTCTTGTTTGTCTACACAACTCTACACATTTAATGTTCATTAAGATGTGCTGTATATGCTAATTAAAACTCTTATTTGGTAACAGACTCGTTCATGTTGACAGCTCACACGGCTTCATCCTCTTGTTCACCTTTCACCCAAAATGTTAGCCTGTTGAGCTTGTGTATTGAGCATAAACAAACGTTTTTTTGTATTGTCATTATTGTTGACGCTGGAAATGAGCAGCAAACAAGAAGCTTCATCTAAAAAATGTGTTCATGAGCAGATTGTAAATTTGCAATTGTCTTGACGAGCTTAGTCATCAAAAGTATGTTTGCAAGTTACAGCTGTCTATCTAACTCTGGCTTTGCCCCAACTAACTCTGCTTAAGACTTTTTTTATGAGAAAAGTCAATAACCAACTTTACCCCCGAAAGCAGTTGGATGTTCTCTCGAGAATTTTAAACAAGGGAAATAGATTAAAAACACAAATATCCAATTGCTCCATTATTTAAGCTGTAGTTTATGCTGATGCTTCAACTACAACTACAACTTTTTATTCGGAAGCAAATGAAATAATTCAGACTGAGATATTTGAATTGACTAACGATTACGTTTTATAGTTTACATCCATCCACCAACTAACTTGTGAGCTTCTAACTCGATTTCCTCCAAAGAAACACACACGTCTGAATGAAAAGCTAATTCAACGATTTGGTTTGTTTGTTCATAGACCAACTCCATTTTCTCCTTTATTTACTCTTCACTAATTCTTTTTGATCAAATTAGGCTACTACATTTTGTATGAGATTTGTTTTAGTTTGTGGAGCTGGAGAGTATAACGTTCAAAATTGGATTAAATCTAGGGCTTTGAAATGTCTTCCGTTTTTTCTCCCTTTTCGCGTTCTGGTTACTCTTTTCAGTTCCGATTCTGATCTGATCATCATATTTTCCTATGCTGCACATTATAATATGGGAAACACAAACAAGCTTGTTTTTATTATTGAGAAAGGAATGCTTTAGAGACAGAAAAAGGATGTGTGCACATGTATGTGTGATGGATGCAATGCGGGAAATGTAGATCAGTAGGCAAGGCAAGCAAGCAGTAATCGTAAGAAAGCATAATTTTTTATGAGGGGATGCGGATACGATGCAATGAATGCATTCCCTACACAATTTTCCCCCGTTTGATGTCTCTCTCTGCTTAAAAAACCAGCGAATTCACATTCACACTGCGGTTGTGTTGTGTTGTGTTGCAGCCAGCCAGCTCGGCTGTATCGTTTCTTTCTTCTGATGATGGTTATTTCGTTTATTTTCTTCAACAAAACTACTCTTCATTCTCCCAACACCACCATCAACTAACATTGAGCATCCAACTCACACTAACGTTGCCTAAGTAAACATTGAGGAGGAAGGAAGAAAATAGGTACAAAGAGAAATCTAACAGTTTATCTCTTCTTAAACAACTAGACTCATTTTTTTGTTTTCTTTAAAAAATGCATAGCAAAAGCTAGCTAAACCAGCTGGTCTTTTTTGGTAGAGAGATGAAATGGAATGAAGAGAAAAGGATGTTAGCATATGTGTTCCTATTACCATGTATTATGGATGATGATGATGATGATGATGATGATGGCAGCATTCCGTGGTGGATGGATAGAATCCATGGAATAGGTTGTCATAAAAATGATAATGTGGAATGTAGACTGAGCACGACTTTACTCACTTCTTTATTCTGAGTTGTGTGTATTTCTGACCCATTTCCCTCCTTCCTTTCTTCCCTGACGTGGAAGAAGACGCAGGGAGAGAGAAGACCATCACCATCACAGTCATCATCATGGGATCCATCTTCTTCTTCTTTAAGATTCAAGAAGAGAAGGAAAAAAGTTGATCTTTGTGATGATGATGATGATGATCATGATGATTACAGTGAAGGAACCAACTTTTTTTCTTGACACACCACAAGAAAAACTTTTCACATCAGAGACGGTTGAAGATGACGATTATCGTTTGGATGTTCAAGGAGATGGTGGTGATGATAATTTTTTGTGGGAATAACAGGAAACCGAAGGGAACAAAAAAAATAGATTGTTTTATCATGCAAAAGATGCAAAGCAGACGGTGAATGCGGATGGAGCTAGTTAGTTAGCTAGACAGTTTTTCTTCAGCATTTTCAATTTCCTTCCTACTTTCTTAGTGTGTACAAAGGAGAAAGGAAAAAAGAAAGATTTGGAGACAAAGAAGTCTGCGTGAGTCGAATGTCGGAAACTTCCCAGCGGATTGTCAGAAAGTGTTGCGAAAAGTAGTTGGGAATGATCTTTTCAGAACCAAAAAACTTTGGTAGTTTGATGACGACGCTTGACTTTTACCTACGATTCTTAACGCCACACTCTGAGCCAACATCTTGTATGATTAGAATTAGAGCTGATGATGGATGAAAAGAAATGACTGTGATGATGATATGTTGTGATTATTGTGGGGAGAAATTTAGGAACCAATTATACAATCAGTTATGGAAGCAAAGTTTTGCTGTCTTTTAATCTCTACCTTTTTTTAAATTGAATAAGAAACACAAGACAAAATGGGGAAGCCAAAAGGTTAACCGTTTTGCAAAATTGCTTACTTATTTTCCTCACATGTTTTATTCATGAGGATGAACGTCTTGCAAAGTATGCATGAGCTTGAGCTCACACTGCTTGTCTAACCCGATTATCAAAATTACGTACCTGTATTGAAAAGAACAGAGAGTTCCTTTCTTCTTCCGGAACTCCTCTCTCTCTCACACTCTCTCTATTTCTAGCTACTTTTGCTAATTTATCAATGTTCGCTTCTGGCACTTTGATGAGCCATGAAATGAAGTGTTGAGTGGTGACTTGATGATGATGAGATGAGCCACCAGAAGCAAAATAATAAGCTTGAGAAGAAAAAAACGGGAAGCAAGACCTAGTTGTTGTCATTTGTTCAGAACAGAAGTAGACCTGAATATGAATAATATTATTGCTTTTATTGCAGTAATAACTGGTCTTGGGAAATCAGAGAGATAGGAAAGTTTGATACTTCTTAACAGAAAAAAAACTGGGCTCTTGCATCAAATTTGTGTGATGCCACTCATGATATGATATGATATGCTATGAGGATGTTGATCGTCGTTGGAGACAGAAACTTTTAAGCTAATGATGTTTTTGATCCATTTAGCGAGTGATCATGAGTGAGAACATACGCATCTTGATATCTTGATGTGTATATATATATAGGAGATTTGAAACGGCATACACATTTTGTTATGTGAGCAGTGAGCAGCTAGTCAAGTGGAGATTGGCTTTGTAGATTTGAAAGACAAGGGAAAGAGTGAGACATTAATTTCCGCTGCGAAATTTGCCAGAGTGAACATCAGAGATTGAGTCAGAGAGTAGCCAGATTTATCAGCTGGCTTGGCTCATTTGATTCTGAAAGTCAGTCAGTGTGAGGGAGTGGAAGAAAAAGGGGAGCAGTTGTTAGGAATTGCTTGTAGCAGCAAAGAAAAAGCTACATGCTACCTTAAGTATGTTTGTTGTGACTCTTGTGTTTTGCTACACAATATATAATGAATACTTTGTTTGTTTCGCTCCCGTTAGCAAATGCTAAGCTGAGCCGAGCGTACTAAAATTCATAAGGATTTTTGGCTTGAATTTGAGCTACAACGGAATGAATGCAATGCAATGTAAAATGTGCGTGCTTTTGAAAATGAACTTAAATTTAGGAGTCGATTGGGTGGGGCGATTATTAAGTTTGAGTAAAAACAGAGAATTAGTTGTTGTAATGCAATGTGTGCTGGATGGATGGATGGATGGGGAGGAGGTAGCTCAAAAACTCCATGAAAATTATATAGTGTAAGACGTCCAGCATGGAATAAAAAATAACTCTCCTGCTGTTTCTCCAGCTGAACCTTTTACCTTCATCAAACATGCTAGCGGATCTCCAGGCTCCCTTCCTTCCTCTTTCCCTTAAAACCTGCTCCGCTCTCCTCTTTTGAGTAATCACAATCAGGAACATGAAACAACGTAGGGGCAGAGAGAGGAGGCTGCAACGCAATTCAACATTAGCATTATCCCTACCTACTTTTCCACTCCGCACTGAAAAGAAACGGCACTCTCTGGAGAAGACCATAAAAATGGTTGGATGACTCCGAGATCCATTCTCCCATCATCTTCTTCTGATCTTCTTTCGTGGTAGCTCTCTCTCCTGCCCTTTTATCTTTCGGGGTTTTCGTGTCGTGTCTAGCTAGCCCCATTTCACGATGACCAACATCAATCCACCAGACCAGACGAAAGAAATGGATATTGCGTTGGAAAATGGAATACATACGTCTATTTTAAATCTACATATTATAGTAACACAATATATTTATAGGATGTAATCATCTCTACTACCGAATGAATAGACGCTACCTTACTTCATGCTGATGATTTTGAATGAGCGTCTAATTGAATAAAAAAAACCCAGACAAGTCTGAATATTACATCTTCTATTCACCACCAAACGTAATCATCCTAATTTTGTTTGAGACTGAAACTGAACGGGGCTCTTTTTTTTTAAAAAAAACAAAACTTGTTAACTATCATTATGACAGAAGCTTCTGCAGGAAGCAGCAAAGAGAAGAAGATTGACTGTGCATCTCAATATCCAGTTGTCATTTCATTATCAGCAGATCACGTAACTTGATACTTTACTCCTTTACAACTCCAGCGTTGCATTGGTTCATATTTTTCTTTTAAAAATGAATGATGAATGCATCGCATGTTTACATACTTCCAATAATGCATCTACTGCATCAAAAATAAATGAGCATGCGGAAATAAATTTCAGTCCGGAAGAAGGATCTCGTTCCCATCATCCCATCATAAGTAAGAAAAATTGTGGTTATTTTGTACCATCCAATTCTTTCTCCAAAATATGAGGGTGTCATGTCAAGGTTTCCATGGGCTTTTCAATTGTTTCCAACACTACCAATGCAATGCTACCTTCCATCCTTCCTCATTATATATCCCACATCACATGCTCATTCGTTTGGATATTGATTTCTCTTTTCTGCATGGCTATTGTACCAGAAATGGATTATAAATGAGGGTGAGGAGAAAAGGTTTTTATGAGGTTCCCACACGTTTCTCCGATGAAAGGAAGTGGAGAAGTGTGTAGTATTCTCTTGATATTACCTTCACTCATCACAATATCACACCTAATTTGTGTGTCCAACCAAACATCAAGACTACTAGTGTAGAATCATCATCATAGCTGGAACTTTTTTCTCATGTCTATCTTGCCATATAACTTTCCTTGCTTAAGCAAATTAGAATATCCCACGCACAAACCCGTAGAAGAAAAAACAAACTGACATTTAGGCACGCACGCACTCACGCACAAATACTTGACAGAAGTTGGTGTGTTTTTTCCACTACTTTATGAGTGAGTTTTACTGTGGTAGGGGTGGTGGATGCGGGTGGGGAAAAGGGGAAACTAGAAAGGTAATATCAATATATCTAATTCACATATTTCCTCTTTGGTTATGTGATGCTTGTTCACTTTGTATGTAATATTGGATGATGATGATGATGATGATGATGATGATAAGCATCACAAAATAATAATATTGGATTCGGGTTGAACTTGACTTTGAAGAAAAAGTGATTAAACAATGGGTTGGTTGATGGTGACGGTGAATGGGACCGTTATTATTATTTGGTGAGTAATTTGAAGATTGGTAAAATGAGAAGGGCAACAAATATAACTGGAGTGAAGTGACATGACAGTAGTTCATGGAATAAAAAAGGGTGTGTGTTATATTACAGCGCGATGGTGGTATGGTATGGTGGGGGAGGAATCGGAAATGTGAGAAAGTGCATCATCACAACCTATTTACCATCATCAACTTGAGCTCAACTTGCATCATTTATGGTTATGTAATAATGTAGAAATGTAGAAGTAGGGCTAGTGCTGTGCAACATAACACCATCCGTTTACAATGTTAGCTCTTGTTTTATGCTCCAATTTTGTGTGTTTTCCGCTCGACTAATGTTTGTAGCACATCTCATCATCATAAGATCTCTGTCTAAATTGAGGAAATGCCATGAGCACACACACTATATTACACACTACACACAAGAAATATGCATAGTGGATGTCCTCAGTCTTGTTTATTATTGTGCAAGCTTATCGGCTCATACGTCATGAAGTCAAGTTCACTACCGTCTACATTCTACATTCTACAACGCCAATCCTCAATCCACACGGTTTTATTACTTGCTTGCATTATATTACATTGATTGTCAACAAGGGTGAGAGTGGTATGGTGTGGAGTGTGGAGTCATGGTCACGAAAAATTTGTTAGCGTCAGCGTCAGCCAGCCAGCCAGCCAGCCTCATGACTGTAAAGTATCGGATCCGTTAGCTTTTAGTTAAAGCAGCCCATGGTTTGAGGAGCGTACACGACATTTTTATGCATGTACATACATAATATGTGTGCATATGATTGGTTGGTTAGCACTTAAAACTAACTTTGCTTATTTCTTCATTACTTCCCCCACATTGTTGATGGCTAATTCAAGGAACAAGAAGACGAAAAGAAAAAAAAGCGGTTAATCCAACACTTACTTCTTTCGCTTTAGTTAGGTAGTCGCGTGGAAAAGGAAACTGACTTAGCTTATACATAAGCTTAACTATTGCTATTGGGGTTTGGAGGATTTATGACTTGGTGTTGCCCTCAACCCGTTAATATTCCTGTCTACCTTGGGCTGGCTGCTGCTAACTCTTGATTATGATGGTGATGGTGGTGGTGGTGTGGTGCGTTAAGTGGAGGAGACTATATACAAAAGGTATCATATTCTATGCCTTGACTTTGACTCTCAAGCTCTATCTCTCTCTCTGAAGCAGGCAGACATGTCATAAAAACCGATACAATTCTTCATTTTACCCTCTCTTCTCTTCTCTACTCAAAGTACGTGATGGGATGTTAATGTTAGCTTACACAAAAAGAGGTGTAGAAGGAATGCACATGGCACATTCATGTTCCTATAAGGACTGCTCCTAAATAAGTCAACGGAATATACTTATTGTTTGGCTGCTCTTTGTCCTCCTGAAATAATAATCAGCTGTGGTAATGGTCTCCTCCATCCACTCCAACACGACGTACGTAAACTAACATAAAGAAATGGTTTTTTTCTCGGACTTAATGGTGGCAATGGTGGTAGTTCGCTTCAAATTCAACTTCAAACTTCACTATCCAAGAAGAGGGCACCAAAGGCCAATTGGTATGGTGGTATGCATGCACGCATCATTATTATCATTACCAAATTGCCTACATCCATACTCGCATTCACGTCCCATCAAAAGACGTTAAATAAATATGTAATGACAATGACGTTTAAATAATGTGTGTAAGTACTCAAGAAATAGTGGAATGTATTGTGTGAGTGATGACGATGAGGACGATATGAGGAAGTGTAAGGGGCCATTATTAGCCTTCTCCTTTAAAAAGCTACAACATAACGGATGCTTGAGAAGGGCAGGCAAGCCCAACAATAAATACGTCGAGGTGACAAGGTTTATACTATACAAAAAACTAGAACAGACCATATGCATGCCACACTCTTGGAAGAATACTGTAACTCTTTGCTTCAAACTTATAATACCAATTTCATACATAACGCATTAACCAAAAGAGTAAATTGTATTGTGTGTGTGTGAAAAGGGTTAAGAAGTGAATGTACTCTTGGACTAAAAGCTCACAAATTTCATGAATTCCACGCTGATGATGTTCCATTGTGAAGGACCAAGTTCTGGAGAAGAATATGACGGAATAATCACAATCAACTATATAATATGATGATGATGATGATGCTTTTGTGTGTTGCTGAGACATCAAGTTTTTATTTAGGATATACTTTGTTAGATCCTCCTCAACCAGTCATGGGCATAATCATGATAAGTAATATGGTGATCGTGACCAGGTAGAGGGAATAATAATAGATCAAAGTTGGAGAGCTGAGCAATCAGACTAGATTTTATATTTGATTGTGTCGACTAGATACGGAGTTGGTTGGCATTGGCAGCACAAAATAATATAATACAAGTTGATTTCTAGAGCCTGGAGCAGCAGGAGTTTCGAGATGCATGACTGCTAGTGCCAGTTTAGCAGATAATTTCATTTTGGCAGGGATTAATGCTATTTCTATGGTAATGAATGATATTGGTTTGGTCGCTTGATTTGCTGGTTACCATTGCCGTTAGTCAAAATGAAATGTAGCATCATCACATCACTTCACCATGCATTTGCATTCTTTCCAAATGCTGAGAACTACTACTGATCCTCCTTCTCCTCCATAACAAACACAACAAAGAAGGTTAAAAGCCTCCTTTTCTCCACCTAAATAAAAGGAGAAAAACTGTACAAATCCTTTTATACGATTTCTTTTTGCTAAACTCTACATTCCGGAATAGCGGACGGGTTTCTCCTTTTAAGCCGCAAATTTATGCCCGGATTATGGTTGTTGTGGTGGTGTGGCCACAAAATGATTTAGGTCTTTGCCAACGATCTATCTGCTCTTCCATTCCTCCGTGTGTGCCTTGTAATTTTTCATGATGATGATGATAGTGGTGGTTGGTGGTGATTTCTGTGATGGTGACTGACTATAGAACACGTAAAGAACAGGATAATATGCATAATAAACGGGGATGGCCTGTACCATACATTTTTTTCTGCAGCGTGGCACTCACTTTCCTTAAAATCTCTTACGGGGCTAAGCGGATTAGGAAAAGCAAGATGAAATTAAAATTTTGCTCCCTTCCTTCACCCTTTGCAAGTAAGCAAAGTAGTACCAAGCACGATGCCACCACCATCAACTGACTTGACTTTTGTTGAGCTGAGCATTTTGCTTACTATTGATCATTCATATCCGCCTTCTGCCTTCTTTTTATGGTTGAAAAGCAGTAGCAAACAGTGTTTAGCTTGTAGGAGGATATGAATTGATGATTACGCAAGCATGTAAAGCTGAAGTAAAAGACAGGAATAAATTTTCATGATAACTTGCCAAAAGATACATATTTCATTTCTCAGGATCACATATCACATTACATCATATCATATCACCAGGAGTTTTCTACCTGTAAGAACACAACAGAATAATGGTAGTAAACGGTACACAAAAAATAAGAAAATGTTTATATGCCCATTAGGAAAATTGTAATAGTAGCCTTGGTTTGGTAGCAGATGATGATTATATGCCCATCATGGAAAGAAAGGGGAAGTTGTTTGCCATTATTTATTGAACTTTTCAACTGGGAGCGCAGTAGTTGACTGCATGACATGGGCTTGCATACCAGTTCATAATAGTATTCTTGTTTGCATTTTCCTCTTCGTCATCCTCCTCTTGACAGAGTAGTAATTGGGATTTCTTTCTGTGACTTTTTCCACTTGTTTTCTCGAGACCAATATCAAAATAAAATTTTGTGTTTTACAAAACCAACCTTTTGTTGTTGAGCAGAAAGATGGAATGAGATGATGCTTTGGTTTATTTCCTAACTTCACATCAAGGTAAAAGCCCAAAATCAAGTACAATCAGTGCAAATTAAGAGGAGCAAGATGGTAGTGGTGGTTTTTGGGGTGAAAAGGGAATTGTTTCATCTTAGGTTTTTTTAGTGAAGAGACATATTACAACATGCTTCATTGGACTTTTGTCTTGAACTTGTTTACTAAAATCTTTCCCTTCAACTAACATCATCTCACATCTCATCTCCTACTTTATGTAAGAGACTCCGACTTTTGGCTCTCTTGGTTTTGGTTTTTGTGGTTGGAGTTGAGAGGACCATAAAATTTTTGGCGTCTCTCAACTTGTCAGCAGCGTAATAAGTGAGGATGTAACGTACAAATGTAGAAATGTAAGGCTCTCCCGTGACTCTCTTCAACTTACTTTTTGTGGCATGGCATGGCATGACGTTTCAAAACCCGCAGCCAAAAGATGACTGACTGACTCACTCTTTCGTTATTCCACACAATTTTTTTTCCTTTGGGTTAAAAGCGTGAAGTTAAATGGTGACTCTTGTTCCCTTTAAGTAGTCTCTTGTATCGCTTTTATGTCTGAGAGAAATGACAACAGTTTGTTGCATATTATCATCATGTTTTAGAGTCAAGCTAGACTAGACTTGGGTTTGGGTTTGAGTTTGGTAGCAATAAAAAATGGCATAGCACCCAAAATCTGAAACAAGCATATTTTATGATCTATCTACTCAACACTACTACTACAACCAATCTTCAACAAACTTTTTACAGAGAAAATCGGTTTAATGACGGCTCAGGAATTGGGAAACTTTTTTTGTGACCATTTTCCAGTTTTTTGTTTCGCATGGTAATCGTCACGTGTAACTTGAGTTGCGTTGAAGTCTTCCAAACTTAAAGTTAAGAAATGGGAAGTGCGTTTTGAGCTGGCGTTGTGTTGACGTTTTGACCCCATTTTCAGTAAGAAATAACAATTTGTCTCACGCTTTTTTATAGGAGGCTTGTCCTTTACTTCAGTTTATCCATCTATCCAAGTTATTTTATAGTAAAATAATTTTACACCATTCCAAAACATTTCATATAAATTTTCATAGCTTGTTGGATTGAATCCGAATGGATGTGATTGAACAAAGTGATTAAGTGCGTGGCTGATGGGAAAAGTCATTTCATTTCATATTTTAAGGAGAGTTTAGAAGGAAAAACTTGAGTTACTTTTCAAACTAATTTGTGTTATTATTATTGCAAGCTGTGTTAGCGATATATTATTAATCTTTTAAGGAAACTGATTCATACTCAAAATTGTTTTTCCTGCTCGTATTCTTTCTTACACGCATACTCCCCTTCCTGTTATGATTAATGACGCGGTTGGTCCCAAACTAATGTTCTCATTTGAAGAAGTTTACAAAGGAGGCTGAAAACCTTTCTGTAATAAATATAATATCATCATCATCACATAACATCATGTTCTCAACTTTAGTTTGGAGGGCGTCTGTCATGTAAAATCTATTTCGTTTTTTTGACGACGATGAACTTGTCATGCAGCACACAGACCAGAGTTCTTCTTGCCCAATCTCCGATATTTCTTCTTTTTTAAAAAAAAATCGTTACATGTATGCTTCATCTCATCTCATGTACATTTTTTTTTGCAAAGCATGATAATATCATAAGCAAAGCAAACACACATGAATCTTTCCGGACGACCGAGGCAATCTGGTCACGAAGTCAAACAAGAAGGTTCTTTCTGTTCTTAAGGATTGTAAGTATTTCACATTACACAGACTACATAATATCATTGATTGCGACCTGGCTAATGTTTGAAAAAACGAAAGACATAAAATAATCTTTCGTCTCGTTTCCTCCTTTGCTGACTTGTTGAAAAATTTATCGGCACGAATCCCGTTTTCAACTATCCAAATGAGTAATAGGATACTTGTCGTTGGGTATATATAAAGATAGAACGTAACGTTAGCTGCTAATATAACGATAGCGACGTACTCATGTGATGATGATCCCCTCGTTTAAAAAAAACGTTTGTCGTGATCAATATTACACATAACATTTATCATGATTATGATTCATGTCAAATGGCAGTGTTTATTGACCAAGATGTTTTTTAAATAAATGATGAGGATGAAGGGCTCATGCGCATGTGGTTGTGAAATTCGAATTTTTATTTTGAATGTGTTGATAAAACGAAGGGATGAAAGTGAGTCAGGGTTTTTGGCTTTGAATGCCTTTTGGACCACACCTTTTTTCTTTACACTTTTAGATCTCTCCATTGAATTTATTTTCCATTATGTATCTACAGTTTTAAGAAATATCCAGCGTCTTTGGAGGTGTTGGTGGTGGCGTGGCACAAAGACTCCTTTTCTTCACCTTGGTTTTAGGAACCAAGTTTTTATTTTCTGTTATTGTTTTTCATGCCGAGGTGTTTTAACAGTTTAAAAGTTGCTGCTGACTAAGCAAGAAAATACAATGCTGAAAGAATTATTGTGGATTTTACATCCCTACAAGTTTGTATGGAAGATGTACATATATGTATGATATATGCATGTACATTTTGGTGTTGAGTATGAAAATGCTATGATCTCGTTGTGGGTGTGGAAGTTAAGATGAACTATGAGATGAAGTTTGTTTTTTAGTAGAGAGATCTTTGCTCATACAGAATACACCTATATCTAAGAAATGAAACATATATTCCATGAATTTCCTCTTCTTTCAACAACTACCCTAATACAACAACAATAGTAAAAGAGCTACTTCATCAGCTCTGGATTTCATCATCCATCTCTTGTTTTTTTATGCTAGAGCTCAATAGCTCAAGCAGCAAAAGTTATGTTCACAATTTTCTTGTTCTCTTCTCTATTCGGTTATTCTACATGTGATGTGTTGTGATGGATTAAAGTATTTTGCTGACTCATATCACATATTACTCCACTCCACTGTTGCTTCTTTCAGCCTAAGACGTACATTGTATGTAGAAGCAGAATACTGGTTGGGATTTATATTCAGCTGCCTTGCCTTTTCTCTCTCAAAAAATGATACTCAATCTTAGCATTTCTCTCTTGTGTCTCCGTTTTTGGATGATTGCTTCACATCAACAGAGACGAAACAGGATATAAAAATGTTTGGCTTGTGTTTGTTTCTCTCCAATTTTTTTATCTGATCATGAGATCACATCTCATGCATGCAGATTTGTCATCATATCGCCGGTCGTGCACTACACATACATACACACACACACTACGACAGGACAGGACACAACCTAAAAAAAGAATGTTTACTTTGTCACGTTAATAAAATGGTTATATTTTTGTGCCGAAAATAAAAGTTTGCATTTATGGAAGAAACGTGTTTTGTTGCATAAGTTCAAAACTACTTGCAAGCATGATATCAACTGTGTGCCGCGTGTCATGTTTACTTTGCTCACTCACTTTTTTTTAAAAACTAAGAAATGTGTGAAGGACGGTTAGTCTGCCACCTTTTTTTTGTTGGGAAAAGTGCTAACTTTTGTATTTTATGTCGTGTCATGTTTTTATTTTAGTGTCGAAATGAAATCGTCAATCGTGTGTGGTGAACTATGTTACTGACAATAAATTTATTTGCATGAGTCCTTGATAACAAAGGTAGAATTTTTATGCAGAAGCACAACTGTGTATGATTGGTACTCTCCTCCTACATGCAAAATGTAGGAAGCCGACAACATGCAAAGGTTGCTATTTCTACATACGTTGATTTGATTGATGGTGAACATGAGAACAAGATAGATTATTTTTATCTAGGAACATAAAATTTTATAAATTGCTCAAATCTACGCATGCGACACCACGCTTCGGGATGAATGAGGCATGAGACGCCATGCCATGTGGCCCAGGTGTCATTTTTATGCAAATGAGAAACTTTTAGCGCTGACACATTTTTCTAAGCCAACTGTTGCGTTGCAATCTTATGCACTTTTTTACCATCAGGGAAATTATATGCTCGAGTCATTTATAAATAAAAATGAATTGTACAATTTTCTTGGTCTAAAGCTTGCAAATTTTATTTTTAATAATCACCTCTGGATTTAGATGATGGCTAGTTTTCATGCATGACATGACAAATACATTAGTTGGGAAGAAGATGATGGGTTTTATTATCCTTGCTGAGCACCATAAGTATTTGGTGAGATGGCCTGAAACTAAATGAGAAAAAAAATGTTTATTTATAATGCTTGTAAAATGTCTCGCATGATGATAATAATACTTTGCATAGAGGTGCGGCATAAAATAATCCTTTAAAGATTTTTTTGTCAAAAGCAAAAAAAAACAAGAGAAAGGATTAAAAAGTTGATATTTGATAGGACCAGCGGCTATTTAATTAATATCCAGAAGGGGGGTTCCTATTCCTTTTTTACACGTTGAATGTTATGTTTTCCCAACAAAATACTATTAAAATTTGGCTAGTTTCTCCTTGTTTTCAAATGCATTTTTTGAATTAAAATCTGATGCTTGTCTTTGAATTGACCTTTTGGATTTTGCCTACACTCCTGGTTTAGATTGTTTGTTGGTGTGCTCATCATTAATTTCACTGTTTTTGATTTGTGTTCTCATTGTTTTCATGGAATGAGCTGTTGGTTATGGTTGAGAACTCAACGTCGTCAGTGAACTCATTTAAGCATGACCATCAACTATCCAAAAGTTATTAGTAATTTTTGTCAGAAGTTCAGCTTTGATGATATGATGTTACAAACATCCTAGTGTGCTTGTTAAAGCAGAAGAAGATAATGAGCTCGTGAGAGATAATTTGTAGGTTCATGTGAAAAAAATAATATCAAAACTTGACATTAGCTTTTGGGCACAAAATTACAAAAAAACGAAGTAACAGCAAAGTGTGAAGCAGCATGCTGGGCAGATTAGTACGAAAACTTTTCATTTTTTAGGATTACACAAGGGCATATTGCATTCAACAACAACAACAACGTGACATATACGTTTGTACGTGACATGAACGAAACAATCTCATTTCATTTTCAACCATCCTTAAAGGAAGTAAGTTTGTTGGCCAAGTGGAATTACAAACAAATAGAATTCAATGGAAAAGCAGAAGCAAAGGGCTCTACTCTGATTTCAAGCTAATTTGAAATATGCGGAGATTGTTTTTTTTTGTTAAAAATTATGCTGCACATTGTACATAGGTACATTATGTACGTACTTAGCTTAGCTCCTTCCTAAAAAAATTAGTAGAGAAAAGAATAGAAAAAAACAGTTTGCAAACAAACTTGATTACCAAGTCAAGTCAACTGAAAAAATGAGGACTTTGCACCACTACAGTCCAAATTTTTCAGAAGTTAAACACCAACCAAGTTTTGTTACTCAAGCAAGGAAAAAGTGGATGTAATATTCGGGTGTAGGAAAACACACTGCAGATATCCATGATTCACAATTTTGTGTCATGTTCTGACATCCAAAAACTCCTTTTATGCCTTGTTAAATACTTGCACTAGCTAGCCTTCCACACACGGATTGTGCTGGCAACGCAATGGCTTTATATGCCAGTGATATACTCTTCGTTTCACTTGACATATGCTTTTTTAACATTTTGCATATAGCATGATAATACAATACGATGATAATATGATGGGGTATAAAAATGATAAACACAAAGTGGGCGTCAGTTGGGTGGCCGCTTCATCTTCATCATCATCAACACAACAAACTTATATTTTATGAGATGAGATTTTTCCCTTTTTCAAAACCTATTCATTATATTTATGAATCTGTAGTCACTACTCACTTATTCATTATTTTCATATGAATGTGAAGGAAAACAGAAGTTTGGTGACTTAATGTTTTATGCAAAGTATGCAATGGTTGTTGGTATGAAGGCGGACCTTTCCTGTCGCTAAGACAAAAACAAGGGAAAACCCGTGTAAAACATTAAAATATACATACATATTTATTCTTTTGAGAAAAGGCGAGGGGCTGGGCAGTCTCTAGTATTCTTTATCTATTGTTTTATTCAAGTGCATAATGAAAGTAATTAATTAGTTAATTGGTTGCTCAAACTTTTATGAAGCTATTGCCTTTCCCTCAAGGAGATTGAAGGCTTAATATTTGGCGTTAGCGTTGGGGATTGATATTGCCATTAAAATGGATGAAATTAATGGATATAATGAAATGAATTCAAATGAGGCAGATGTATTTTTGCACCAAAACCAGATCAGGTCAGTGAGTTAAGAAAGGCAGGTGATCATACATATTTTTTTACATTGAAGCATCTGCTCCGAGATTTTCTGTCGTGTTTGTCTGATCGGCTTTAAGATTCATGATGATAATAGAGTAATGTTTGGGTCGGCATTTGGCATGCTAAAAAGCTGTTTTTAGAGCTATCATCATCATCCTCATGCAATTATTGGAGCTGGGATCTTTCAGGTTTATATTCTGATTTCCTTTCTATTACATTATCACCCTGGTTTTTTGTTAGAAAAGTCAGTTGGTTGTGTTGAGTTAGAAGAGCGGCTGCTGTTTTTCCAAATAATTCTTTCGATGCAGCGCTGCAATGTAGTAAGTCAGTTTTATCATCTTCTCGTGTCTTTTTGAATCAGCTATAATGATTATGATGAATGTTACTTGTAAAAAAGGTAGCATCATGCAATCGGGAACGGCAATCCGATTCTTTCATGACCCAACGAATCTCTTGTTTGTTGGTTGGTATGCATGCACGCCAAGTTTTCTATCTTCTTTTTTTGATAAAATCCTGCTCAGTCCCAGTTAATTCCTTTTATTCCAGGGAAGCACCTGCTTTGCTTACCTCCTTTTAAGATTTCTCATGAAATTTCTTCTCTTTACCTGGAAAAATGTATGTATGTTGACTTGGATTCGACTTTAGCTAGGCTTGTTGTTTGCAAGTGGCCAAGCGAAAATATAAATGATGTGGTTTGGCTGGTGGCAGCTAATAAGCAGCATGACTTCTTCTTGCATAATGTTTCCTTTTGTTTCCTAATAAGATTTTGAATATATTCATGTTAATATCATGATGATGATGATAATATTTTTTCTTGGCTCTCGTCCTCTTCTCATTCTCCTCTTTTTATGTTCCAGCAGAAGAGAGAAGCAACATTTTTGTATGCATAGCGTTGCGTTCCGTTCCGTTTCATATTCATTTCATATTATGCATTATATATTATGGCACAATATAATTTGCGATAAATGATGTTCGCACACGCTTCCCTTGCTTCGTCTCTTGTCTGCTCCTTTTTTTGGGGGTTATTATCGTTTCGCTGGCTTGTTCGAGATGAGATGTGGGCAATACCTGAGCCGCACTGGGCATAAATCAGTCAAAAAAGGGTTGAGTTGTGAGAGCACCTGACTTTATTTTCACGAATGTATCTACCTAAATACTTATTGTTCCATAGTCATCTTAGCACTTCAAAGCGATAACAACCACACACGGATTTTTTTCTTCATCCAGTTGAATTTCATTTTTCAAAGTGTTAATGCCTTTCTCTCCTCTCCAAAGATCACGACCAATGGGATTTACAAGTTTTATCCGCAAATGAGTATAAATATTCATGAAACTCTCTTAATTATAATACTTTTTTTTACTCAATCCCAATCCAATCTCATCAACAATTTTTCAAAGAGGGAACAAGTATAAAAAAGGAGATGAGAAAAGAAAAAAAATTGTTACGGGAATTTCTTGATTTGTCGTTCCGTTTTTTGCTTCCAAGCAAGCCACCTTACCAAAATTAATGGATTGTATCAACTTCCTCGTGCATTGTTGGACGGTCTCCATAAAAGTAGCAGGCACAGCGCTGGAGGCTGCTGCTGAGAAGAAGAGAAGAAGAGATGATGAGCAAGAATTTTGTTTATGTTTTGATGTTTAGCACAGCAAAAAGCTTTTTAGACTAGACGGTAAATTAATGCTGTTGCGCATACATAAGTACATTGCGTACCTAATGCAAAGTGGAAATAAATGAATGAAAAAGAAGGAGGAGAAGGAAAAATGATAATCAACCTTATTTAAAATTCAGATACGGGCGCTAAATTGCTACTTCTTTTATTTCATTCTTTAGCATCATCATCAAACTCTCAAATCCTTTTCAGCATCATCTCCTACTCTCATATTATATAACACCTTCTTAGCAGTTTTTCTTATATTTGAGACGGGGTGTAGAATACAATGTATATCGAAGTAGTGTCATTTCATCTCATCAAAATACAGACGGCGTGCGTGCATAAATAATTGGTATTTTTACCTTCTCACAACTCACTACAACACAGCGGTTTGCACTTAGCACATCTTCACAAGAGAAAAAAAGTTTATATAAATATAAATGGTACCGTTTGATTCCAATTGCATCATCACTTCACTTAAGATATGGTAGATTTCAATAGCAATTGCAATGGAGCCCAATTGAGCTCAAGGATCCGTATTTTTGTCTCTCTATCCATTATGATTACTTATCATCTTCATCACTAAAAATACTAATAAAAAGAACGGAATTTTTTATGATAATTTAGCTATAAGCAAAATGTGCAAAAACGTGGTAATTAATTGTAGGTCATACCTATTTTCATACCAAAACATTCTATAATATTCAAAATCATATATGATAGGTTGATGATAATACTTATTCATTGCGAAAACATATAAGTGGCTGAATTAAATAACATATTATTTGCTTGGCATGGCAGCAAGTTGAAGCATTTTACAAACATAACATCATCCCATCAGTCTCCTATTTTCATAAGCAAAAGCAAACAGACGGCAGTGGCAATCATTGTGTCAGTAACTTTGGGGCTGGCTGCATCTTGTCGGAAGATAATATGCAACATGGTGACGATGATGATGATGATGATGATGATGATACAATCAAGTAAATTGCTCTTTCTTGTACCCAAGTTTTATGAGGGTTTGGGCTAGTGGAAAAAGAGAAATATCTGCAACAATTTGCTCATCAACATTTTCCTCGACACTAGAGCCAATTATGCACCAATTGATAATTAGGCTTTGAGAAAAAATGTGTTTGCATATGGGAAACTGTGTGCATGCCGTATGCATTCCATTGTTACACCAGAAAAAATAGTGTGTGTGTGTGCAAATGGATTTTGGAGCGTTGCTCTTTCCTCTAAACCACACAACAAAAACTGCTTATGAATGGCTACCAATGATACCTAAATAAGATGCATAATAATGTTCTGTAACAGTTTTTTTTATACCTAATTACTCACTAATGATGGGAATGATTAAGTGGGCTGGGAGATAATGTGCTTTTTTGGCTCAGTATTACCACACACATATGGTTTTCGATTTGATAGAGAGAAAAATGAAATACGCAAATTATGAGTGTTGTGTAATGCCAATGCCTGATATTATGTATGTTGCATTAAAGTGAGCATCTCACAAAACTGGAATTTCTAAGCTTTTCTGTACATGTTAGAATGATACAGATACAAAAATGAAATGAAAAGCATCTAATTAAATGAGAATCAGTTGATTTTTTTGCTAAAAAAGGTGATGGTGGTAATGGCCATGAAAATGATGAAGCATTTTAATCGTGATGGAAGCATTTTGCTGTAGGAAATACAATTTTTTATGGAAAAACGAATAAATATGTAATTAAACTCTATTCATGTTTTTTTTATTACAGGCTCACGTTGTTGCAGCCTTTGAGCAGTCGCTATCTAGCATGACAAGACGTCTTGAAACGCTAACGCTAACTGCGGAACAGAAGGTAACGTAACACGCTCATGTGCCACAAAGAGAATTGATTTGCGTAAGAATGGGTTGAAGATGAAAAATGTTAATGGTAAATTGATGTTTTTGCAGGACTCCGAATTGACAGAACTGAAGAATACGATTGAGCTTCTTCGTAAACAAAGCGTTGAAGCTGGACTCACTGTACCGGAAATGGCTGGAGGTTTGTTTAATTTTTGTTAATGAAATAAACAATATGAATATTTGTTTATATTTGAACAAGTGTTTAAACTGTTTTTTTACTATGTAGTAGGAACGCATGATGAGAGTCCTATGGCCAGACAGTTGTCAGCAGATTCGGTGTCAAGTATCAATTCCATTTCATCGGCTTGTAGTGGAACATCCCATTCCCACACGTCTAGTCCCTCAGGTCAGGTTCAGATGACTCCTTCGGGAACGCCAACACACAGTGCCAACCTAATCACGCCGGAGAGTCCAGGATCCAAAAAGAAGCATGCCAAAGGAAAAGGATGGGTAAATATTCATATAAAATATGATACAAAACTTTTAGGCAAACATTGCTTGATATATAAACATGAGCATATTTAACGGGATTTTTTTCTAAATTATTCCAGTTGAGGAGTTCATTTACAAAAGCCTTCTCCCGATCCAAAAGTAAAACGCGCAACGACTCGAGCCCTGATCACGCGGACGGTATGATAATTGATCATGATGGTCAGTTACGTCCTAATAATTTCAATGGTGATGTTGTCAATGGCACTCATCAACATCATCATCGTATAAATAATGCAACACATTTAGGTCAAACTAGTCAACACCACCAGTCAATCAACGCCCAGCATCGCAACCCACATCTTTACCCTCATCAACAGCATCATCACCAGCAACAATCACAAAATGGAGGGTTGAAGATGATTGGGAACTCCATGCCGACATCCCCACTTCTCAGTCCACCGACTGGAGAGGGACGCAAAAATAATTCCAGTTGCTCCGTGAGCACTGGATCCCACTCGCCCAGGTCAAATGGTGGTGGTGCTGTGAGTCATGATGGGAGGTCGAGACTGGGATCTGCCACTGGGTAGGATAGTTTGTTAGCAACCAAATTGTTATTGAAACGAAATATGTATTTGTATACTAATTGGTTTTTTGCTTTCTGTCAACAGACTTTGTGAAGAACCACCGGAGGAGCCTCGCTCAGTGGATGAGCTAAAAAAGCAGTTACGAGAGAAGGAAATGGTTCTCACGGACATTCGACTGGAGGCTCTCACCAGTGCCCATCAACTGGAGTCTTTAAAGGAAACTGTGACAAAAATGAGGGTAATGTGATACACTTTGATATTTTGTTGATGTTTTGATGAAAAAGAAATGTTTTAACTAAAGTTCATTTATATGGGTTTAGAATGAAATGCTAAGCTTAAAGCAGGACAATGAGAGACTACAGCGCATGGTCACCTGCAAGTCATTAACATCCTCTCAGACATCTTTGCAAATGGGTGCTTCTGAAGGAATTGATAGAAGGCTTAGCGCATCTGAAGTACCTCCACCATCCTCTGCAACTTTAGGTTTGTGAAGTTGCTTATAAAGAAGTTAACTTATTAAAGACAAAGAGTTTGTAATGTTTTTTTTTGTTTGAACTTTTTTAGAAATGTTTTTAACGGACTCTACCGAAAAGGAAGGGAAAAGGATAACGGTATCTGTCTACTTGGGATCCCATGGATGTTACGATCGGTACATTTGTCCAATTGAAGGGCTTCCAGCTCAAGAGTGTATAATTGGTACAATCAGCGTTAGCAACAAAACAAAATGGGATGCTTTAGATTCGTTGGTGAAACGAGCTTTCAAAGTAAGTTGAATTTTATTCTTTAAATTTTGCAGCTTTGTTTAATATATTTATGTGTTTATTAAATAATGAATAAAAATTTTGTTAATAATTTCCAGGACTACCTGATGCGTATTGATCCAGTGTCAAGTTTGGGTTTGAATGCAGACTCCGTCGTGAGCTATGCAGTTGGCGAAGTTTTGCGAAGCAAGGAAGGAACACCACCTGAACTCCTTCCTTGTGGCTATTTGGTGGGAGACGTTACAAAAATAAGAATCTGTCTGCGAGGAGCTTTACACGGGGGAGTTGATGCACTTGCATTTGAAACTCTTGTGCCCAAGTCTGTTCTTCAGCGCTACATGGCACTATTGGGTGACAACGGAAGAATCATTATTTGTGGGCCAAGTGGCACAGGGAAATCATATTTGGCAAGGAAGCTAGGAGAATACCTTGTAGCTCGCTCTGGTAAAGATCCTTGTCCTGAAGCAATCGCTAGCTTCAGTGCTGACCACAAAAACAGCAAAGAGCTACGACAATACATGATCAACTTGGTGGAACAATGTGACGGTAGTGGTGGGATTGACCTTCCTTCTGTGATAATCCTTGACAATTTGCATCAGGTGGCAAACTTGGGAGATGTGTTTAATGGGGTTCTCAGCTCTAGGCAACAAACAAGTCCCATCATTGTTGGAACCATGACACAGTCTGCGTCTGCCCCACCCAATGTTCAGCTACATCACAATTTCCGGTGGGTTCTCTTTGGTAATCATACGGAACCGGTGAAGGGGCTTCTGAGCCGCTACCTCCAACGACGACTTATTGAAGTCGATACACAAAATGGTACCAAAAATCTGGAGCTAGCGAGAGTTGTAGACTGGATTCCAAAGGTTTGGCATCACGTCAACAAATTTTTGGAGGCGCATAACTCAGCGGATGTCACAATCGGACCTAGACTCTTCTTGTCTTGCCCCATGGATGTTGCCAACTCACAAGTTTGGTTTACAGATCTGTGGCATTACTCCGTAGTCCCTTATTTGATTGAAGCAGTCAAGGAAGGCTTGCAGATATTTGGGAAAAAGGCAATGTGGGAGGATCCATCACAATATTTAATCCTCACCTATCCGTGGCCCCAACAGTTGGCATTAAACACAGGAAAATCATCTCTTCAACGGTACATTGAAATGTTTTTAATATTCAATCCCATTTATAATACCGTCGTAAAAACACAATTTCATTTATCAATTTCTGGTGTTTTTTTTCACAGAATTCGCCCAGAGGATGTAGGTTACGACACAAAGTCCTCAGGTCACCCCGCTGGCACTAATGGAAACAAGTCGGGAAATGGTGATATCTCCAATGACACAGATCCTTTGGTAAAAATCAAATCAATTTCTACACTCGAAAAATCCTTTGTAACTTTTTTGAAAATGTTATGGAATGTAAATCTACATTACTATTATTAATGTTTCCAGATGAACATGTTAATGAGGCTCCAAGAGGCCGCAAACTATTCAGGGCCTCAAAGCAACGACTCTGACACCACAAGTTTGGATTCTCACGTCAGTCTTGACCCAAAAGATTATATCGCAACGGTGTAGCTACGCAGTACAACAATTCGTACACATTTTAATAGTTAAGTTAGTGGGAGTGGATGAACACAAATCCACCTCCGTTTGGTTTTTGCTTCTTTAAAAAAAATCTTGTTTGGTGCTTGAACAAGCCATATATATTTATGTTGTTATTAAACATAAGTCTTTACAGTAACAGCTACTTTTTATAGTAAGCGACAGCGTTCCTTTATCTATAGCTTTAGTTTAGAACCACAACTTTAATTTAATTTATTTCACTAGTAACACAAGTCACATGACCAAATGCTATTTGTATGATGAGCATTTAATTAATTACATTCATTTCTTTATTTATGCCAGTATTTAATTATTACATTATTCGAAACAAAACGAGATTGTATTGTAGTAGTCAGTCAGTATAACCCTAACAATTTGATTATGTGGGATTAATGACGTGTGTATTTAAAAAAAATACTTGTAAGAGTTTCAATGCTGTAAATGAAGTTGTAATATAAAAAAGTATGTAGGAAAAATGGATATTTCAATTGCTAACTGAAAGTGTACTACTACTTCTTGTAAGTAATACGCAGTATTTGTACATACAGCAAGCTACATGTCTAATGTTATAAATTGAAATTGAAGAGAAAGAAAATTTAAATTATATGAGTATTATTAAATATCATCGATCGAAAGCTATAGCGTAATTGATCTTTATAACCAGAAAAAAAGCGTATTATACCCTAAAATATATCGCAAAAAAGAGAAAAAACGAGTAAGTCACTTTTCGTAAAATGCAATTATTAGAGTTGTATTAAGAGTCGCTAAAAATAAATATCAAATTCCTAAAATGCTGTCAAAATAAGAAGTATCGTATTTTACCTAATTTTAATTAACGTTTTATCAAATTTTCAAGCAAATGTGTTGTTTTAACTGAAACAATTTTACCTTTGAAAATGAGATATATATGCATACTCTAATAAACTTTAAAATGATAAAATGAAGAAAAAACCCAGTGGTTATTCACATGTGTAATTATTTTTCACGCTAGATATACATAATGCATCATGCATGAGTAATAAATTTATTCTTCTGAGGATATTTTCTGTCCATCGATATTTTATTTCCGTCAAAACGCAATACAAGTTCGTCAAATTTTCACAAGATTATTTTCGTTTCAGACATAATTGCGATATGTTCCGGAAGGAAATGTGTTGTGAAAAACAAAATACGGCTTAAATATAGATTTTTATAAATTTTTTTACACGCTGTACGTAATATTCCGCGTCAACGTTTATACCAATTTATTATGCTTTTGTATTTAGATTTAGGTATATAGATTGGGTTACTCACTCGGTTAAACCAAACATTAAATTATGTTTCTGCTTTTTACATTATGCCAATATCAATTATTTTATGCAAATACCATCGTTTCTCACATCATAAATACATACATTTATGTTACCGAGTGAGCAAACAATTTAAAATTTACAGGAGAGGGAGAATAATCTTTAGGTTATTATTTAAATAGTAGTTAAGCCTCTAAACGTAATTATAGCTGTTTAAAAGCTGCTTTATGACAAATTTTTGTCACAGTACTGGTGACATTGACATTAACATTAATTATTATTATTCACTATAATCTACAAATTTATGCATGCGTTTATGCATACGTAATATTAATTACAAGTAAAGTGATTGGCTCATAACAGCAACTAATACGATATCATTTCTCAGTTCTTGCTCTCACGCATTTTGACGGATAATCATCGTCAGACAGGCCCATCCCTTGCGTATTAATATCAATCAATACAAATATTATGTACTTTTCAACTTACGTTCATTTTTCTTATAAACGGCCCAAAAAATTTTAGTCTTTGTTTGACTTCAGCATACGCACCAACATTACATACTATTACACATTATATTATGTATGTTCATGTGTGCTGATTAAACTTACCGCTAGTTGGCTGGTTTTGCCAAGTAATGTATGTATGTGATGTAAGGTTAAGTGAGGTATGTTTACATTATATTTTTACTACTAACTAACTAACCGAACATTTGCGCTGGTTGTTCCTGAAGTTGTATAAATACGGATGAATAATAATATTATTTAAGTATCTAGCAGAATTACAATTACAAATAGCACAAAAAAACAATACTTAAGAAACACAAATAGCACACTGCATTGACTTTTTTGATGGTGATTTATCAGTGATATCCGCTCAACAACAATGCTTTCAAATGCGGACGCTTTCTTGTTTTCATTCCTTGTCTGTAATTTCAATCAACTCATTTGTTTAACACCATCATCATCATCATCACTTTTTAACCAAACAAAATAAAAGTAAAGTGGACTTGCTCACGAACAAGCCCTACATATTAGTTTTGTATCAAACTTGTTCATAAACTTTCCCTGATTTAGTAGTTTTTAAGTCTAACGTTTTTGAATTTTTGAGTGATCTAGCTAAATCATTCGTTGTCGGAGTGGAGTGATGATACCAATACGTATATCATCTTTGACTGAGTTTGCTTTATGCACTTGGTTGTAAACAATGTAGAAAATGGGTGTGTTATTGAAGACGTTATTCCTTTTATAAGTAGACCCAGTCAGTTGTAGGTAAGCTGTTGTGATGTTCAGTCATTCGTGCAATTTCTTCGGGGATGGCGTGTTGAATCCATAGTCTACGAAAGTAATCGTATTTTTCACGACTTAAAGTCATTGGATTACCACGACGCAGCCCTTGATCTGTTTCACCATACTCATCTAGATATGGGGGCAGCATGTGACATCCTGAAATTTCAAAAAAAGATTGTTAACACGTTTTGAAAAGAATTTATCAACGGTTGTTTTAAAAAACGGGTTCTTATTGAAGTTTTAGAATGTACATACCTTTGTTGCGTCCACTGAGAAGAAAGAGTCGACATTCCCGAATGCGTAGGAATATGCCAATGCCACCACCGCAAAAGTAAGCATGGTATGTACAAGCACCCATGCTCTCCTTTTTAAGCTCTTGTTGGCAACAGTAACTCTGTAACAATGGAAACAATTTTGGTAACGTTCACACCCACAACGCTGCTAACTTCTTCTTTTATGGATTATAAATGGATTAAACTTTAATTTAGAGAATCAATCGATTACCTGAGAACAAAGTATTTCACCACAAATTAGGCACATCGTAGGCATTCTGGAGTCGTGAGGGTCGCATTTTATACATTTGAAGAGTGAAACCGAGTTAATTAGATCTGTGTAGTCTGTGGGAAGATCAATAAGTGGACGAAGAGTTCGTGGAAGGACCATGGTTGACAGTGATTTCAAATGTGTTTCTTCCATGTCTTCCCCCTGTTGGGGGTCAACGACGACGCTTATGGACGGATGTCCAGACCATCTGAATAAAGTAGTGTTAATGTATACAGCTCGTTTCAACCATTAGGTTAAATTGCAAAATTTTATTGTGCTGCTGCGCACGTACCTCATAGCTAGAACCAAAACATCAGGACAGTCAAAAAGCTCGTATATATTCTTTGGTAAGTCTAAGTAGTTAATTAGATCTTCAAATCTGGAGTCAACCTCTTCCAAAGTGGTTGGAGGTGGGATGCCAGTCATGGACTCGTAAAACTTGGCACAGCACCGCAAAAATGGGATTCTATTTCAAAGTATATTAAGATAATTATAAATATACTCGTCAAACATTAGAGTTCATTCGTTTATAAGTGTTTTGTATCTATAATTTTTTAATGTTCATACGCCCGTCGGCTGACTTCTTCCCAGAGCTTATCACAGTTTAAGTGCGCTTCCACCATCGGAAAAGTCGCTCGAATAGAATTATCTTCAGCAATTGACTTTCGAGGAAGAGCCCACATGTGGTAGATGACTACTCTCAACGTTTCTCTTGTAACCAGTGTCTCTCCAGTTATCAATGTTTCATAGGGTATAGGAGTGTATTCTGGGACTGCTCGTTCATTCAACTTGCACTGGCAGTCATTATCATGTGGATTAGTAAAATCCACCAGTCTGTCCATTGAAACAATGAGTTGGTACATGTGGATGGTGAAAGCTAGACGGAGATTGTGATGATCCTGCCAATTAATTAATCCAAACCAATTGTCTTTTATCCTTAGCAACATGCTTTTCTGCTAACATTTCCAAACTTTGACTGTCGTGTCGTACCAATACACTTCCAATAGGGGGCTGAACCCTCATCCTTCCTGACTCTAGGAGTTCATCCTCATCCTCAGCGAGTGGATCTGTGGCCTTGGGTGTTAACGAATAGGGCATAAGGTAAGTTAAGAAAACAAGGGTTCCAAAAGCATCCAGTTCCAACATACAGGGAAGTGATGGTTCAGCATTCCATATTTGAACTAGGTATTGAGTAAATTCATCTCGGAGTAACTGTAATACCAAACCAAAATCAGATTTGGGATAAAAAAAAATCCCTCCTGCTGTTCACGACCCTTGTATTTTCCAAAATATCATAGAGACCCGTACCCAATATAAGTCTGAGATAGAAACAGGATAAAAATTGGAGTCGACTGAAACGGAGCAGAGCCTCGTCAAAAATTTGAGTCCCATTTTCCACCGAACTGGTACATTTTCTCCAAAGAAACTCATCTGTTGATCCCGATGATAGGCTTCAGCTGACATTATCGTATATGCCAAACTGTGCCAAAGACTTCTATGTAATTGAGGACTGACTTCGGATTCATTATATGTCTTATCTCTTGCCACAGTATATACCCTTTCCATAAAGGACATGAGTTTGGCATAACATTTCCCATTAAGCCAATTATTTATATCCCTCTGCTCTGTGGAGCTATGTCCCTGAAATATTTCCAGCAACCGTTCAGCTGGAAGCCCACGACGAAATAATCTCCTCACTATTTTTCTCGTCAAAACTGAGTTATGAAATGGGCCTTCTTCCTCCGCCGGTAGACTGTCTTCACTCTCAGCAGTATCCTCATTGAAATCATCACTAGAGTCCATTCTCAACTTTGCCATTATATCCATTCCGGTGAGGTACACTCGATAAGACAAAGAGGTGTCTTGAGCTTTATCACTGGGCGAGGGAACAATAAAGAACCCTTCGCTTGGAGGAAATAGCTTGGTAGCTTTTTCGCATAGTTCAGCCTTTTGAACAGCAAGTGGTACAACTTTTGGTAGTGGAGGGGGCATTGTGATATCTGGGCTAATGTCAGACTTTTTAGGAACCCCTTGCTTGCCACCCCCTTCTTGTTTCTCCTCTTCGGAGTTTACGACGGACTGTAAAACTTGAACAAGGGCTTCATCCCTGAGTTGCTCCGTGATGGGGTACAACTTATGTAGGGGTAAGGCCATGGGTAATCCTGCATTGCAGATACAGTCACACATTGGACACAACCACTCCGACTTGTCCACGTCGAAGCTTTGAGGATGCCTAAGACTTTACAAGATTTTACTCTTGGAGCACTTATTCGACTCGACATAATTTAATTGAAAGAACTCTAAGCTTTTATTTATTATTACCGGTAAGGACGTCGACGCTCTTTGTTGATGACACCTTCCACATGAGAAGTCCAGCAGGACTCGTGCATTATGTGACCACAGGATGAGACGTGAGGAGCCATCAAAGCGCTCCGCCGAACCCAGACTTCAGGGTTTTCTATGAAGTCGGTGGACTTTTTTACTTCCATTTCACGAAGCATGTCCCGAGTTTCACAAAGCACCGTTGATCGTTGGATGAAGGCAGCTAGCACAAACTTTTTGGAGTTAATACTGAGAGCATGCTCTTCCTTGCATAAAATGCAGACGTATCTGGAAGCAGTACATCATTTAAGTATTAATATTTCATATCAAATTTCGTTAATAGATTGAAGTTTGCATATTATTGGCATATCTACTTACGATTCATCATCCTGCCTAAACGGGGTTTGGTTAGCGCCCAACGCTACTGTCGATGCTTGAATTGGTTCAGCCTCCTTTTCATCACACATGGCGTTATCATCTGCGTCATCTTTAGGACATTAAAAATTGCCAGGGTTATATATAGTCGTATTCATATATATACAAAATAAACTTTGAGCATTTTATGAAAACAACAAACCTGAAGCAAAGAGATCTGCATTCACAGCCATAAACTTTTGCTGAGCTGCTGCCATTTTGGCTAAAACCTTAGCCCTCGTCTCAGCAGCCAGTCTTGCTCTCTTCCGCTTTTCCTCCTGTGTTAATAAGGGAAATATGATTTACTGGATTTGTCGTTAAAAGGTAGAGAGCGAAAGTTGAAGATATACGTACTTTATGCACTACCTCTGCGCTAACTTGGACCATTGGCTCATCTTCAGTCTCAACCGTTACAGTGTCGCTGCGAGGGCGAATCTTACTCTTTTGTTTTCTTATCCACATTACCATTTCTTGATATTGAGATAATGATGGCTCCTTTAATAAACTGTCGAGTAGATCAAAAATATTCCAACGCTTGCATGCTTCGCAAAACTGGAAAAAGTGTTCCTGTTCCTTCTCATTTCTTGCTATTTCTTCGTTGAGTCCATGTGCCAAAAGATGAAGGACTTTGCGAAGGTGAGAATCATTGAAGGATTTTGATTTCCTCATAGAACGTTGCAATATCAGCGCAATGATTTGAAGAAGCACATCAGATTTTAAAAGATTAACAACTAAGTTAAAGGAAGATGTGAAAGGGGGTAGAGTTGGAGGAGGGAAAAATTCTGGTTCTTTAGCAATTTTCTTTCGTTCTCGCTGTTTTTCTTCTGCACGAGACATTTCTTCCCGGGTGTAGTGGTAATGGTGCCAGTCATACTCCTTATAAAATTCTATTCAAAATCCAAAAACAATTACAGTTAGCGCTTGTTAACAAATTGATTTCTTATTTTTGGCATAGGTAAATTCAAAGCACTAATTTGTACCTGGCTTCAGTTCATAAACAAAGCCTTGGCCGGTATTGTTGGACTTTTTGAAGACTGCAACCTCTTCAATAACCCCTTCCAGACCTGTTTCTCCATTTACGCTTTCGACAAGTCCTTTGCTTAACGTTGAGTGAGTCATCGGCTCAATACACAAAAGCTGAATAATTTCTTTTCTGACACAGTCATGTTTAGACACCTAAAATAGTGGTAAAAATTATTCACATTAACGTAATTAAAATTACATTCATCCTTTAAGTATAGTAGAATGTTTGCAAATATTTATTACCTGTCCTACTCCAGGGACATAACGCGCAGCAAAGATATTGATTACGAGTCCCAAAAACTCGTTAACAAGTGTTGTCATGTGCTTGTAGACATCAGCATCGATGTCACAAATGTACTGCAATTTAAAATATACATTGAAATTTTTAGTGGTTAAACCAAATTTTTAAAACCATTGACAAAACATTAATGTCACAATATCTTGGACCAACAAATCAAAATTTTGAAAATTAATTTCGGAGGATTTTTTATACTCGGCAAATGGCTTGAATTTAAAAATTATAAAGTTACCATTACTTGGAAATATTCTTTTTAGTCGTTCTTGCTAATGAAGTAAAAATATGGACACAACAAATACATTTAATCTTATTCTATTACACTTTTAAAGCTACTTAATTGAATATTAGCTGCAACAAATACTTCAAAGCTTGCATTGGATTATTTTAAAGTTACATAAGATTTATTTGGATACATTTTAAGATTCTACATTTACCCATAAATATAATTGATTTGTTAGACCGGACTTGAATAACGTGACATAGCAACTTTCAATCTGCTTAAAATGTAAAAGAATTGAAGGAAAATGAAAATACCATTCTACCTTATCATAGAAGACATTGTCAGCCCATTGAAAGAGTTCAAATCGATTGAGAACATGAATGAGAAACTCATTAGCCTCAATCAAAGAAGCACCAATTTGCAAAGAAATGATATCCTTGTCCATCATATCAGTTCTACATCGTACATTTTGATAAAAATATAGTTGGTTTAATAGTGAATATCCATTTCGTTTCCACATGCTAGCATGAACCTGTAGTAAGGAAATAATATAAGCATTGTAAGCATCCATTTCATTCAATAAAGCGCATAATTATTAGCATTTGGTCATTGCCTGGGCCAAAAGCACTTGGGTACGTAGTGAGGGTTCCATCAGTATTTCAGGAACTGGTTTATCCACTACTTGAAACTCGGGGGATACGAATTCCAACCCATATTGTTCCAAAAATACATATAAACCAGCGAAAAATCGGCTAAGAGGAAGGTGAACAGAGACTGGCTCGGAAGATACGTCATATACGAAACAGGTTGCTGCGTGATTGGCGAATTCTTTGCTTGCGGTTCTAGACATTTGGCTATTATATTCCTTAGCTAATTCTCTTAAGCAATACCTACATCAAACAAATGACATCAATTAAACTTTTATGGCACATTTATGTAACGCTTCTGACGTCAACATTATGTAACGCATTATTTTAATGGATGATGATGAAATTACCTAAACGCTCGTATAAAAATATTCTTGTTCGTCGCTAGCCATTCTAACGATAGCGTTAGTACAGGTTGCAACTTTATTTGCAGGTTGAAAGCAGACTCCCATTCTGGTTCGTATTCCATGTGGTTTCCCGTTTGACGAGTGACTGCATCCATCTCCTAAAAAAATCCAGTTTTGGTGAGTAACCCAGCTTTTAAATACATTTCTCTAAGCTAATCGTAAGATTAATAATTAGAATTTAGTATATACCTGCATTGCACAGAGTAACTGTAGAAAGTAGTCCATTCCTCGATTAAAGTTTTTAATGAGACCATCAGTCCAGGAGGTGGGTGGAATCGTTAATATGTACTTAAGATCTATCACGACAAAATTAGTACGTTTTAGCATTGATCCGTTTCCACCTCGGTCGAACTCCAGTTTTCGTTCTTAAAATATTAATGATAAATTAGAACACACCGTCAAAATAGAAGTCAAGGGCTGTAAAAAACCGCTCTGAAAAATATTCTCGTATCGACCTACCGCTGTTGAGCTTCTGTTCGCACTCTGACATGAGGGTTCGCATTATCGTAAAGATTACGTCATGCGCCTCAATTAAGAAATGGGCGATAGTAGGCACCGTAAATATTTGAACGGATAACGAAGTGATGGAGTACGGATGGTCATGATCATCAATTATAAAGTCTTTCATCATATCAGCATAATTTCGTGAAAATAGCTAGTACAGATAACAAACAAAAGCAGCCATGAATAAAAAATATAAAAGCAGGGGGGAGGAACAAATACATAACAACCAGTGCAAAGCTAATTTGAGACAAACCGTTGCAAATCGTTTCTTTAACTCATAATCCTTCAGCATCCCAGCGATGAGTACGTGGTGCCAGGTGGTACGGGCGGACTTCCATAGTTTAGTATCATTCAGCATAATCCCCTCTAGCATTGTTCGATTACTGCTTTCATCCTGTTAGTAAAAAATAGACACACAAATTTACTAATGTCGGGGGGTAAAACGAGAATGTATCTGTGTGGAAAACTGAACAATTAAAATTCTCACTGACCACTAATGATTCGACTAGATCTGCAAATATATCTCTTATAGCTCCACTTTTCTCTAGTAAGTTTTCAATCCATTCCAAGATCTTTAGGGAAAATGTTTGATGAGCAACCACATGAGATTGCATCACGGTCACCTTCAAAGGCTTGGCCCCATTTCGTGATGTATATCGCTCTATAACTTGCTTTGCTTGGTAACATTGCTGCAAGTAATAATACATCTAGTTGTAGGTTATCACCATCTATGTTATCATGTTAGATAGAACTCAGAACTACTAGAATATTTACCTGAAAGGCATCAATTTTGACAACACAACGGCCCTCACGGTCAATCATTGTTGCATAGTCAATAGCTTCTCTTTGATTACATTCTAAAGCACGCTGAAGGGTAGAAATGACGGTGTCAAAAGTGTGTGTTTCATCATTATATAATACCGTGCAGTAGAGCTCATCTTCCACAAATCTTTTCACCACCGTAGGAAAACTGCTCATATCATCCTCATTAACTTCGAGTTCTGAGGGGACGCTGAGCGTCAACTCAAACGTAAGCAGTTTGTATGCATACTCTAATAGGATCCTTAGCACAAATTTTATACGCTTTTCAAGTTCCTCGGGTTTCAGCTTGCGGTCGTCTTTATCAATAGTCACTACTGGCTGGTGATCTGAACAAAATTTGTCAGTTTTCCATGCTTCTTCATCTCCGCAGTCACAATAGCCACCTCCACTTGATGTTGAGATTTTGTAGCTAAATTAGTTTAAAAAGCATTGTTTGGTATTTCAAAATTATAAAAGTAGTTTCTTAAAAATTGCTTTCAAATTCTGTTTCCTTACCGATGACTTTTATGACCAGACTGTTTAAAGCATTGGGAGCACAACACGCAAGTTGGGTCCATGCCACAGTCGCGGCAGCCATAGGTGGGTTCTCCCACCTTGAACACTCTGCCGCACAACGAAGGTCGTGATACTGACAAAGTCTGAAAAATTAGAAATAGTTTGAGTTTAGAAGCTGGATATACAATACACTTGAAAACAAGTATTATTGGTAAATGTTTGGGCCCTTACTTGTAAATATGTCGTGAACTCTCGGTTTTTATCTATAAAACCATTGATTATAGGAAACAATATTGCTTTCGCAGTTTCTGATGTCCCATCTTGAGGCTGTAGTTTAGATAATGGGGACAAGTTCCTCCTCAGCTTGTAACAAAAGGGCACTGTCCACGAAAAATGTCTCTTGATTTTCTTCTCTGCTTCACCCTGCTCATCCCTCTCGAAAAAGCCAAAGAGTTTGTCAATGATTTCGTCACAGTCAATCATAAGTGACTCAGTCTCGGCTCGAGCAGACTCACTACAACCATCTTGGTCACTGACCCCAGCTGAGTCTTCCTCCATCCTCTCTTCATCACCGGGATTGTTAGACTCATCGTCACTGATTTCCATCATATCTGAAATACACATGTAGAAATATAAAAAAAACAAAGGGTTACTTATGTACGTACACTTTCACAAAATCCTTTATCTTAAGTCATGTCGTTCTGGTTTCCTAAGCTAGTTAACTGCTCTAGCTTTTAAAATCTTATTTAAATAATCACTTTATATCTCAATCTCTTTATTTGACTTGATCAAAATCCAGCCCACCGTTTACATTTCTAATTGTATTTATTTTTATCCATATGTGAGTATTTATCAGTGATCCTGTTATCTCCGCTTTAGGACCTACGTCACGTCCTACGCAACAAAATAACCTATTTTTAGAATTTTATGTCAGAGTTGACAGAATGCGCTAAGTCATGTTTCCCATCGTTTCACAACTCTACCTACTACTTCCCTTTAACTTTCTCAATTTGTCCCGTGGTCATGGTTAAGTTATAATTGGAGTTGTATCCATATTTACATTTTTTGTTTTGAGGTTGACGTAACTCCCTGACTTTTGTTATCAACCTTGCCTGAGCATTGAACTCGTCACCTGTTTATGTTGATGAAAGTTGTTGGTTGATGGTGGAGGAGGATGATGATGATTATGTAACTGTATTTAATCAAAATATCTTTTCCAAAAGACGTTCCACGTCTCCCTTATGGTGATGTTGGATTGATTTAATATCACAATTAGCACTCTCTCTCCTTAATTAGTACGTGTGTTGGCCACAAAATCCTACTTTATTTTGAGTTTTATCAACTAAAACTTTTATGCCTTTCGCATACTTACATATACACTCTTCTCTTTTTCTTTCTTATGTGTGGCTGCTGGCTATTCTTACTCAAGGAAAATGCATAATAGTATTTGGGGATGACTAGTCAAGTACAAGTCACTGGTAGAGTAGGTGCATCAATAAGCACCGTACTCAGAATAGACGGTACTATGCTACACAACGGTTTATAAGCTTAAATGTGAGATATAGAGAGGAACGCACATGAAACAAGTAGAGAATCATGATCATCATGATCATGATGAGAGCTGAAAGTGAAAATGAGCAGAAAAGGATTTCTTAAAATCAACTGACTGCAAGTGGTTCGCTCCAAGAGTATTTATGAACTTCTCGTGATCCTCTGTACGCACCAACTTTGAGTGTAACAAGTAAAGCAGACAAAGAGCTAGGGGACCGGTAAACATGGGTTTGCAAATATTTCTTGTTGTATCTACAAAACTGCACAACTAAGCAATAACCATTCCGATGATATTATGCAAATGTTTGAGCTATCCATGTGATTGATATTATTTCCTTTTATTTCTTTTGAACAAGTTGTAGTTGTCAATTGTCGCCAGTTCAACTTTGATCCAAGGACAGTTATGCCTCGAATCAAGAAAATTACCGTTCAAGTTTTCCTGACCCAAGCGGGGCCAAAAGCTGTTGTGCAAGGGGTGAAACCCGGGGATCTTACAGCAGCCCAGATGGCAAAGTTAGAAGAGGAGATTAAGAACCAACTTATGCGAATCATGGTATTTCATTGGCTTTTAAATTCCGTTTTAAAAGTGGGGGTATGATGATGATGCACAAAAAAAATGTATAAATATTTTGCTTGCAGGAGGATATTATACCGCCGCCGCCGCCAGCCAGTGGTACCAAGCGTCCAATGCAAAGGTCTGGAGAGGAAGCTGATGATGCAAAACGTGCCCGCACGGTTGAAGGTAATTAAATTAAGTGTATAAATGCCGAGACTTTACACAGCAGTTATAATTTAAGGATGGCTTTCTCATGCAAAATTTGTTATATTCATCTGTAGTTGTACTCAATGTTGATGATGTCGTTGTGAAGCAAGAGGTAAGATAATATAATCATGAAATAATTCGATTTGAAATAAAATCTTCATCACGCCAATACTAAAGCCAGCTTTCCTTTTTTTCATAGGGTGCAGAGGGAGCTACGTCTGGTGTTCTGCCAGCTGCAGAAGGAATCATTGGACGAGACATCCCCTCAATTGATGACGGATTCGAGGAGGTAATTATAATTATCGCTGTGATTGTATACATTGAATTTGCATTTTTTTTAGTTAATGCAGCTTTCATGAACATGTATAGTTTTTGGCTCGTTCACAGAATTAACATCGTAAGCCGTGTTCTCCCCAGTATCAACATGATTAGCGCATGCAGCATGTATTATTTGTAACATTTTCATTTTACTTTACGAAAATCTGTAAGGAATAAAGCAATCACAACATCATGATTGAAAAAAAATCAGTGAGTTTATCAGTACTTTATTTTGGATCATGATCACTTGATACAAATAATTGGTAGGAAACAGTAGTTCTTCACACGCACACACACACACCCACAAGAAAAACCTTTGATGATGACATATTATGATGCATGTAAAATTTATAGCAAAATTAATCATGTGGTGGTGGTGGCTCATTCTCATTTAAATCATACATTATTTGTTTAGTTCACTATCTAAAGACGAAACAAGAAGGATATCTGTAGAATAAGAAAAAAATAGATCACAATAATCATCACAAAATTATATTTATGTAAAAAGTACAATAAAAAGTAGATGGTTTTCCCCTCTTCGTTTTCACTTGGTAGAAATAATAATGGTTTATGTCAAGTCACAAAATTATCAGCTTCATTTATATATACATCATATAAGTAACTATTCAAATTGGTTGGTAGAAAAAATATGATGTTGAAAAATTCTGAAATGAGGTCCTTCTTCACGAGTGTCCGTGTTTATCATTGAGTAGTCCGTCGGTATAAGATCAGGATGATGGGTTTTATCATTCGCATCCTTATTCTTGATGGTTTCTGCAAGCGCAGTCACAAGCGCACCGTTTCATTCTCTTCACGACGACATTGTCCACGGAGCGGGGGCGGATAACTGGAAGAAAATTAAAAAAAACGTTGTTAAAATATATGATAAGCAAATTACATTGTTTCGAATTCGAAGTCATCCAAATGAGATTAATATTTTAATTATCATGCACCACTTGGGGATTTGGAAAAGCAGTTGCTGCAGCAGCTTTAACCTCATAATTGTATAATCAAAGGGTCATTTGCCGTGTTTAACTTCCCTTTCTTGCAATAACTAAATAAAATGAGCTCTTTTTTATTACGATTCAGATTGAGCAGACTCATTGAAACGTTTTGATTCACGTCATACCTCCTCAAATAATAATAATTATTTTTGTTTCCGCACGAAAGTAAGGCACAACATTTTAAAATTTTATGTCTTAACTTTTAAAAGTAAATTTAAAACTTTTTAGTCTATATATTCAGTAGACATTTTGAGTCGGTGATGCCTAACGACTCGTGAAAAGATTTTCGTCAAAAAAAACTTCACATAACATTGATTACCATCAACCGTAATCATCATCATCATCATCACTTCAATATATTGAAAAGGGGAAATTTGGTTGTAGAATTGAGTCGTTTTTGCGCTTCGTCATAAAAGTAAGATAAAAATTTGTAATCATAACTATCGTCAAGTCTCCTCTCCCTCTCGCTGTGTGGTGAATTAAGTAGATTTAACCGGTCGCTATATCAACATAATATATATAGCATGTATATAAAAGCCCCACTCTCTCATCACTCATTCATCATCCCTCAACCTAACCTCTGTCTACCTACCTGTCTCTTCGTTTTTTTTGAAAACTCTCTTAATTTGTAAACGCTCTAGATCGAAAAAGGGCACAAAGCAAAGTACAGAAAAGAGTTCCCATCAAATCAAAATCAAAATCAACCCCTGTTGACTCTGCTCTGCTTGCACAAGAGATAACTATCAGCGGAGATGAATATTGTGAGGGTCTGTCTCATTGTGTCGCATCTATTTACCACCACCTTATCTTTTCCCATTTAGGCTGTGCTACGTACCCTCTTCTTTTTCGCAAAGAAAACGAAATGGTTGTAAAGTTATAAACCATTCAATTTTATGCATGTTCATGCTAATGATAATAATATATGTGTTTGAAGGGGGTAGAAACTTTTTCTCATTTTGATGATCACCATTATTGTTAAAAGAGGAGCAGTATGGCATAGCTTATGGCTATACCACCAACCAACATAACACGATCATGATGATGATGATGATGATTATCATTATAATGATGAGAAACATTGAGAGTCATTGGAGCTTAGAAGGAAAGAATAATTATTGTGTGATGATGGATCTTCAAGTGAGGAGTATGTCACGCTTTGCTTACTTGCCTTTTAACCCAAAAGTGTTTTTACTTTGGCAGAACTCAAGTCAAAGTTGTTGGTGGTTGTAAATGTTTGACTGAATGACTGATTTTTTTTCAGTAAAAATGTCTATAAACGCAGACACATGCTTGCTTGTTCTATTTTCTTTTTGATTTGAATTGAAAGAAAAAGGGGCTGTTTCTTAAAAGCGCCCTTCCTTTTTATACTAAAAAAAATATCTGGTGTTAATCGCCCTGCGTTAAAGGTTGAGTATAGCCTAAATTTTTTGGGTAAAGGTAACTCGATGCATTACGACTAGGCTGTTTCTTACCATGTTGAACATGAGCCCTGGGCATGATTGGAATTGGATGAGGGACAGCTCTTTCCCGAAGTTCAGCAGAGTGTTGTTGGGGCCCTGCTGGAGAAAATTGGAATGGATGAGATGGTGCAGGGGGATGTGGGAGGAAGGGGAATTGTGAGTCAAGTGAGGAGTGCTGTGGTGAGGAAGCTTGTTGTTGTGGTTGATAGTGAATCGTATGATGGGGTTGATTTGACTGGGGTGCAAGATAAGGCCCAAGGAAGATATTCTCAGCATTGTTACCTTGACCTTGGGAATCATCAACGGAATTACCCTGGACAATAATAGGAATCATATTGGCACCCAACCCAAGACCACCGAATGGTCCGGAACTGCCTCCAGAAACGGATTGGAATAGTTGGGGGAAGGATTGCTCAGAGTTGGAGTTAGAGGAGAGTGGGATTGGGCCAATGATTTGGATGGGAACAGATGAAGAGCTAGCAGCAGCAATGGCAGAGGCAAGAGTTTGGGCTGGACCGCTAGCACCAGAGTTTCCGGATCCGAATGGCATTGGCATGGGGTGATGATGATGATGACGTGGTGGTGGAGGTCCTTGTTCCATCATGGGCATACCACTATGAGGGTGATGATGGTCATTGCCAGAGTCACATGAGATAGCCATCTTCTCTCCAGTAAAGTGAAGGTATCGGGGATCTGTAGACATGTTGATTCCAAGAAGGGGTGGAAGGGGCTTGGACTGCTCGTCAACAATCTCTTCAGCCTTCTTCTTCTCAATGATGCAGTTCATGTGAGATCTGTGGTTCCTATCGAACATGTGCTGGAAAAAAATAAAAACATGAGATCAGCATTACCATCAAAACATCATAAGAACTCCCTTTTCATCCCTTTATATTGTACAAGTAGATTCCATCTCTTTTATCATATCATTTAACTTGCAAAAAAATGTATCCTGCTCTCATTTTGCAATCTTGCTACAAAGAACACTGCTATGCATCATTTTAACTATGGATGACGCAACTTTGTTCATGCTTCTAAATTCCCAAAATCTCTCTTGATCTTATCGGAATTTCTCATTTAAACACGTGAAATAAAAAAAAGTAGCCATAGCCAAATTGTATTATTAGTAAAATCTCGTCCACAAAAAAACTTTATTTTTATGGAACTATTTTTACAGCAAAAGCTCCAAAGTTCAAAGAGCATGAATATACTATTATTACAATAGCTGAATGCGCAATGCACGGCTTAAGTGGATGTACGGAAAGGAGTTTCGATGCAGATGAGAGAGCGCATTACATTACATGCTCTAAACAAAAGTCAAGGCCAACTGGGTAGACAATTTCCTTGTACTCTAACTAATAGCAGTCAGCAATATAAAAATAAATTCATTAGCCCAAAAAAACAGATTTTTTCTTCTTCTAAAGTTAGACCAAAACTCGAAAAATAAACCTGTTAGTCAGTCAGTCAGTAGCTTAAACAAATGAATCCATTTGATTTCAATTACTTCAGCAGCAGCAGCAGCAGCAGCAGCAGCATATAATTTGATATTTAGGTCAACTTTCCGATTCAAAGAAAAATTTCTGGAAAAATTCTCAGGGAAGTCATTGGGCAACAAATAATGTGATGCTTTGGCAACCTCTAAACTATTCTCCTTCATTGTTATTCACGTCTAATTAGCTTAATTCAACAGTGAAGCAAGAGCATTCAACAATTGGAGCATAATCTCAATCTCAAAACCTTTTGAATGAAATTGAAAGTCAAACACGACAATGATTTTAAAAGTGATACTTGCTTTCATATTTTCTTTGACGTTATTTTTTCTTCACAAAGCGTTTCTAAGTTAAACCTTTATGGCCCAGAAAGAAACCAAGCAAATTTTATTTTCTCATGAATTCTCTGTTCAAATAAAAATCGTAGGTATTTGAATACGGTTTCGATTTCAATAAGATTGCTTGCTTTTTGACTCACTGACATCGCATCGTCTTCATCATCAGCATGCATCCCATCACGACCTTATTCAAAGTCAAGTCACCGTTTACTCTCTCGATATTTACATGAATGGCTCTTGTAGGTACCACCAAACCAACATATAAATAATATGTATTATTATCCCCAACATAATCTCGTCCGGTTGGTTAAAAAAATGGGAACAAAACTGTAGCGATCTTCACGAGCTATTATACTCACGACGGTGCACATCATTTCTAACTAAATAATGTATGTTAGTATAATGTACACATTTTTCATTTCATGACATGACAAACAACCCCCAAAAAAGGACTCTGTAATCCATTTTGTTCCCTTCAAGAAACATTCATTTTTTTCTCACGCTTTCTAACACAATTTTGTTCCCCTTCTTATATATATGTATGTATATATCCCTTAAGTTCAAACAAAATTAGCCATAAAGTTATATGCCCAGTTTGAACACATTTATTTATGCATTCAAACAAATAATATAGGCTAGGCTTTATTCTATGCTTTGCTATTTTGAGTAATAAATAAGTACTCTATGATTTGATGCGATATATGTATATCATTGTTGCATTTCTGAATGTATTATTTGCATATTATAAATAATAATAATACTATGCACAAATAAAATATTTGAATTTCTCGTCAAATTCCCTCATTTTTTATATCCCAACATTAAGAAACTTACGCATTGTTAGTTTTTTATAGGTTTATTGTCCGATTATTTGCCTCATCACCTTTTATACATTTATGCGTACCTGTAAGTTTATTTTTCACTTTCAATTCAATTTAGTATCGCTATCGCTACCACAAAAAAAAGTATGTGAGCTTCTCTAATAACATGTGCATGAGCATATGCCACATGAGCATGTGGCTTCAAATTCAATTCATTATGCTCGTTTCTAACTAAGGCCAACTTATTCATATCATCAGTCAGTTCCCAAGAAAAAGTGGTAGTGATTCACCCATAATTTAACCACGTTATTTGTGGACTTCCAAGGCTACAATACAACGGTATCATATATTATTATGTAATCATGTTTAACAGTAAAATACTTTAACGGTTCACAAATGTACTGTGTGCACATTTCATATGGATTGGATTGGAGGAAAACTTGCCTTCGTTGAATGAATTTTTGCTTCATATTTACGCAGAGGTAAATATTATGTATACTGCATCGGATTTATTTCTACATGAGACTGATAGTTTATTTTTTTGTAATGGATGGAGGGCCTGTGTGACATTTCTTCAAGGGGGCTTTTGGCTTTTTCTGATACTTTATGGCCTGTAACATTACATTTTAAACTCATGCAATATGCTAGACAGACAGGTAACAAGCAACCGTTTGAAATATCTGAAAAAACATGACTGTTGATAATGATGACCTATTAGATATGGTTTGGTCTTGGTCCTGATTCATTTCGCAAGCTTCTTCGTCTCTCTCTCTCTCCCTCTATCTATCTTGATATGCTAAATGTACGTACGTACGTAAGCATGCATCAAGTTTTGAAATTGAGATTTTTATAGAGTCAAGGAGTACAAATAGGCAATATTTCACGTAAGGAATAGCATGCACATCCTTCATCATTATAATCACTTGAAATCATTCAAATTTCACACACACTTTATGCGTGAATTGTTGTATTAAAAAACGGCTGTGTAAACAACAATAAAATTAATATATGAATGTTTGTATTGGCACGTTAAGCTTTGCTAATATTTTGGGTGGTTCAACTTCCCTATCGATCTCACAGGTGGAATGGAATGGACCTTTACTTGTCTGTTTGTATCTTCCTTAATTACATATTTCCTGTTGAAAACTTGCACCAACCACTTCCACCAATCATATCATTATAATTAACATTCTTTAAAAATGTTTACTCATCTTCATCTTCTTTTTCTTCCTAATTTGATGAGCTAAGCTGAGATCAGGATTTTGATAAAAGTAACGAAAATGTAAAGCACATCTTGCTCAACACCACACCACCAAATCCAAGCAAACCAATAAAGATCATGTTGTGGCCATGTAAAATATGCCAAGCATGATTGTAAAAGTGTACAGCCCACCATACTACCACCGTCTAAAAAAATATTGTTTGCTAATAATATATTTTTAGAGGTACACTGCTGTTTATTTGTTTGTGCAAAATTCTCTTGCCATACTATACTTCTTACATGAATGCAATTCAATCACTTTGCAAATGAAAAAAGAGCATGACGGCCTTGAGGCTTCCTTAAACCTATTCATTGAGCGAGAGAATGTACTTCAAACTCTTCACCTATAATTTATCCTCCATCTATACATACATACATGATTGTATGTATGCTGCCTCTATTTTATAACGGACACTCACACACTCCACAGCATATGTTAGTCATCTTACAAAAAATCTTTTGCTTTATAACTATGTATTTATGTATGAATTTGCAACGTATAATTTTTAACAGCCTTTTTACTTGTTTGTCTTGCTTCATGAAAAAGCCAAAGGCTCCATTTAATTTTGTAGTCTTGTACTGATCATATTGGAGTTGGAGGTGAGATGATTTATTTTATCAACTGCTGCTGTTGGAGGAGAATAAATGAATGACAAAGTAATATAAAGTTTTGATTTGAATCGTATCATATTATTGCATTTAATTCCTTTATGGGAAATGCTTGAAAACTTTTCAGATTAGGTTAGAGACTTGGAGACGTAGTTTTTTTGCTGTCCATCTTTATCAGCATTAGTCATCATGTGTTCTCATTATGCATCCTTTTGTGATTATGTATGCGGTGCACTGTGTGTGCATCTCTAATGTAAAATGTTCGATGAAAATGCCTAACAACATTCCATCCCAACAACCACGTTTAGTCCCTTGTGTTTGATGGGATACATTCAACATTAAAAAACCGCAGTTGATATGATAATAATGACGGTAGTGCAGCAGATAGGAAGACGGAGTGGAGTGACAAGGCTACATAAACAATTTTTTTCAAAGATTTAATGAAACTGCAGCACAGAATGCAAAATGCAATCCACACGCCACACGCTTTCATTCCTCTTTTAGGGCACGCGCTCACTGGTCATCATTTTTCAATGTAATTTTTTTGTTCATGAGATGAGGGAAGAATGAAAGATAGTAATAGCCAGAAGATTATTAAAAGAAGGTCTTTTAATTTATAAAAAGCTACACTTTAGCTTTAGAAAAAAATAATGTACACATCTCATCAGTCACTATGCCTAAATGGATTTAATAATGTTTTTGCTACTTTTTTTGTAGAAAAAAAAACTGTTTAATTTTAATGAAATATGAAAACAAGGTGTCATATCGTGACATGTGATGTCACTCTTTTCCTAACTATTTGAGAATTTTACAAAGAAAGTATCAAAACTGTGAGGAATATTGTAGCGTGAGGGAGATTAAAATTATCGCATCATTCAACTACACAATGTTTGTCCATGATGTGTAGCAATTTTAGTTGAAAAAAACGAAAGAACAATAAAATTTATTGGAGTTAGAACAAGTTACCTTGGAAAGTGGCCTTCTAGCCTTCATGTTACTTCAACAAGTCATAAACCTGCTGGCAAGCAGGTTGAATACAAAAATGGTGGACTTGTTTAAAAAATAAGGTTTAATGTAGTTTTCCATTCGTGATAAAAAAAACGTAATTTAAGGTAACTTCCTTGTACATTTTTTGCTAAGGAAGGCTGAGATTTTGGTGTCGAAATAAGCTTTTCATGAAAGTTTTGCGGCTTCTCAATCTCAAACAAAACTAATGAGATTGGAAAATAGGATTTGATTCTCACAAAAGTCTAAAATGGGATTTACGTAATATCATGGGTTTGCGTTTGATCTGGTTTAGTGGTTAACCAACCCGTCGAATTCGTCGATAGCAAATCAAATCAATCAAAAACTAGCTACTACTTTCGTCTCCTATCTGCAAGACTTTACTTAAGCATAGTAATTCCCTTTTTTGGTTCAAAGCAATTGACTACGAGCATTCGTTCGTTAAAAAAGTGCTAATTGCAGGGTGTGTTGTGGTTGAAAATTCCCTTTCATTCAAATCTTCTCCGACTTTTCCTTTTTTTATTTTCAATCATCGTGATTGTGATTGAGGCTGTGACAGATTTCACTTTTCTGTGTGCTTCTTTCTATCTAAAATCACGATGACCCAAGACACCCTAGAGCACTTATGTATGTATTTAAATACATCACTTTTTACTTGTTTTTTATTCGTCGAAAACGGATTTTGTTTCAGAAAATAAAATTAGTTTGGTTGCGATTTTTTGATAAATTATTAGCACGAACGAAAAATTCATGCATGCATTTGAAATGAAACTTGGACCTCACGACAAAACATGAGCGTTTCTTTCCTACCGCAAGACATTTTAACTTTTCTCCCATTTTCATTAGCAGATTCATTAGCAACCCTAAATAGTTTTTCGGTAAAAGTCTTCTCATCATCGCACCTCTCTTTTGATAATGGAACAAAGCTTATTTCTTAATATGACCACAATTTCATAGCACAAAATTAAGTTGCTGACTGTAGAATAATTAATTCAAATTGGCGTTTTTACTTCCTTAGAACGTACGTAAGTGGGGAGCTCGTGTGTAATTTCAAATTTACAAGACACGCACTCAATAATCCAACATATTAATTCCTTCCATTCTTTCCTGAAACCCCTTAAGGCTCAAAGAGGTAGCATTGCATTAGCATTTATGTATGTACTTAATTTTTCTTTCTTGCTGCTTATAATTGTCGTCATTTTAATTTTTTTCATGTTCTTTTGACCGAATAGGACATCATCATATCATTATGATTGTGATGACACATGAGTAGTACCATCCCCACCATAATATTTCATTTTATATACTTTTCACGATTCTTCATCTTTGTCGTGCTTCCATTTCATTTCGAAACTTTTTTTTATAGCAACTCTCTGACTGACTTGAGCTGTCTTCTTTCTCCATGATGAAAAATAATTCATAAAAGATATTATTATATTCCCTTTCATTTTTAACCCTCACTCTTCCCCCATAGAGGTTTGACTAGCCATTATATTTATCCTTATTAACCATCTTCTAGCTAAGCCTTAAAAATCATCCATTCAGATTTACTTTCAAAAAAAATAATAAAGAAGGTCCATCATTACTGTCATTACGCAATCATTATCATCATCATCATCATCATCATCACATCACCATCATAGACATTTTTAAGCCCCAGTAATTTTCCTCCCCAATATTTATTCATTTTATGATGCCGCAATAAAAAAAATTGTCATTTGCTTCCACACTCAAACAAATTGCATATAACATGTAGGTACGGATATTGCACATATAATCATCAAAATCATCATCATCCTTGAGAGGACATGTCTTCTAAAGAATAGAAAAATGTGTGTCGTTCGTGCTATACCGGTGCATCATATCATATCACATCACATCGCATATATCCCATCATATTATCATCCTGTTCAACACAAGTCAATCAAGCATTTCTTTTGCATTTGCAGTAAATCTGCACTATGCATGTATTTCTTGCTTTTGCTTGGTCACGTCTTGAATGCAACTGTAATGATGATGTGATGATGATATTTATGCTATGCTATGAATATGATATGGTTGATGTTTATGCTGTTGTTGTTGCGGTACTGACTCGCTTATTCCACAGGTAGGAGAACTCATATGCTAATATAATGTGAGCATTAGTAAAGTTTAAGGTATGCCTTCTAATATAATATGATATGAATGATAATGTTTTAGATTTATTGCAAATGAGAAGGGAAAAAAAGCTGTAAATATGCATCTTACTTCCTGAAAACTGAGTTCCACTGGCAACTTGAGCATTGTCACAGCCTCCTCTCCACTATTATTGTTGTCCTCTTCTTCTTCCGAAGAGGAAGAATCATTTTTGGAAGCATTGTCCGATGTCTTGCTCTCAGCAGAGTCGAGGTCGTTAGCCTTCTCATTATCATTATTCTCCTGTTTGGTAAGGGATGCGGGTGCCGGGCCAGTTGTTCCGAGAGCCAACAAGCTTTTCAAACTTTCGGGTTGAATAAGAGCTTCAAACTACACACAAAATAAAACAATTCGAAATTATTAATTACAGAGTCATGACGAAAACCTAAATGCTTGATAGGAAATGAAAGCTGCAAATGAAGCAAAGCGAATAAAATTGCAATGAAATATAAGAGTGGAAGGAGGTTCGTAAAATAAATCATTACATTGACAATTGATTTGATATCCAACATCTTAATAATAATTGGCAATTAGGTAAATAATAGAATATATATTGCACCTTTCTTTATATACAAATTCCCATTTCAAAGTGCAGATCAAATCCAATCAGTGATGATGATTGCGAGTGAGTCGAGTTGGGCAATAAACAAGACATGCATATTATGTGTGTGGGAGGAGGAGGATCATGATAGTGCATCTTCTCTTAAGATTAAAAAAATACCCCTACCTTTTAAGTGTATTATGATATGATGAAGACACAAAATACTCATTAGTTCCTCCTATCCCATGTAAAAATCAGTTATCCTTTACATCTCCCACATTTGAATGAAACAATTTTGTCCCTTTCATCCCATCATTCTTATAATATATTCGTTGCAACAGCAAATTGCATTATTATTCTGGCTGTGGCTGCCGTCCTTTATGCAGTTTTGAATGCAACTTGCGTTTTTGTTAAATACAAATGAAATGCGTTCCTTTTTTATAACGTTTGAGCATGTGTCACAAAAAGTTTTTTTTTACAATTTTTAAAAGGGTACTCCACCCCCGTCTTCGTGAGTAACGCAGTAGTAAACTGAAGAAATTGGAACAAGGCACGCAATGATGGTAGTTGTTAGCATGCACACCAATTTAATGCACAAGAACAGAAAAAAGGTGAGCCAACCTCAAGGGAAAATTGTAATTTATAAAAGATGCGACAGATTTTCAAGAAAAACAAGCAAAGGTGATGTGATGGGTAGCGGTTGTAGCGGCAGAAATAGATTATTTTCGAAAACGAAGATGCATGCGTTTGCGTTGCATCCTCTTTTAGCGCTTGTAGAGATGAGCTAAAAGTATTGGATTGCAGTCACTGCATTGTTGTGTAAAAGCTGATTATCTTAATTACAAAGGTGAGTAATGAAAAGGGAGAGAGAAAAGAGGAAAATGGCATGAGTTGAGCACGACGATGATAGTTTGTAGTAATAATAGGATGATATGATGATGATGATGATGATCACCTCATATAACCGAGATATGTTTTGGTGATATGCTTTTTGCAAAAAACAGAATGAGAACAGAGAACACACACAGCAACTGACTTTTTACAGCTTCTTCTTCTTCTTGGTTTAGAAGGGGGATGTTTAACTATGTATATATTTTTTGAAATGTAAAGTAACCTCAACCTAACTCCCATTTTGTATTAAATTAAATATAGCGAGAGAGTCGAGTGAGAGGGACAAGTCAAGTCAAGTGCCTTCTTTTTCTTATTAACTATTATCATCAGCAGTTAGTTTTAGTAGTCATCTCCCCTTTTTGTAATGAACAAAGTGTATGTGTATCATTTTTTATAAGGAGCATTACAAATCCCCTGCCATTTCTCCTTCTCTCTCTCTCTCCATAATAATGATGATGATAAGTTTCTTTTTTTAAACAGTGAGTGCACTCCTGCCATGTGCCTTAGTTAAAAAATACATACATAGTTTGAATAAATGTCACGTTAAAGAACACGCTGCTCCTACCGTCATAGTCATAAATAATAAAATGCTAATAATCGGACATGCAAAAACGCATGGGTTGGCAGTGCATGGCACGAGAGTAATAGTAGTGCTGAGGAGAGAGCATCAAAATAAAACTCAGAAGTTCAACTTGGTTTTTCTTAGAATGAATCAAGAAGCTATAGAACATTCATGAAGGGTTGGTTGGTTGTTGGATTGAATTGGAAGCTTCTTCATCATCAAAGTAATCGCTCAACATATCAACTTTAAACATCCGTTTTCTCACCCACCACATCACATGACAAGAAAGGAAGGATATGAATGAATGAGTGCAATTGCAATGCACTCATTTAATCCTGATGGTGATGTGATGTGATGGGAAGGTGAAATAGTTTTGAGAGAGAGAGAAAAAAAATACTTGCAAACGTTGGAAGTAGGATGCTGTCATAAAAAGTACTTTTCTGTATCATTAAATTTACTGCTTGTCAATCTTACACGAAATGCCTCACAAGTTTTGTTCTTGTTCTAATCATTGCTTGCAGAAAAAATGACTGGGATTTGTACCTACCTAAAACTTAAGCAGTTGAATTTTTTTAGGAAGGCCAGCTATGTTTATATGTATCAATCCATGGGGTTAGGGGTTTTAAGGGTATAATGCTACGGTTAAAATTATATTTTAATTTCTAATCTGCAATTTAATTTGGTTTAGCTGTTGTTGTTTGTTTTAAACGTAGCATTCTTTTCCACAAAATAAATTTGTTTATGATAGGATACTGTATGTTTGTCTGTGTTAGTAAAGCCGACCACTGCACTGTATTTACTTAACTGTAAACAATATTTTCTCACGGTTTTTGTGCTGAGATTTATGAAGATAATAATAATTTGTTTCACTACAACGTTAGACAACCAAACCAACCTTGTGAATGTGGGTTTGTAGGGATATGCCTGTGCGTAAATTTTTAGGTAGTTGTGTATGTAGTGTGAAATTAAAGGAACTTAAAACTATCCAACAGATAAATACTCAGTTTGATAGACAAATATACATAATAAAAGTCAAGTCTTCTGAAAAATGTTTACCTTAGACATTTTTTTGTAATGCAAAGTTGTAATTTCTTAAGTTCTTTATGACTTTGTTTGTTTGAAGAGGAAAAAAGTGTACCAAACATTGATCACTTTTTGTTTGTAAATTTAAAGGTTTTTTTTCTGGTTTAAAGGACGACTAAAATATTTACAACGAACTGCAATTGAATATGACTTGAGTGTGCAATTGCAAAATTCATCCCTTTTTTGTTTGTCAGTATTGGTGCATAAACTATTTAAAGCGAATTAGCGTTTTTTTATAAAGAAAAGTGAAATAAAAGCTCAATTTTTTTGTTAGCAAAAGAAAGGGAATTTTCGCTCTAGATTTTACGGACCGATGGTTGAGCTGCAAATTGTTGATGTTGTTGTTGATGATGCTGAAGCTGTTGGAGTTGTTGTTGACACGAGCTGTTAGTGAGCCACGCTGAGAACACGATGGCAAAGGAGAGCATACCTGCAATGGCCACTGCAGCGATTGCTACAATCTTTGCCACCTGAACCATCGGTGAGGTTTTCATGGGACGGTATGCCTGAAAATTAGAACAAAATAAGTCCAGTCAAAACAATCAAAATTAAATCCCTTTCTCATCATCATCACTCATTTCATGTAACAATCACGTTTTTTTATTGGTGAACGTCGCAAGGTCGAAGGTGAACGTCCCCGGTATTTTGAGCTAGTTACCGTATAAAAACTCTTGTGAAATGGAGTGGTATTGCGTTACCTTCTTCATCATTCATTCACATCACTCACTCAAATCACCTCACACCTGCATAATCTTTCCCAACCTCCACACACCATCGTCATCATCATCATCATCACCACATACTCATCCTCGTCAAATAGAAAGGAAAAGTAAATGAAAGAAAAATTGACAAAACACGACAACGCAATGTAGATTAAGATTAAGACTTTGGCTTGGGCTTGAGCTTGGGCTGCGTTGAGATCTAGTGAATCTGATTGTAAAGTTTAAAACCATGCATGGACCTAACAAAACCAAATCTTAAAGATCAGTAACTTTACCACTAGTAAAGCTACTTGATTACATCCTCTTTAACCAAACCAGCCAAGTTTATATTTGGTTACAAGAGTTATCTCCCTTGTTCTTTTTACATAACAGCTTTGCTTATCCTTGTCATCCAACTTATTTACAATGGTAGGCCTAAACCCAAATCCAAAATTGAAAGAGTGTCGAAAAACCACATTCACTTTCCATCATCAATATCATCATCCCATCACATCACTCACAACACTTCATGTCTTTCTTTCTTTGAAACAAAAATCAGCATGTAACATGGAGCTTGTGGCTCTAATCATCGCGGCATCACATCATATCACCATCTATAGGTATATACTGACTTACTGTGGTTGTAATGATTATTATGAGAGTTTTCTCTATTGTCACACAAACTCTTATGAATTTTTGGATAGTTAATGATTATCTCGAGATGGCACAGCTAAAAGTGTATGCATTAAGGATCTTCATATAAATGATGACGACGCGTGTTCTCTTTCTTTTAAAGAAACCATCCTTTTAATCATCCCATCCCATCACACACACAATATCATCAACCCCACCACTTTTTTAGCCACTGCTAATATTTCTTTGGACAAAGATTTCGGAGATTTTACTTTTAATGAATTGATGATAAGAAGAACCAAATATATTTTACTTTTCTCAGATTACAATCAATTATTAGTGGGAGACATTTTGAAAAATGAAGTTGAAATGAGAATGGAAAAGCCAAACCAAGTCAAGGCAATAATATGTTCGATGCTCATACGCATGGAACGAAACACTTCTTTTTTTACTCAAAAGCCTTGAGGCAGCGGCTAAACTTTGAGATGGGAAAATTGTTTTGAGAAATTTGCTTCAAGTGTAGCTGATTTTAAAAAGGAAATTTATATTATGGCCACCAGTGACGAGAGGTTCAAAATTCTCATTTTTACTTTCAATAAATTACGCGTAAATCGTAGGTAATCATTTCTGTGTGTGTGTGTGTGTGTCTTACATGTAAGCATGCATATCATTGCCTGTTACGACTTACAGACGGAACAGACAGTTATCGAAATAACCAAGCAGTAAAAAAAGATTAAGTTTGAGAGTGAGAGTAATAAAAAAGTGTGCATTTTCGTTTGTTGTTGACCATTTGTAATTAAATATCTAATATATGAAATGAAGATATGTTTGAATATATGAGCTTGAGTTTGTATGTATGATGTTGGGATTGAAGCTTTTTAGTAAAGAAATAGAAATATGATTTCACAGCGGCAAAAAAATAATCGCTCAGTTTATGCGCCGTGTAACTGCCTAAAACGATCTTTTGCTGTTATAACCTACTATTAAACACGTCTTTGTAATTCATACCTAGTTTCGCTAGCATTCTGCCTTATATTTATAAATTTTACTACTTGCTTATACTGCTTTTTTTATCGTCATCTAAACCTATCACTTCCACACAACGCTCATGAAAGAAATTGAATGACCTGTCAAACAGTATAAGTTTAAATTATTTTTTTTGCCATAAATAAATAACTTTAGGCATAACTAGTGATATATGTGCAATCTATTAAAGATATGGCTGAAATGTTTAAATTGGTTTAAATTTGAATCGGAATAAAAACGGAGCATAAAATTTTCATCTGATATCCATTATGCAATCAATGATATAATTGAAGATAGGAAACATTAGCCATTATCCTTTAATATGTGCTGTGCATCCACATATACCTACACACATAATGAACATTTTGGTTGTAAAACAGCTACGCCACATTTTAATTTCAAAATATTCACTTCCTCCCTTCGTTTTTCCTGTATTTTTACAAAAATTACAAATATAGATTTCAAATCCCTTTTTTGTTGCATCTACTTTTTGTCCGAACCACAGGAATTTTATCATCATCATCTCTGTTTGCTCAACGGACATTCACTCTTTTCATGAAAAAAAATTGTGTTAACGGTAAGAGCACAGTGGAGTCAGTCAATGTCCGTATATTTCCAAAGAGAAGCACGTTTTTACAGATCCTGGTCACAGTCGAGTAAAATTTTGACAATGCAAAACCAATTGATTGATTCGCTTACTGTTCTGTTACTAAAAAAAGTACCTTTGTGTGTGTTTTATAGCTAAATTCATAAAATAAAATGGCATAGCAATGATCACGTTTCTACGTAACAATGCAATACGTATGTACGTACGTACTTCACTTACACACAGATATATCACATCAAAATCAGATAAGTCATATTATCTCCCTTTTTTACAATTTTTGGTACAAAATAATAAGATTTGAAAAGAGAATGTAGCAGCAATCGGCACGAATGTAAATAGATAAAGAAGAGGTACAAAAGTAGAAACATTTTTTAACAAAAAATAGAATAGAAGAACTACACCAGTAGTTGGCATGGTAGTATTACCAATTGCAATTATTGTGCATTGTATTGATTGCAATATTGCATGTTCACACGGTTTTCACTGTGTAGTTCCGTCCCAGTCTAATGCTATCTTTGTTATTATCATCATCTCTCGTGTTTCATGTCATGTCAAATATATTCCTTCCCTTTCCTTCCTACTACACACATCAGCATCGACGTCAACATCGACAAATTGTCGGCATAATATGTATATGTACTACGCTAATATTTCATTTATTCACAAAAATCCGTTTTCATTGAATCACGTTTGCGTTTTAGGTTTTTGTTTTAGGAGGCATGACAATGTTGAGGGCTCATGACAGAAATAAAAAGTGTGCGTGTGATCACATCACATCACATATCAAGAGCCTAATGAGCAGACAATGTAATGTGAAATATGTAGCAAAAATATCATGCATGAATAATACTCGTATTAAAATATTATTGTGGCTCTCTATTTTTTTCTCTCTCTCTCGCATTTCCTGTGTTGATAGGAATGCCTGAAATATTGTGTTACATCGACGAACCGTTATTGATGCTTCATCTATCTAAGGCAAAGTCTACGCCAACGACTCGTTATTCTAGTCCCATTTTGGGAATTGGAAAATAGGAAATGTAAATAGGAGGTGGGTGAGGACCTCCCCACGTCATTTTGAGGTAGCGATGGGAAACAAAAAAAATTAAGAGGACTCTGTCACCTCCTGATGATGATGACTATGATGAGAGAGAAGGAAGAATACTGCAATACAATGTTATTTACACTTCGCAAGAGATATTGTTTTGTTTACTAGTTGTCAAATGAATATTGCATTGCTAACTATTATTTAAACGTGGCACTACTTTTCCTTACAATACTTTGAAAATTTGAGGCACGAACACCTTCAAGTTATTCTTCTATCTCGCCTCTCAAAACAATCACCATCATCTTGTTAAGACAACAAAGGTAAAAATATGTGTATGCATACATATATATGCATTTATTGCTTATAAACATATATTTATTGCTCACAACATAACATATGAGACAAGGCAATTTCACTTTCGCTTTTTTCTTCCCTTCTGCCTTCTTAACTGCAGAGCAACAGCACACCATTTATTTCCCTAATCTCCCTTGTTCTCATCATCATCATCACCACCATCATCGTAAGTATGCTAATTTCTACCTTTTTGAGCTAAAATGCAATATTTTTATGTAGCTTGGTGATGCTGGTGTGAGAAGAAGAAGAAGTGCAATTTCACGTAATATAATTTATGTTGAGTTGTTACCTTTGTGTAAAATACAAAATGGAATGACGAACCCTTTGACTCTACTCAACGTATGCCATTGCCATTCCCTATTCTCCCATTGATACTTCTACAAAACTCATGAATATCAAGTGCTTTATTATCGTGCTTAGTAATGAGATAACCGTAATAAGGTTCTAGAGCCAGAGCTAAATAAAGCTAGAATATGTCGCTGAGCCAATAATTTTTTTAGCATGTGCATAATAATGCAAGTATTTACTCATACTCACACACTCATTTGAATATTTATTCTCATGCGGTCAGGATTACAACAAAAAAGAGGAAGTATTAATACAATTTTTGTTTCTATACATGCCATCTACTTCATACCAACCATTCATGCTGAAATTCTATATTTTTTTCACAAAGGGAATATTACTTACTACTAGGAAATGATACCATGCCATCGACATCATGACTTGACACGACACACGGTTAAAAACATATGTAGTGTACTAGTTAAAATACAACTGACAAGTTAATGAACAGCTTGATGCAGCAATCAATTGTCTTTAAGACTAAAGAAATTAGTTTCCTTTTGTAGTTATATACTAGAACAATCAAGTCTTTTAGAACGTCCTTTATGTTTTTATTGCGTGGTCAAGTTTTTAGCAACAGAATTGGCATAGCAAAGAGGCGATTGCATCGGTTTTCGGTAGAGTCCCAATATTATATTCTTATGTAACGCAATATTTTGTTTCATGCTTTGCTTGACTTCATTTCATACCAAAAATATTATTGGTGAAACCGTCATCATGTCAACAAACTCTGTAGCTCCTTTTACGTCATCATTTACAATATTAAATTTAGATCACTTGTTGATCTAATCCATTTCAGTTAACTAATAGCGTTGGACAAGATATGATAAGGAAGAATTATGGCCAGTTGGTCACTATATTATCTATCTTGTATTTTACTTGCGTACAGAGCAGAAAAAACTATAAAAATACAATTATCAATATCAATACACTCACATCATGAGCCTACTTCGTGTGTAGCTAATTGCATCATTAAAAAGTGACTTTAAATCTTGTGCAATACTCCTCCATTCAAGTCTTAATGTAATGGTAATAATGATTCATTTTATTTTTTGAAATTTATACACAGTCTCAGTCATACAAAGGTTTAAAAATGTGGTAACAAAATTACCTACTCGTTCACTGTTATTCAACCACACAAATAAATAGTTTACAGCTATTCGATGCGATGCTGCAAAACGCTAATAATTGTATCTGCAAATTGCATTTTATCATATCAAAATGTTTTTTTTTTGTTTTTTATAGGTAGTCGTTGTTTGTTTTTAATGTTAGCAGCAAAATATATTTTTGTTCGTTTGTATGCAGTTTTCTTTAAATAATGGATAAATATTCCTATCCTTTTCCCAACGGTTTTGCATACATTAGGTTTAGGTGCATACTTCTGACAATTAAAGTTTATTTGAGTGAGTCAGATTATGATTATGCGTGGGTACATATAAATATAAATTCTGTTGTGATGTGATGTGAATGAAATCCTGGCACATTAGATTCTTGTCTTGAAGTGTACCCTTTCTGACAAACTGTGAGGGAGAGTTGAAAGTGAAAACGAAGCGTTTTAATGCCTTTTTGCTTCCATTTTGTACATACATGATATTTAACTAAACTGACTGACGCAACGTGCTCCACGTTGCACCAAACCAAGTGCTTAGCTTTGTAACTTTAACTTTATTTAGCCATCTCAGCCCATGCCACAGAGGAAAGAGAGAGAGAGAGGACAAGGCAAGACAGAAATGTATGTAGCAATGTGAAAATAATCTACTAAAAATCAACTCAACATGAACAATTTTTATTTTCTGAGAAGGAAGACTGTATTTTTTATATGAAGGTTTCAAAGGTACATTTTTAAACATTTTTGTTCAAACTCTCAGTATTATATATAAGTAAAAATGTTTGTGGAAAAAAGTTGCACTCATTGTCAATGCTTCAATGAACATCATTCCAAAAGAAATGCGAAATGCACTTATTTTCTTATCAACAAAATTCATCCTTCCATTTTCGCTTGAGACTTTGCTGCAACTGAGATTAAATTGTTGGTTCAAGTGAAGAGTGTGTAGGAAGAATAAAGGTGCATCACATCACATTATCAACAGAAACGCAAGGGAAGGAAAAGAAACCCTTTCCCTTTATTGGTTTGAAGTGCATACTACTTAAGAAGTAGTTTGGAGATGTATGATATGATGAACAAACATATGCATTGTTGATGTCCCTTTCTGTCAATGACAAATCACAAACCATTTTGTGCTAGGATGTAGCACGTACCTCAGCTAATGCAATATCGAATGGACGCAGTCATCATTACATTGCATTACACTGTCAAACTTCAATGCCTTTGTGTATCCCTATAAGTGCTGAAAATGTAACAGGGTTTATAGATAACAGATACCCAAGCAAGGTTTTTCGTAATGGGCAGAATGAATTGGAAAATTTTCCAAAATCTTCGTCATGTACGTATGCATGCTTCGCTTCTTATGAGAGTACTTATTATCCAGCTAAAAGGATGTTGTCAAACTAGGCCAACTTTCAGAAATTGGTTTAAAATAAACTCCTTTGCTGAGTGACCTACTGACCATTTCCAGAACAAACAACTTGTTTGTTTGTGTATTGATGTGGCATGTGACTGTTTGTATACACCAGAATGCTATTTTACTCCATAAATTTTTTGTTTTTTTCTCTGAAAATTTTCCAGAAGTGTATCCCAATCGAGGGACATGGGAACGTTCACCATCTTCTAATCGTTTACAGTTTTATTAATCATTTTTGTTTTAAAATTATAAAATTCTTACTGGTGGAGGCTCCTGATAATCCATTTGAGTATTGAAGTCTTTCACAGTGACGGTCGTCATTGAATCACAATTTTGTTGCTTCTCCATGATTCTAACCTTTTTTAAATTCCCAAACCCTTTAAAAATCCACACTCTAAGACACTCTCTGTGTATGCAAATATATTAGCGAAACACGTGAGAAAACTTGACAATTTCTGAAATAAGCACGGACTTGGCTGGGGCTATTTACCACAATTTTAATAAAACACGTTTTCAAAAAATAAAAATATAACTGTTATGACTTCAGTTATCGCTTGTTACTGCACTATTATTGCTGCGTTCTTGCCGTCACAGAGAACGCGAGACGACTGATCAAAATGCAAAAGTGAAGCTTTGCCAGGAGTGTGCAAAGGTAACAATGAGAAGATACATAAAATAGGATGGTGGTAGCAGTGAACAATGCAAAATGTGTGCAAGTTTGCTATATATAAAGTTAAAGCACAACCCATTATATTACATTGCTTACAGCGTTGTAACGTTGTAACTCATACAAAAACATATTTAAAGTTAGTTTATTTTAGTTTGGCATCAAGCAGATAAATATATCCAGTGTAGGTACTTAGCTAAAGTTAAGATACATATATGTACATCCATATTTTACACCACTATAGCAACAAACGTTGCAAGGAATAGGAAATCTCGTTATATTGATATTTTGCTTGATATATTAAATAGCTAAATATAAAATGCCTGATGAAAATGGAAAGCCATGCGCATTCACCTCAAAAGGTAACCCTTTTCATGCACTTTTCATCCTTTGTGATGTGATGAGGGTTTTGTATTATTAAGCGGATCGTATATCGCGTCATGCATTCACTTTTCATACATCATGCTTTGATCCTTTCATAAAGGAATGAAGCTAAACACAGATCTAAAAATCTGTGTAGGTAGACAGGCATCACACAACAGTATTATAGCATTGTGTGGGCTGATGATGATGATGATGAGCTTATTCATATTCAAAGGGATCTATCTCTACCCGATTCTGAATTCAGAGAAACCCAAATGAACAAAGACACTCGTTTCCGTGGAGTTACTTATTCCATTACTGCCATTGAGCTTTCTTGTAAGCGCTGAAATTTATTAGTTTGCTGAACTATGTTGTTATACAATATAGTGGGCTCCCTCCAGCCGACTGAGGTGGAGACTCCAGCTCACTCTGCTAAGCAATCGACCGATTGAGTGAGCTGAAGTGGTGTGTGAATGCCTGTTGACATTTCTTTAAAATGGGATTTTAATCAGCGTAAAAACTGCACACATGATTAGTTGTAAAAATAGGTTAAAATGAGTCGGATTTTTCTCGTACAGAGTAGGAATTTATTTCTAGTGAAATCAGTTGACCCTGAATGATATTGTATTGATGGTATTTCGAAAACTTTATTTTTTGTTAACTTTTAATGAATTGTTATTGTGCATTTAGTGTAAATTTTTAAATGAAGGGAAATATCGAAATCAATAAAAGTTCCAAGTTAGCATTTATACAAATGCAAGGTATACATATTATACCATATTAAATTGTGTAATAAGAACGATTTAAAAATCTGCAGCTGTAGGGTATGTGTTAGTATTTCCAGAGACGGCGACTAGCAGTCTCCTCTTGTTCTGCTCTGAATCGGGACATAATGTACCAAATTAGTGAAATTGCCTTATTTGTTTGCTCATTCTTATCCTTCTATCAGCACACAATAACACATCGTCCAGACAATCAACATTCATACATCCTGTGACAGTACACATGTTTACTGAGAATTGATCTCATCCTCACCTACCACCTACATCACATAACGTTATATTTCTATTGTTTATGTATTATATTCATTCAGTTACGTTGACAGGTGGTGTCATAACAAAAAAAAATTAAAAGTAAAACCAGTTGCCTTCCTTCTAAAGAGAATTAATACAGATTAACATCCACCAAGCAGCGTACAATACAATAAATCGATAGCAAAAACAAACCTTCTCTTTTTAGGGATTACAGCCCTATACGCTTATATATATATAAACATTACATAGCCCAGTTGCATACATAGTTTTTAGCTGAAGTGACTGCAAACCGAAAACTGTGGAACAATATTTTAAACTAAGATGGAAAGGTTAAGTCATTTTGAAGAGAAGGCAGGAATAGTCACTTCCAATCATGAGTGGGGTCGCTGGTCCCAATCAGTACGGGAGGTCAACGTTGAAGTTAACCTTGTACCAGGAACCAAAGCAAAGGAGCTCGCAGTGTGCATCCAACCAAGTCACCTGCAATGCAGGCTGGCTAATAATTCAAGGGAATTTCTAAATGTTTGTGAGCATATGAATTCATGATTATCATTTATTATTACAAGATATGATGACAATCATTTAATTATTGAAATATTGTTTTTGCTAGGGTAAACTGTTTGGAACAATTAAGGTAGATGAGTCCATTTGGACTATTGAAGAGAAGAAAACGCTTCGAATCGTTTTGACAAAAGCCAACTACTCTACCAAGGAAGCTGTGTGGACCTCCTTGTTTGAGAATGAATTTGCGGCGGATAAGGAGACGGAAAAGAAAATGAGAGCCAAGTTGGACTTAGAGCGCTTTCAGTTGGAGGTAAGCAGAAAGAATACAGACTTGGGCAGGGCACCAGGATCCAAAAACAAAAAGTTAATAACTGAATACTTTACCAAATTTCACGTATTGAAAAATCCTTGATTAATTTTCAGTACCCCGGAATGGATTTCAGCAATGCGAAATTAGCAACCAACAACAAATAAAAATGACGGTCACTACATGTCATGGATTTGTTTACACCCGCTATCCATTTGTAAAGACGAGTTGTAATCATTATCAACACAGTATTTTACTTCCTCTGGTCCAAAAAAAACTATAATTTTAAGCTAGTCAGGAAGGCATTGCTCTAAAGAATGGCGACAGTTCTAAAAACTAAGGGCTTTGTCTGATTACAAATGAAAAATCAATATATACTGCGTAACAATTGTTGTTAGAATATCAACGAATTAGTAAGTGTTGCAATCGAGTTCCGCTACAATGTCAAGAAATTGTTGTTTTCCTAAAAAATCAATGAAGTTGGAGTAATTCGTGTTGGGTGCCAAGCAATTTACTTGAAACCTCTTACTAGTGTTGAAACTAGTCAAGTATTGGTCTAAAATGATATTTATATTAAAACATGTTTTAATATTATGTAATTTTAACAGCTTTCTTCCACTTCAATGGTCTCCAAAAATAGATGGATTTAAAACGATATACTTCCAGTTATTTTGATTACATTATTTCAATTTAAAAAATGTAGCATTCAAGTGTCATTTTATGTTTAAACATACAGGTTTAAAGTTGCTTCTCATTGTTAGGTGTTTACGTACATAAGTATAAAATATAATTATTGTGATTTTCTTCCATATATGTATATTCAAGATTCAATTCTTTAGTTATGGTTGCCAAGACTTCAAAAATGAGACGTGTTGCTACAGTTTTCCACTCAAGCTTCATTTTAACACTTAATCCAAGGAAGAATTGATGCATTTTCAGGAGAAAATGGGAAAGTACTATATAAAGATTGAACGCTTGATTATTATTAAACTAAATAAACATCAAATTAATCTTCATGGAAACAACAGTGCCATAGAAAAATATTTCAGCTTCCAACCAAACCAAAGTCAACCTGCTTTTATCATGCTGACTCTGTCTTATACGATACATCGATCTTTAACACTTACTTAAGTATATGATCTACATATATGTTATACGTATGTATTGTTATATAGAGTAAGTACATGTTGAGCATGATATAATATATATGATTGAAACGTTATGCAACAGATCGTGTTAGTTGTAATGTAATTGTATTGCACCATCAATCAAATGGATGTAGAGATGAGATGACGGAACGAATTTAATAAAGACGACAGTGTGTGTGTGCGCTAACGACATTAAACTAACAAGGAGCTTTATTTTCCGCATCCTCCAAGACAGCCTATTATTTTTTTATTCTAGTTCGGAACCCCCATATAATAAATCTGTTTGATCCAATAGTTTAAGGATCTTGTTCTACAAACTAAATAGCAACTAATGATCAGTGATGACGATGATGATCTACTACACTACAGCGCTACATCTTCTCTAAAGTCAGCCTCTCTCTCGTCTCAATCACTTACGTACAGGAAATGGTGTATGCACTGCACGCTCAATCAATATGAGGACGAAATTGCCACTTGAATTGGCTTCTATCAATTCGTTTCATCTACTTTTGTGATAGTCATCATCATCTGGCTCCGCTAACGATTTATTTGTTCAAAAAGGTGTTTTCACATTGAGCCTGGCATACATACATACATTCATTCATTCATTCATTCAATTCATCCCGTTTTTTCTCTTTTCTTCACACACTTACTCATCCGCTTCTTCCGATTCTTATCTTGAAGGAACATGAATGGCATCCGTATTATATGCATGATCGAAGGAAACTGGAAGACGTTGAGCTGCCATAAAAGCCAGAATAAAATGCTGAGATAGCATCATATCATATCTGTACCTAAGAAATAACTTACATACTCACACTCTGCAATCCAATCCAATCCAATCCCTTCCAATCTTTATGCAATTCACTTTGGTTCTCTCCTCTCCTGTAAATAAGCACATAGCTGTGGGTAAAGCATGCAGCTTAGCTTTTTTTACCTTAGTTGTTGGTGCTGGAACTAAGTACATTGCAGGAAAAAAATAACCTGACATTGATTCCGCACAGCTTTTGGCTCTTTTGTGATTACTTACGTACATGGTATACACACACACACACCGTCATTTTCTCTCACAGCAGAAATGGTTTCTCCACTATTTTGTGGTTGGACTTTCTCCCTTATTTGGGAGCCTCTTCTTTTCACTATCCCTTCAGAAAGGTTGGGCATATTGTTCCACATGCGAGGAAGAAAATCAGTTAGTTCACTACCAGAAAGCAGCCAAGTAAGGTCGAAACTGGGGAGCAGAAGGCGGTTTCACCAATCCATTTGCTTACCAACACATTTTTTGCTTTCCTTCTTTTTTCCTGTAAACTGAGTGACTGTCACGAGTGAAAGAGAAGGGAATGCTGCAGAAGCATTACTACTACTCACTCAGTTTTACTGCAACCAAAGGACTCCCATTGTCTCTGTTCTTTCATTGATCCAACATTCAACTTTTCAATTTTTCTAGGAATAAGTGGACAAAAGCCTTTCATTTAATTTGCTAGAGAAACTCTTAACATTTTTAATCTCACTCTATTCAATTGTCTTGCTTAATAACACATTGATGCAAGGGAATGGGGCGAACAAGGATTTTAAAGGGATTTTCAGTGTTTGAGTGAAAGTAATGGTGGAAATTCTTTGTTCAATTTCTCCATCAAAAACAATGTGTGCAAGGCGCATGAAACATAACTCTGCAAAGCTTAGTTCTGTGAGAAAACTTAGCTAATCCAATCCACCAATTTTAATTGTGAATGTTGACAGCTCCATCGTAAAAGGCTGGGGACAATGAAGATCATCATGATTTGACGGTACGTACCTCATGTTAGATTTGTCAACAACAAAAAATGGCCAAGATTTCCTCTCCGATCGTCTGTACGTAATAAAAGCTATTGATATTTGAGGATGTGATTTCAATACCAAACACACTGACTGAAAACTCTCATCTTCGCTCGAGTCTCAGCAACCAAACCTAAGCTAAGTTGTCGATTGAACCAAGGCATGCATGATTGTGAGTGTGTGTGTGTGTGTGTGTATGCCCTTGTTACACACACCATCATCATCACATCACATTGCAACATACACAACCAGATCGTTTTGTTATTCACACGATGAATGAGTTGGAAAATCTAATTTCCTCCGCTGAATCTAACATCATATAATAAACTGCAAAAAGACGTAAGACTGGAAATGTCTCTTGTATGTACACGATTGCGAAAAAGACGACTAGGGATTTTGTAGAGTTGTGTGTAGCAATCCAACGCAAACATAATCATGATGTGGTTTTGTGGCTCTTTGAAGAATGAGATTTGTCCAACTCAATTGAGTTTTCAAATGCACAATGTAAAATCACAATAAAATACTGAGAGCCGCAGAAAAAAGTAAGCTCAACTCGTAAGTGTACAAAATTGAAACTTTGTTTTCCCTTTTTAGCACAAACTTTGCAACTTTCACACGGGATAGAAAAAGAACGTGATATTAATTGCAATCGCAACAGTTTCAGGGTTTTTTTTTGTGTGGGACTGACTGGTTGCGTGCGTAACTTTCCTGCTGGACGGTATTATTTGATGATGTTTTTATGTGAGGGAAACCTACCTAAATGGTGGTGAAAAGTTAAGCTCTTCAAGTCTATTTGGATGAGCTTTGACTCTCTCTCTCTACCTTACTTAAAAAGTACGGGAGTGGATTAATCTGGTGGAAGTAAAAGCGTAACCAACAACCAGGTGAGCTTTATTAAAGCCTTTTTTGTTAGCGTTTCTCCCACCAGTTTGTACTTTACGCAAAATATCTTTCATAAAGTTGAGCAAGCTTAGACAAAGCTAAACATTTTGTACCAACTGGTGGACTTATCAGACAGCTTTGCTCTTGTCAGAGTCATATTCAGACGCATTATTCGCAGTATCGTATGTTGTTTCACTTTGGCAAATTGCCAAAAAAAAGTGCTAAACTGCCGGGTCTGCCGCTTGTTGATACTTCATTTTTAAAAGGCATGCATATACAAGCTTTAAATTATATTGTTTCATTTGGGCACATTTGTGAAAGTTTACACTTAAGAAATATACAGTATCATGATTTTTTTGGAGTGAAAAGTTATACTATTTTAAATTGACGATATTTACTGGACTGTTTTTTTAAACTGCAAATACGCAATGTAATACATATAATAGGTCAATTCTGCAGAGAAAAAAGCCGCAGTAGTTTAAGTTGAGGATGAAAGTGAGTTTTAAAGCCTGTCCGCATAATTTATGGAAGAAAGACATACAAAGAGATCAATTACAGAAGAAAGTTATATGATCTAGTTTCTGTAACTATTATTACTGCATAAAAACACAAGGAAAAGGTTGTTTCAGCTAGTTTTACTCATGAAACTGAAGGAAAGTCAAGTTCAAGGTTTGATTTTATGTTAAGCCAATCTTTGTTTTATTATTATACAATCGGTGGGGTCACTGCTCTTGTAGTTGGCTGAGTATATACTACGTGCCTTGCATAATTCATTCTTTAAAATGGATTTTTCTTTCCTTTTGATCATCCACTTCTCTACTGAAGTCTAGTAACGCAAGATAAATTTTTAAAAGACTTCTTGTTTTTGTAGCAAATGGAAGCTACTGAAATAAACTATGCTTTAAAAAGCAAGTAACTAAAGGGAAACCAAAGTCAAATAAACATTTCTACTTTTACACTACTCACTCAGTTCTTTCTCTTTCAACAATTCCTTGTGAACTTTTCTGGCTTGCACAAAAATAAATTTCCCTTTCCTTTCTTCTTTCCTCCAACTTACTTCTTGCATGTAATGTGTGTACTGCACGACCACCACACGTTATCATCAGCATGAATGAGCGATGATGAGTGACAACAAAACTACTGTCGGTGTGACAGAAAGCGAAACTTTTTATTTGGTTTGTATTTATGCACAAAGCCACACTTACATTTCTTCACATGCAAATTCACATTTCTAAAACGTTGGGCCTCATATTTAAAAGAAACACACAATGTGTCTGCTCCTGTTGTCCAATCCAAAATACAAACTTTATTTTGAGGGAAAAGCTGCACCAACACTTTATTCTCAAAATGCTTCATGTTTTCCCCCTCCCAGCTTTTGCTTTCTTGTGTGTATTTGGAGAAGACAGAAAGTGTCCAAAAAATAACCTCTTGCAATTTTTATACACTTGGGTAAAGTTGAGTTGGGCTGTCGGTTACAGTCAGAGGGACAAAACAAGTTTTAAGAATATTTGCTCACTATTGTGCAATTTGAATTTGCCATCATCCTCCTCCTCTTCAAAAAAAAGAAGTTGTATTATTGCTTATCTCTAATGGCATTATGTGGAGCATACTGAAATGACAAGGAAAGGAAGATATGCTTTAATGGAATGTTAGCATGTGCTTCATTAATAATATTTTTCCTTTTCTTTGCTAAACCTAACCAAACCAATAACCAAGAATAACAAAAGGCGAATTTACTTGCCGTGACTATATTACAATTTTAGTGGAAATGACATGAAGTTTTTGCATATTCATAGTCGCATCAATAATGCTTTGTACTCTTTTGATTTGATGATAGCAAAGCAATAACGTAAAAGTGGAACGTTCGGCAACGGCATACGGCGGCACAAGTACAACCATCCCATCCTACCCCATCTCATTTATTCAATAAGCTAGCTTTCATCCTTTTTTCTTTTTTGATGCTTGAATGGCTTGCTATTATTGCGTCGTCAGGTTTACTTTTTGCTTGTTAAATGTTAAAATGGGTAATATTTCATGTTTTTATGTGCTAACTGGCTTTGATAGGTTTTCTTACTGTGATGTAGTGATGATGACGCTACTCGAAGAATTCATAAAGACTTTTTCCATTCGCCACTCTTCAGCTCATCAAACGTCTTCAGTATTAGTAAACATCAAGTAAAAAAGAAGATAGTCAAGTATACATTATCCAATTTACTATTTTTCTTCTTCCTTTTTCCTTATCTGAAATAAGGGATTATGAGGATTCTTTAATTTCCTTGTTGCTTTGAAGTATTTTTTTAAACTTTTAAGAAAGAAAACTCTTTCCACTATTTTCGTAGCTGAGAGATAAATAACAAAGTGGGAGGATTGCATAAACATAAAATTAAGTAAGTCTTCTCAATTTCCTCTTTTCAAACGGAACGAACGAATTTCACAATGAGGAAGAAAAGTTTTGGAAATGAAAGGAAGGAAAAACAAGCTTCTTTTCCACTTTTGTATTTGATCATAATAACATCACAGAAGAATGATATGGCATGACGGTATTGACAATGTAACAGAGAAGAACATAATGTAAAATGAGATGGCAACACATAATATCCTCGCTTCTTTTGGTCTTCAAAATATTATTCTTTGAAAAGTTTAATGGACATGTTTTTAAACGGGTCTTTTAAATGAATACAAGACGCTTGTAAATCTGAACAAAGCAAATTTTATTCTCATTTTCATTTAAAATCAGAGCAGCGTTGAACACACGCAAAAACTCTCAGTTTAAGTTTTTGTTATACTTACAGGAGCTGCAATAATAAGCGGAATGCAACTCCAGAATTCTTGCATTGCTTTTGAAGGAGAAGAAGCTGTAATTTCAGTTGACAAGAATGTTTAAGTTCTAATTGTTACCAATAATTTTTTAATGAGATTAACAACGTAATAACATCGGTCTTTTACCTTTTTTCCTTTTCTATAAAGGCTTAAACTTAAACTTAAACTACATATCAATTTTCGAATAGGCTTGTATTATATAGTTGTGTATCGTTGTAAAAGAAAAACATTTAATGACTAAGGAAGAATTCGAAACCAAAGGAGAGGGATTGGGGTATTCAATATTATATTACATTTATTACGTCGCCATTGCACTCGGTTGAGTGGAACAGACGACTGATTCTAATGAGTAGGTATACAAACATACGCGTGTCTAACCTACTCTTCTTTCTATTCTTTTAAAAAATGCGGAAAGAATGGAGAAATGAGAAATAAGGTAAGATAACGACGGTAAAGGATAAATTCGTTGACATTGCACTGTTGCAAAAAAACAGAAAAGAGGAGTACGGTCGCAGGAATAGATGTCTGCTTGAACATATTGATTAGTAAACTGCTGCAGTAGCAGGCCAAAGAATGCTATAGCTGCTGGAAAAGCTAAATAAGTGTGTACTACTTCATACTATGTGTATATGATGATGTGGTAGGGAACATCTTAAGGCTTCCTTTCCTATTTCATTCTCGAAAATTGCATCCACAACTATATCCCTGCTCCTGTTTTGTTTCTTGTTTGGTTGGTTGGCTGGCTAGGTCGGTCAAATTTTATGAACATCGAGTCGAGTGATGTGATAAACACAATACAACATAAAATTTATGCTTTTCCTCAATATCATAATAATAAAGGACATGGATGGACCAACAACCGATGAATGCATAGGCCTCCAGTTTTCTGACTCCAACTCACAATCACGATATAAAAATAGCAAGTTGTTAGAGTGGTTATAGTGGGCGACTAGGGAAATATTGAAAAAGGGCCTATAGCTCTTCTCCTAGTCAGTGGCTCGTTATGGTTTGGGCAACTACTAGGGTTTTTTCCGTTCCTCTTTCTTTTCATTCTCAAGTTGACTAGCCGGTTTTTTGTAGGGCTTTGACGACTATGCTCCCACTCCTGCTGCTGGCGGTTACTGATATGGAAACCTAAAATAGTATTTTTGTACACTGTATGATGATGATGATGGTAGTGGTGTAGTATGAAGTATTGGGTTGAAGTAAAACTTTTACTTCCATTCAATTTTCTCTATACTTTCATTGAAAATAAGGGAGTCGAAAGTCCAAGTCAACTTTTATTTATCAAAAAAGCAAAAGCTCAAATCCAGAGTGATGCACAGCCCATAAGTGTACATAGGTAAGTATAGAAAGTCCTCTCACTAGGTATTATATGTGCCTTTAGGTACATATTGAAAACACTTCATACATCGTCCGTTTGTCTGTAGAACCAATGCCTTTGAAAGTTTAAGCTTTTTAAATTTTGATTTCACTAATCGATATCAAAGGTCAAATGGACAGTGATGACATGACATTATGTGAAATAAATGCTAAGATAGTTATGATGTTTTTAAGTAGAAACTGTTAACTAATTTGTACCCAAAATAACTTCTGCTGCACAAAGTTGTCAATTGTTTTTCATTGAGTCGACGCCAAATGTTATATAATTGTTTTAGCTATTTAAATTACAATATCCCATCGCGCGCTGCTTTAATTTAGTGTACATCTAATGATTTTGTAATCCACTTTTTGATTTTTTTATTTGTCGAGCTTATCGAGAATTTGACACGCACTTGGCATTGACTTTATTTGTATTAGATGCTTGTATGGTTGAAAGGTGATAAGGAACCGAAATCAAGTGTTACTTAATATATTTTAAATCCTCTTTAAGGTACATCATTACATCTTGAGTTTGTTGGGTTTGCTTTTGCAATGTTTTCCCTTGCTTCCTTCATTTTATTTATTTTTGTCCAAAGTTCAATTCAATCCAAACAACGGAGAGCCTGATGTGCCGTGGCATGGCAAGTAGAAAGCTCTTTCTTGCTGATTTCTCACGAAAAAATAAATTGTTTAACAATGAATGGAGGATTATGAAAGGAAAACAAGCACTTTCTTTTTTATTCACGCCTTGCCTACTTTCACACAAGTTTTTGAGAGTTTACAGAACCGAATAAAACAACAAATTTTCTCTGAAATATTATATGTACTTTTTTGTGTAGTCAACAAGCAAACAAAAAAATCATGTTCAATGCAAGTACTCTGTTTGTACCCCTCTCCCTTCTTCTTGTCTTGTTTGACCAACTTTTTTTTGGGTGGAAAAAGTATTTTACATTTTTTAGCTCGGAGAGTTGCAACTTGTAAAAAATGGTATTAAGTATAGTATAAGTATGCATGTACAATGTACATTACGTTCTTGTACTTAAGAAAGTGAAAACATTGAAGAAGAAAGCATTTTTTTGACAATATCAACAAAAGTGGAAAGAGAAACAAAAGGATGGGCTTTCTTCTTCTTCTTATAAAAATCAGGATGCCTTGCCTTGTTATGAATTCTTGGTGTTGTGTTAGATGTTGGACAAATTTTTTTCCTTGCGGAGGAAGGAGAAAATGAGGGAAAACGTGTGACAAGAATGGAAATACTGCAAACAATGCAAGTATCTCCTAAGTCGTTCAGTCAAGACACACATAATAATATTTTTCCTTTCTTTTTTTGAAATTTAATATTGTACAAGCCCAGAGCTCAATACCTTTTATATACATTTCTACTGTGGGTCTTGTTCCCACGAACCGTCGTCTGACACTATTCATATATATTGAGAAAGTGTCTTGTTATCGCTACTGTTGGACAGGTAGTTCAGCTCAGCCTTTTACTTTGTCACTTGAAATAGTATACAAAGGGAGTAAGTATAAGAGATAATTTTCTTCTCTCTGTCAAATTTTCACCCGAAAATTTGAACAAAGTATGGCTGGAACATATTCAAAAATACAAGGTTCCAGTTGCACACACTTCACGGTATTATTACTCCGCTCACTCTGTTTGACTGTCACTTTAAAGCTGATAAACATAGAAAATCCTCTTACAAGTTTCGCCTTAATGCCATGTACCCTTCAAAATGTTCGTGTCGTTCCGAGAAAGAAAGGATGCTTCAATGAGCCTTCATAACTCTTTGGTTAAATATTGTATCTGCGTTGCGACTTTGTGTAGCATATCATAAGCATGTGCCCGTAATGCGCTCAATTGACAAAGGCGCTAAACCCCTTTCAAAAAATGAAATTTCATCAAATCAGCCAAACACAGCAGAAAAGAGTAATAAGTGAGTGTTGTTAATTTTAAACTTTATTTCAAACCATTATTTTTAACACTAACATCATCAATTTCCCCAAATTTCATAACCTGTCACTCAATTGAATCAATCTCTTGTGTTCCCTCATAAAATGCAGAAGCAGAGAAACACTTTTAGCTCGAACTCACTCGATATTTCATAAAAGCCCACACGGTGTTTCATGTAATGAACAATATTGCACATTTTATGACAAGAAAAGTGCTCCAAACTTACACAGTAGCTTTCACTTCAAAATATATATGTGTTTGACAAGTCAATCCAAATGAAAATGGTGGGCTCTGTTGTTATATTATTTGTGCTTTGTCTGTTCCACTTTCCCAACTTTTTCCTTTCCCCTTCTTGCTTCTTCAAAACTAGTTTCTCATTGTAAAATTCCCGTAACACTTTTTCTCCTTCGACATTATTATGTGTAACAACAGCGGTTTTGCACTTGTACGATAATTTGATTGCATTTATGAGATTGCATGCAACCTACATAATTCTAGCAGCAGTCAACCCGCAACCTTTTTCATTTCGGTCAGCACCACAGCTCCTCTAATCAAATGAGATTGGGGGAAAAGGCATGTTTCCAAAATCCATCATGATGCTTTCAACATATTGTGTGCAACTCATTCCATGTGTGGAGCTCAAATTTGAATTTATTTTTCTCCATTTTATGGAGCTATCGTGCTAGGTGCGGAGGTGTCTATCGTAAAATAAAGCGTTAGAGAATTGAGCTAAACGACTTAACACTATTCTCCACTGTTGACGACAATTTTGCATGTGAACCATGTATATCGTGATTACCTATATACATGTGAATGTAGCCCGTGTTAAGAAAACTATCGCTCTACTACCTTCCTTCCTTGACTTTCAACGGCTGCATTAATTTGAGTTGTGTGTGAGGGGATTTGAGTATGCAAAAAATGAAACCATACACATTGCACACATCTGTTCTTTTACTCAAAAGAAAAAGCTAAAGTGCAACAATTTTCCTTATTATTTCTCTTTCATAATAGGCAAGCCCATCCACTCCACACTTTTTTTATGCTCATGTCCTACCTAATCGCAACTATGAAGCTGTTACCATCACCATCGCCAATACAAAAAAAAGTAATCCATTTGGCCAACATTTTTTGTTTGTTCAAGGGAAAAAGAAAGTTGGATGTACAATGTATTGCAGAAGAAATAAATCATCGGTTCCACAACCATGTAAAGTAGTGGAACGGAAGCAAAAGCAAGAGTAAAAGATTGTAGTGGATTTTCCCCTCGATGTGATGCATATTTGGTTTCGTTTGTGAATAAGTAAGATGACACGTGGAACATTTTCTGTGGGTTTGTTCATCTAGTTCGAGAAACACACTACCGCATTGTCTTATTTTTATCGGTTGCTGGAAATGTGCCCACATGCTGCGTTCCTTGTCTTGATCCCGAGCCATTCATGCTTTTTCCATAGTTTTATATGCCATTATAAAACCCATTGTATTGTATAATGTTTCGTTGTAAGGCTTCCCAACCCAAAAAATAATATTACGATTGTATAATATCTGGATATTTCCCTGAAGACAATTTAATGAGGGTGGGAAAAAGTTGAAAGTCATTTAAAACCCACTTCCACAAACCAAACTACTCGCCCCCTGATGCTACAAAGCAAATCTCTGTGGTTTCCAAGTATCCAGTTGGGCTTTGTTGCCAAGCTATGGAAAATGGGATGATGAGGATGCGATGATGTTGATGATGATGATGATGATGATATGGAGCATTATCTGTCTGCAAACATTGTACTGCAATAATGCAGTACAAAATGTGTGATGAGATTTTGTCTCTGGCGACTACTCTCGCCAATTCTCCAATATTGTTTCTTTGATTTTCCAACAAAAAGATAAATATTTACTGAAGTTGATTACTTCACTTCTATTTACACTCCTCATTTTACTCTTCTGTTGTGTTAGCTCAAAGCTATTAGCGCCAAAAGGAAATACACATTGTACGTCATATCATGTAGTTTACCCTTCAATTTGTGTGTCTGGGTACGTACATACAGCATAACATATATATTCCTATAATCCAGTTTTACAAGGGAAAGTTAATCTTTTGCCGACAAAATATTATCTTCTTGCCCAAAATTTCCAAAGAGTTTCATCTCTTTCTCCGTGTTTGGTTTAGAACTTTGGTTTGGCATGTTACTCAACATGTGTAAAAGTGGTAATAATTATGTTCTCGGTTGAGCTGATACAATCTACTGGTATGCATAAGTAATATTACTTATGTTGATAAACAGCGTAGATAATACTAATGTGGATATGCATGTGTCGGTAGTGTGGTTTGTGCTTGGGATGACAGAAAGTTGAATATTTGTGCTGATTTATAACCTCGTCACTTTTAATTAACATCATCTCCTCCTCCATTCGTGCATCTGCGGAAAGACAGGGTTTGACATGGAATCGGAACTACAAAACGGAAAGTTGTAGATTTGGTGCATGGGATTTATCCACATTTTACTCATGTAAAAATATCCAACAGCAGCAACGGCATTTTAGTGTGACGGGGAGTGACGAGTGACAACAATTTTAGGGATAAGGCTTTTCCTTTCACAATGGGTGATGTGAATTGTGATGTTGATGTTGATGTTGATGACCATTACAATAAGTCATGACACATGTGAGTCAAGTTTCGCAAGGAGACGAGAAGAGAAAAGATGCAATCTCTGCAAATTGTTTTTTCCTCTATTACATTGTCTAGTATTTTACAATGTATGTTTGTATAAGTAGAATGGCATAGTTTAGGATCTCCTTCAGCATTCACCAGAGAGAAGGAGAGAGTACAAGCAAAACAAAATATGCGGCAAGGTGGGTATGGTGGTGATGCGGTGGCATTAGTTTTTCATTTTCATTCATGTACAATAAAAGGCCTGTTTTTCAATAGAGACTGAAGAAGCACCATATACATCTACCTTAGTATACAACCATATTATTATTTATTACAGTCATAAAAACTTTTTGACACACATAAAAAATTTGGCATTGGCATGTGTGCATGACTGCATGTAAGCTATGTTTTCAATATTGTCGTGTGTGTGCAAAGTGAGCGGAGATGCTAGCAAAGGCTTAGATGAGTAGAAAATGGAATTACAAGAGAAAGAGAAAAGTGAGAGCGAGGGAAAGGAAGGAGAAAAAAAACGGAAATTACTTGTAAGAGGATACGCAGGCAACATTCATTCATGACATGTTTGTTGATGATGGTGATGGTTGGATACATGCCATAAAAACATATGACATTGCATTGTTTAGATTTCACTAAAAGAGAGCGGAACACAGATTATTGTCATTTTTGAAATAGTTGGTAGGGAACATCTTTCAAAAAAATTATGTATGAAGCGGGGACTCTCCTCTCTTTTTCCATTTTGTTTAACCAAGCCAAGCTAAAATCACCTTTCCCCTTATTATTACTTTCTTCCACTTTCATTTTACTTTCTCCATCATCCATCTATTCTTTTTGGTGGCTCTTTACCACTATCTTATTTGGGTGCTGTCTTAAGTCCTAAGCCGGAAAAACTCGAGGAAGCAGAGAATATGAGGCCGAAAGTTAAAGTGAGTTATGGGATCGTCTCTATTCCGTATAAGGACGAAACTTAAGAAAAGCCTTTGTGCAACCTAAGCCCATTTTTAGTGAATCAAAAGAGGGAAAACTTTTTTAATTTAAACGTTCTTACGACATTCTTCCCTCCAAAAGTAAGTCTACCACTCCTACCTTCTCAATATTTTCTTGATTCTGTACTACAATAGAAAAATAAAAAAAGAACCATTTCCGTTGTTGCCATATCTTCAACTTTTTACAAATAGAATGGGAATGCCAGCGTCGTCGGAGAAAATAGATAGAAGCGGTTTAAGTATTAGCAATGGAAATATTAGGCAAACCTTCCATTATTCTGCTACCAACCAACCGACTGATATACTTTTGTCGTAGGCTGATAATGCTTATATTATGTTGGTTTAAATGTGATGCTTTAAAATGCTATATATTCTTCCGAAAAGGATATAGGCAAGATTCATTTTTGGAATCCAGATGGAAGAAAGCAATTTCAATCGAGAGATGCAAAAAAATGAGGAATGACACCCGTCCATCTTGATTACAAAAGAATCTCAAGCATAGAATGACTAACGATATGATTTTATTGTCAAGGGGGAAAATGTGGAGGAGTAGGTTAAAAATGCAATTTTCCATTTTCCTTTTCTTCTCCAAAGCAGGCAAAATTTCGCTATGTCTTTTTGGAACCCTCCTAAATTATTTGTGAGTTCAAAGTGAAAAGTTATTCATGTGTCGTTTTCCCTTGGGTTTTACAACATTTATCCATTTTGTAGTCTTTTTTTCAGAAAAGAGGAAGAATATGTAACAAAATTATTCCAACTTTTCTTTCCGCCGGACTTGACCTGCTCTTGGTTTATGATTCTAAATTGCAAAGTAAATTTTCACTCGTCTCATCTGAATTATTCAGAGTTTTCAAAAGGTAGCCGTTGTCTACTTACAATCTTTCTTGTTTAACAAGAGCAGCAAGCATCTGTTCAGGTTTGGAATATATTAGTTCACTAAAGAAGAGTGTGATCAAGCGTTGAATGGTTTTGTGTGTAAAAAATTAAAAATTAAACCTATGCTGCCTCGTATCCTGTTAAAGCGTACACGCAAACATTTATAAAACTCACCTTGGTGAACCCGGTTTCAAAAATCACCAATTTTTTCCTCTAAACTCTTAGATTGTTTCAAAACAATCTTGAAGCTTGGTGCTAGTACCAGCAGCCTTGATTTTTAATTTCTCTAGAATTTATTAAAGTCTCTAGACAAAAGGGGATTTTGCTGTAGAAATCTTAAGAAGCCTACAACGAAAGAGGAGATTTCTGGTTGGTTAAATCAATTCAATGATTGTGTGTAAAAATGGAGCAAAAAAATTGGATAATAACAAACGTAGAAAAAGTACATACATACTTTTACGGGCATTCATGCATACGAATGAATGACTGAATGAATGACTCACATAACATAATATTACGCTTTTACTCTCTTTGTAAATCTTTATTTTCTAAGCATTTCACCTCATTCTATCCTCATCCTCTTCCCTTCTACTTCCTTTCCCGACTCTATTTTATCAACAGGAAAAAAAGGAAAGAAAAAAAAAGCTTTCCCATTTTCGTTTCTATCTCCGCTTTTTTTCTTAAATTTTTAAACTCTCTCGGCTGCTTCAAATACAGTGGAAAAAGGAAGAAAAAAATCACGAGTCGTGCTCAAGATTCTAAAGCAATTGTGCAAAGAAAAAGGGAGATTGACTATAACTACTTACTTACTTTCCTATCTCATTCAGCTTCCTTCCTCCTTTGGTGTGTCGGTGCCGACAACACAACGGCATGTGTGTGGTATGGTAACTAAGTAAGTATAATGTGTAATAGTAATATGCTACAAGCAGTACAGTTGTGTGTAGCAGCCTTCTTTATTTCTCTTAAAATAAGGTGTGGTATTTGATGGGATCTTTACTTCCAGTGAAAAGTAAGCTGAGCAGGTTTATATGCCGGCTACAGGACTACATTGTGAGAGTAAAAAAAGACGACAAAAATAACTCACAATCACCTCCGCACATATTTTTATCCTTGTTCCTCTTCATCCTCCTTTTGATGAAGATGAAGCGACACTAAGAAATTTCCCTTGCTAAGTAAGTCAAACCAGACCCTTTGGATTCTTTAGGAATGAAAACAAAAGCCCTTCTTTTTTCTTCTTCTCATACTTGTGTTGCAGTCAAGAATCATGTAATAATGCAACATACTAAGAATGGAGGAGGATGAAGTGGGAGGCGTACCATTTTTTGAATAGGAATGTGAGCTCCAAGTTTTTGGTCGATTGTCTTCTTTTCATTTCATTTAGACGAGCTTTCTTCTGTCTTCACCTTTGCTCCTGCTATTTTCTCTCTCTATCTCTGGCTCATCATCACATCATATACATACATACATACTTACATACTTGAGTAGTGTAGGTTGGTAAGCCAGCTTTGGCTTCCAGGGAAAAAATACAGAGTCCAAGGTTCACACAAAGCAACATTCTTTCCCAAAATGTATGTTGACTTGATATACTCCTCTCTAACTGAGTTGGTCGTGCAAAAAGACAAAAAAAAATGGTGAGAGTATCCTTCCCTCAAGGCTCTATTTTTCTCGTAGGGATTCTATTTAGAATGCATTTTGAGTACAAACGGACTCCCACATATCCACATTCATTCCCTCGCTTAAGTGTGAGCTCTCCAGAAATTTATGCGAGTTGAGGCATTGTAAAGATTTTTTCTTGATTTTCACTTCTTTTTCGGCTCCCCAGACTTTCTTTCAAGATGATCATGCTGGCAATAATGGGAGTAACCTATGCAACTCGACATTATATCACAATTGAAGTAAAATCTGCAACAAAAACGCAAGTAAAAGAACCATTATATGATGGAAAGATCCCGCATTTCCTCCTTTTAGTATCATCCTTATATCATCATCGTCATCATTCGCATCGCCTCTAACAATATCTTCGTCATATGTACGACAAGGGAAAGAAGATGTATTCATCTAGAATTGTATCAGGATTCACCATCATAATAATAATATCATCACATCACAAGGAAGAAACAGAAGAAAGAGAGATGGAAATAAGTTAGGAAGAAAGTTGCGTGATGTCTGCCTAATCTCTCATATAAAATAGAAGCATAGTCATAGGGGAAAGAGAGAGAGAGAGAGTGTGTGAGAGAAGAAGAAGGAACAAGAATTCAAGTTTTGGCCTGCGAGTACAGTTTTCTTTTTTGTGCTTGTGTAGCACGTTGGGTCCTATAGTTTGGTTTGGTTGTGCTAGTCCTACAGTCCCATCCCATCGCAGGAGAGAGGATCCAAGCGAAAAGAGAAAACTGCAGAGGATTGGATAGATATATATATATAGTTAGTTACATGATATGTTCATGGAGGTAAAAGTAGATCCATATTTTGTATATACGAGTGAGTAAGTGAGTGAGTCAAGAGGAAAAAGCAGAGAAAATGCTAAGGCATCTCAGGAATCGATCCGTCTTTCCTCGCTTTACTTTCACTTTCATTCTTCACAGAAACAAGCATGGGGTTTGGGATATGGTATGGGTTGCAAAGAACTAAGCTGTTTTATGTGTGTGTGTGTGTGTGCATGTATATACATAGAAAGGACGCCAACTTGGGACTTTTCCCAGTTTTTTTCACTAGATAACAAGAGAAATGAATATATATTTTTTTTGTACTAGAGAGCATCAGCTTCAGCTACAGGACAGGACAGTTTGAGGAGGAATGAGGAGTAGATGAGCTGAAATGAAAGTCGTTATTTCCTTACTCTTTCTCAAAGTAATGTGTCGGATGTATTTATATCCTTTAATATTCCATTATGAGTTTGTTCTCAAAGAAAAATGAAATTTATTCATGCATTTATTCCTTCTTCTCATATACATATCTGCAAAGGAAGCCGGGTGACTGTGACGACGCCGTATGTCAGTTGTGTCCGTCCCTTTTTCCCTCTCTCATCAAATTTCTTCTGTATGAGTCACCTACAATACAATACAACAAACGCATAGGCAGAAAACATGCTTTGTGAAAAGTGGGGAGGGAGGAATGTAGCCGGTGGCAAAGCAAAAGAAAGTCAGCTAAAAGAGGATATTGTTATTTTTAAAATATCACATCACATCACCACCATCCACAACCCTGCTTTCTCATGTCCTTTTTCAACTCCTTCTTTTTGTTTCCACGTGCTCTTCTTGTCTCCGAGTGGAAAATGCATGCAGTATAATACAAACGGGAAAGGGAACATTATAGATCTAGGTATTTCAGGTGGTGGAGCATTCAAGAAAGGGCACCAACAGAAACAAAATGAATCACATTCATATAAGATGATATCACGTCACGTTTTCACCTTAAGCGAAATTACGTTGTCGTTTTGTATGTGCGAGTTTTTTGGCGATGTGCAGTACTGGAAGGGAAATACTCAAACATATTTTTCATACAAATAATTTCCGTTGAAAAAAAATAAAGCCTTATTTTTTTCTAAGCATGCCATCCTTTGAACTTAAACGGTAGAAATGAGTAGAAAGTTTTTTTTCATTGCGTTTACTTTCCAACTCTATTAAAAAGCTCCTTTGCAACGTGAAGCTTTTACTTGAGCACCATAAATATCATCATGGTTATGTGGCTCATCTCATCTCACATTTCCAACTAATTGAGCACTGACTTGGGCAAGAATGACGTTGATTACATAGTGCTCCCTCCTTTTTTTTTATAAAGTCCTATATAGCAAGAGTTCAACTCCCTCTCAAAGAGTTGAGTGATGCTGGGTGCTCCACATTTACATTTTTCTCATTTTTATTCAAGGGAGCTTTGCTCGTCTCCGGGGTCCCACTTTCGTCTCTCTTCGTGTTTCATACACAAAAAAATACACATTAGATTATCTGCATTTGGGAAAAAATATGGTGTACTTAGGTTTGCACTTTGATCTTGACTCTTGATCTAAATTATACTGGTGCCGTTGCCGTCATCATCCCATCAATAACATTATCTTTCACTTTGGTGAACAAGACTCTGACTTCTCTTTCTTGTTGTTGTTGTGGAAGGTTAAGGAGGGAAAGGAAAGGAAAGTAAACCACACATTCGTAATGCTCCTTACCATCCATCCGTCCATCCATCCGTACATCAATTGCCTCTAACCATACACATTTTACTTATCATCACAACACCATGAATCATAACAGCCACGAATTCCACTTTAGGGAATTCATTTGTTTATAGGCTTATCTGTTCCGTGTCTAGAATAGCAACTGGATAATAAGTTAAGTAACGTACTCATTTCTCCGAAAAGAATGGACTGCTTCTTTTCCTCTTCTTTTTTTTGCATTAGCAAATTTTCCTCATCTCATCCCGTTCCTTGGTAAACTAAACTAAAGTGCCAACTGAAATGAGGAAATGCAATAAAGTTTAGTGAAACAAAACAACGACAGCCCATTTTTCCCTTAGTTTACTGAGGCACGTTACGCTACTTTACTTGCATTACATTACACTACATTACAGAGAGTGCGATAAGTACTTACTTACACCACGCCGTTACATCTTTAGGCTTTGGCTTTATGTTCTTTGCCTCCAACTCCAACCTACCACCTACTACCTACCATTTCTGTATCACATTTTGTTTGGGAGGAGAGAAGTTGAAAATATTGATGGGAATAACTAGATAGTGTGAGATATTACTTTATGTAGACTGGAGCCAGAGTATCTCTTTATTTAAGTGGAACAGAGAAAGAGACTAGACTCGAGCGGTGAGTGGGCTCTCCTATAAATAATTCATACAATGTAGGTAGGTAGCTAGCTCTATACACTTACACACATAATGTATGTCAGCGTATTTTTTTCGCCTTGTAGAATTGAAGAGAGTTGAAGAGAGTGAGAGACAAAATACAAATGAAAGTAAAGGATAGTCTCGTAATATTTAAGTTAAGTGAGCGGCTAACAAAGCACATGAGAAGGCATAAGATTATTCTCAGGTGTTGCCAACTCAGCTAAAAAAAGGGAAAAACAAGGACGGGAAACAATACCAAATGTAATATGTTATGCCAAAAATAAGAACAAGAGAAAGTGAGATAGAAAGCTACAGTAAAAAAAATCAATGCTCAATGCTGGTCGGTTACGGGTGTATGTGCTATTTGTATTCTAAACAAAAAGAGATGGCATGACATAGGTTGGCTGACACCACATCACACCTTACCAGCACAACTACCACTATGTCATTGCATGTAAAAAATAATATGTAGATTCCATCCATGTCACCATATAATATAATTCTCGTTTTTTTGGTGGGAACCAGTTCTCCTGAACCTGAACTACTTTAACTTCTTCTGCTTCAGGATCCAATTTCTCCAAATTGTGATTTGTGTTGGAGTACTAGTAGCTCCAGGATCATGTGTCCCTCTTTCAATATCCGGTGAACAAGTAGATAGATAGAAGATAGATATATAACAACATCACATCACATCCCATCAGTTCTTCATTCCTTTTAGGTTCCAGTAGACTCTCAAGATATTTCTTGTTTTCTGCATGTGTACACACACTCAATCCCTAGAAACAGGGAGCTGAGCTATTACCTACTCCTCTTTCCTTTAAGTCATCTTACACCGCTCATTCTATACTTGGTACTTATGTATCCATGCCTTCCCATTTTCCCAATTCCCATCCCATCCTCCTCAACACATGTAAATTGGAAAACAAGAAGTTGAGAGCCTAGAGAGGAGTGGAAGAGCAAAGCAAGAGGGGAAAAAATTATTGCGGCCCTATTTATCATCCAATCTTGTACAGTCAGCAGAAAAAAAATCCCTTGTTTCATCATCATCATCATCATCATCATTACACTTTCACCATTCTTTTTTTTTCACAAAAGAATAGGAACAAGAGGTAGGTGTATGTTGGTAGGTGGACCAGGTAGAAACTTGAAGTAGTAGTGGGTTTCCTTGTTATTCTACTTCCTGTACTCTAACATCCATTCCATTCCTTGCCTTGTGTCATGTCACATTAGCCACTTCATTTATCAAACCATTTTTATATGAAAGGAAAAGAAACCAAGGTGAAACTTATGGTGCGCATGAACTAACATAAACCAGAAGCTATTGTTGATGCTGATGATGATGATGTTGGGAAAATGTTTGTAGGTGCATGGGCGTGCCCTATTTTTTCCCTGTCAATAGAGACCAAAGGTTAAAAGGGAAATAAATGGGGGAGAGGTAAAGAAATGATGAAATTGACAATTTAATAATAATAATCACAAGTTGACTGTTGACCAGAGTGATGTGTGTAGCCATAAGGCATGAACCATGTTGTTTTGACGTTTTTAAGATGGATGGTTAAATGGAAAAGAGAAAAAACCGAGATTTTATTTTATTCTTCGTTGAAGATCTATATGTAGCAAACTGGGTAGTAGTCGTAAGTAAACTAACTGTTTGCGTATCTTCTCCTCTTCAAGTATATACTTTCTCCATTTTATTTTTGTAGCCATCCACTTCTAGAGTGAGAGGGAAAGCCTTTCGTGAGAACGCATTTGTTTTGATGGATACAAATAAATAGTTAGAGCTTGGTTGGTAGGGTTGAGATTGGCTCTCACTTTTATTTTATATTTTGTTTTTCTCTTCATTTGTATTCCTTCCGGGAGTAATGTCATGAGTTTCTTGTACTCTTTCAGGTCAATCCATATGTAAATTTATGCATGTTTCAGTTTAGCCACTGAAGTTTCGTATAGGAACAAGTAAGGTAAACAAATGGAATGGGTACATTTCCACTTTCCTTCCTCACAATTACAAACAGTTTCGTGTCATAATAACCAGACCGATACACACACACATGTATACTCTCAAAAACCATTATCTGGGGCGAAATGCCAAACTTGAAGCTGTGTGTGTATAGAAATCGTACACCTTAGGATGTGATGTGACATTGTAGCATATTAAGAGAAACAAGGCAAAGCAAACGTGCAATTTATTTTGAGTAGGTAGAGCATCCATATCATTACTCCGTCAAAATGGTCCACAAAGCATAGAGAATGTGAATGGGAAGTGAACCAGGATCATGGTGAAAAATACCCATTTATGACATGAGCCCACTCTCTCTGTCCCTCTCCATTTCCCCATCTACAAAAAAAGTAAGATACAAAAAAAAAGTTTGGGATGCAATAGTTTACGCACGAGTGCACCAAGTTGAACAAATGCGTTCTATAGTCAGTGCCACTAACCATTTCACTTTTTTGCAAAGCACTTTCCCTTTGCTCTCTTTTTGAAAATTTCAGCAAACTTGAAATAATAACGAGGCCTCTGTCTCCTGTCTGTGCGTATCAACTTCAACTTGAAACCAGTAGTGTTTACGAATGCGCATTAGGAGTGTGTATATGTATGTGTATGTGTGTGTGAGCAAAGCCACCGAAAAGGAAAGTAGTGATCCGGATCCCTCTCAACTAAACTAAAAACAAACCAGTCCACTTTCACTTGACTTGATGGAGAGGAGTGTGGCTCAAGGCTTTTTATGTTGTTGTCATTGAAATCAATATAGGGCTTCCCATTAGAAAGATAAGCAGGGCTTAAATATAAGAAAGCAGAAAGCAAATCCACATATATATATTTATTTTCCTCCACAATGATAATATAATAATATAAATAATATAATATAATTATATGAATCGATTAATTTTCCCCTCGTCAATTATAACCCACCTAATTCCAAAGCAACTCACCATTTTATAAATTAATCAGCTTCATAACCGGCACTAATTTATATTATATTCTACAATTACATAGTTCTTCATTCATTCATTCATTTTACCTTTTCACAATGCAAGTTTGATTCGCAAAGTTCTTCTTGCTAAACCAACAACAGGGATAGAAACAGTGGCAACTTATAATTCCCAGAATGTTATATATTTTGGGATCGCCGGAAGCAAAATCAATTTAGACAGTAAGTGAGTAGCATTGTACGATGGAAGAGAACACACAAAATATAATTTTACTTCCATTTATTTACCTTTTCCTTCTGCATATATGCTTATTTCCTCATCTGGTTTATTTCGTTGACTGCTCCTACCACCTAAACTGTACACTAAAACTCTTCTGCAATAATGACAAGCGAGAAAGGTACTTTTGTTGTGGCGTGAGTTTGAGCTCCACTCCCTTTGCCTACTTGATACTTTGCCATTCTCCAACGAGTTTTCACTGACTCTAGAACCAGCTCTTCTAGTTGTTTGACAACCAAACACAATGAACTGAGCCTTTATTATACACCCGGAGGTAGTAGTGGATGGTAGTGGGGGGCAAGGTATAAAAGGTGATTAAAGTAATACACTCCATATTTGTCTGGTTTCTGATCTGGGAGTGTGTGCGAAATACACATTTTTCCGCAGGTAAAATACAATCTGGTGATCAACCAGAGGTAGTATCTAGTATCATCATCATCATCATCATCCCATCTGTATTTGTATCTAGCAATAGGATGATGATTATCCATGAATATTTCAAAATGGTGGAAACTACCATTCTAAACGTACCCCGAAGACTACCTCCACCATCATCATCCTATCTATGTGTACGTACGTACGTACGTACGTTACGTACCTATGTATCAAAACCAAATTACCGTTGAATCATCATCATCATCATCACATTCAGTATAAATACCAAACCAACAAATTCTTATCTTGAGTGTAGGTAGAAGTGGATTGGATACATCACCTTCAGATGAGAAAACTATTCCAAAACTACCTTGGTGTGTTGTGGAGACATTCTTGCTTTCCACTTTGTGCTAGTTTCATCTCCCTTTCTTGGTCCCATGAGAAGTGGGATGGGAAAGGGATCTTGCTTTTCTACTCGTGTGAATGTGAATGTGATGTGCCTTTCCCCTTGTTCCACTTCCAGACCTCATCAACATCATCTTGACAAGCATAAATGTCTGCTTTACTTCTACCGCATGAATGCAAAATTGAAACTGTGTGAAGAATTGGCAAGACACTACACAGACACAAGTCTGCAATGATTCATTTTGGAAATGAAATATAATACAATACTGTAGTTTCGCATGATATGGTTGAGTTTATATGCTTCCATTCATAATTTTCTATTTGATATCTGATCACGTGATAGATTACAAGTTTCACTTGGCTGGGACCCGAAACCTGAAAATCATAATAATGAGGATGGTGATATCCGGACAGATAATAAAAGACAATCTCCTTGTTTCATTTTACCCACACGTTGGTTACAAAATAAGGTAGGTGCTGCAGCAGCAGCAGATGCGGTTAGTTAGGCTTCCATTTCATAAAAAGTAGTAGCTTGTCAAGCTACATTCATTGACATACTTGAAATTGCATTTCTAATTTCATTTTTCAATGTATTAATGAAGTGTTCCTTAATCAAAGGAACAGAAAATTTTTTAATATATCAGCAACCACCCTAAATGAGTAAAAGTGCTTGAATATTAATCTCCAGCAATCAATAAGAGTTTCAATGAAAAAGCGACTTCTTTATTAGCTCGGAAAACAGCCAGAATGTTGCAATATGAAAAAGTGTAAGTGGCTCATAAAAGGTCTTATTTTCGCATCCTGTTTTCATTTCATTTCATATTCATAGGCTTTATCAATGTGAGGAGAAAATGACAGATGAAAAACATCTCGTAAAATTTCACTACCTTGAAAGCCTCACCGTTAAATTGGGATACAATTTGTGGTTGGATTTTTAAAGCTGCGAGCACTTGCACATATGGTGAGGAGAGAGACAGGTGAAATGGTTTAGGTTTAGCTATAGTTCCTTATCGTAATGTTACTGTTACTAGAGAAGGAAACAACGAGTCCATTATCTTTGGTGTGAGTATTGAAAAAGCCAGTTTTTAGCTCCCCGTGGACAAATACTAAAATACTAATAAAAAGTGAATACTACCCACAACCACAGAAACAGGTCTCGTTAAGCCCCTTCCTGTTTCCTCCACTTTCTTTCTGTCCATCCATTCATTCTTGGAAGACCAGAGCTTCAACCAAACTCGACCAGACCAGACCACCTCAAAAAATACACCGGTTTGTTGATCGCTTCTCCACCAAATGGAACAAGACAGGGCTCCACTTATTTACCTTCCACATATGTCGACATATCATCTTCCATTCCATGTCTTGTGTGCGAATATAGTGGAAGTAGGAGAAAGATAACACAAATGATACGAGATATATATATATATATGGGAAGACGTAAAAAGGAATAAAAAAACTCTTTTACGAACGTCTAAAGGGATCACTTTGATTATTTATCTTGGTTAAGCTTCACCACATATGCGTATTGCAATGGGAACCATTTTTTTCCTGCTCATTTTCTTTCAGCTCAGTCACTCTTCCGTCTTACAACGATATCATGGGATGAGTGTGTACACGAGCACAGTGCAGTGTGCACCAACCATCAACTGGGAAAGCCATCACCAGCTTTTTTATGGCTTTCATAACGAACAGAAAAGCTAGTGTGAGGTTGAGTGAAATGAGAAAGAATGAAAGAGGAACGAGCGCTTCTTGTGCTCTGAAGGTTGAAGGCTTGATGGAGTGAATGGATATTACAAAACATTGTTTCCACAACACGTTTGACGCTAAAAACTCGTTGTAAATTTAACGGAAGGAGAACAGAGCCGTTCCAGCACAACCTACAGATATAGCTAGCTATATCACCTGAGCATTCAACAGTAATGAGGAGGAAACATGAACACACACATACACACACGTAGACACATAACTGTAATAGTTATTAGCACCCATTTTTCCCTATATGAAGAATTGAAATGAGGAGAACATGTCCACCTTTCATTCATTCATTCATTCCATAAAATGTTTCCCAACTTCCAACGTTGAGCCTAATGTTGAATGAATAATGTTAAGCCAAGTTGAGGCAGACTAAAACTCACAATCAATTATTGAGCTGTGGGCCACTGTAACGGGAGGTGGGAAATTGAAGTGTAATATAAAATGAGGAGTGGGCACTATCATCATCATCACGCCATGTCTATCATCATCTCCCATTTTAACTGAAAAATAAATAAATACAATGGGGAACGGGAAAGTGGTTGGACCTGTCCTTTATGGTTTATGAAGTAGTAAAGATTCATAACATAACATAACTGCTCTGAGGCTTTTCTAATTCAAAAAGATTTTTCCTTTGTGAGATGTTTTACTATTATGCTTTGAGATATGAGATGATTTGAGAAAGCGTAGTAACCATAAGTTTTTTTTTGTAAATTCATTTTATTTTACAGATGGGCTATTAGAGACGGCTATATTTGGATGGATATGAAGGATGATGAAACCTGACGGTGATTGATATGGATAGTCATCATCATCATCATCGTCATCGTCATCACCAGGCTCCTCATCCTACCTAGTTTTTGGCACAAAGCTTGTCCTCTTGGTTTGTTATGGTAAGTGGGGTGGAGCGAGATGAGACAAGTAGTAGTGGTGTTGTTGTTGGCGGCGTGTCATCATCCTCAGTAACAAGTTTGAAGGGACCGGTGAGGACAGTTGGGATTCATTGTTCATCCTCTTCATCATCTATCATCGTGAGTGGACGGGAGTATCAAGAGCTTGCTGCCACGGCATTCCTCACTTCTCCCCCGACGGTTGGTTTTCCGGGTAGCAGTGGCAAGATTGTTGTTGGCAGTAGTAGTGGTGGTAGCAGTAGCGGAACAGGTTTATCAGGCAACGTGGCGATCCCTTCCAGTAGCAATCCTTCCACGACAAATAGTACAATCATTGAGGGCACCGAGCTAGCAGAGCATCATCATCATCTTCAACAATTTACGCAGGAAAGTGTCCATCATCATCATCATCAACAACAACAACAGACGCAGCATCATCATCAAGATGACGAGCTTGGAGCATTCCGACCGCAGACAGTTCGGCCAGGCCGACGTCCGCCACCTGGACCCGGGTTCTATCACAGAACTCTGTCCTCCTCCTGCCTCTTTTCGAACAAGGTGCAGGTGGCCAAGAGTCGGAGTGAGTATTGTGGGATCAACCAAGTGTGCCATAGTGGAAGCAACTACGATCTTCTTGCCCATGGCCACAACGCCAACCTCAATCCGAATATTCGGAATAATTTGAGTAGTTCTGGGAGCATTGTGTATCGTAGTGGCGGTGGAGTGAGCAATTCACCTGGAGGAATCTCCTTTGTAGACACTGGCTCTTTGTTGTATATCAAGGACGCTGGTGAGCTTGTCACATGCTTTGGCTCTCCAACCACACGTAAAACAACAGCTGGGAGTGGAACGAACAGTAGTAGTAGTGCCGCTCCCCCGCAACAACCACCACCACCTGACCGCCGGCACTTGGTGAGAGGTTTGTCCAGGAATGCTTTTATTAATATTCCTTCATCCCAACATCACCCAGAGCAACAACAGTTTTATTGGCAGCAACAGCAGCACCCACAATCTTATCAAATTAATAGTACTTTTGAGCAGCAACAGCAAAGCTACCCATTTTCTCAGCAGTTTGTTCCAAAACGAAGAGTTGGTGGCTCCCATCCAGACATATCCAGTTGTAGAGAGAATTTTGTTGTTAGTGGAAGTGGTGGTAGTGGGAGTAGTGCTACAAATCAAATGGCACCCTTGCCACCCATTCCTCAACAGCAGCAGATGGGGACGCCACACCAAGTCTCAATCAATATCCCGTCCTCCAGCCCAACAGCTACTCGAAGACTTTTGCCAAGAATCACAAAAAAGACTGACTCCTCCAACGCAGTTGTAGGCGGTGGTGGAGAGCAAGACCAGCAGCAGCAACAACAACAACACATGGCATACTCAAGACTTCAAAATACTCCGACAACGTCAAAAACAATTTCGAGTACAAATGCTCCCCGCTCACCAGCCCCATCAACTCTGATCATGGGCAAGGATGACTCACAACTCCAAAGTGGTTTTGACTCTTGTTACATATCTTCTTCTTCTGGTGGTGGAGGTGGAGGGCGAAGGACGCCAGAGAATATTAATTTGCACTACCGCAAAAAGGATCTCGCCTCCTCTTCATCATCATCCCCCAGCGTGAGAAAGACTGAGTCACTTGTCATTTCCCAAAAGGAGGATTCCCTCACAATTCCTCGCTCCACTTGCACAACACAAGTGATTCTAATGCAAGACTCTGGTGGCAAATCTCGTGAAGAGGTTTACGCTACCACTACTACTGCAGGTCTACACACTACCGCCGCCGCCGTCAAGAGAAAGTTAAAAAGTGTTGCAAAGACTAGTACTAAAGTACCTTCATCTCTCAGCCCATATTATCGTAATGCCCCAATTACCAAATTGAAGCATCCTCTCGAAGAAAACATATTTTCTAGCTTGTTCATCACCCTTGTCGCCGTTGGCATAGCGCTTGTGATAGGTGTGCCCATTTTGTGTGGTCTTGGTGTGATATTGATTGGTGCTATTGGATTTCGATATTGTGTCGCCGTGCTCAACGGCATTGCCTCCTACACCCGCTTCATTTGTTCTAATAGAACACATCCGGCTAGCAGATCCCGACCTCCCAACATTTTCCCGAGGGACAGGCTAGCTTTCGCAAACGACGTCAGATGGTTAGGACGAAGACGAGCTTCTCGCTGTCAATCTATTCTTCACACGCTGCTTGTGTTTGAAGGCTCCATGGACGTGAGCACCCTTCGTCACTTAATTCAAGCCAGGGTGTTGAGAGCAGAGACCCCAGAAGGAGAGCTAGCTTACCCCCGCCTCCTTGAAAAGCTGGTGTCAGTAACAGCCGGCTACTTGTGGGAGCTTGACTTGACTTTTGACATCCAGAATCATATCTTCCCCGGCCCAAATCATTTCCAGACTGAGCAACAGCTTCAAAACTATATTGGTCATTTGCTCACCCAAAGCTTGCCGCTTTCCAAGCCCCTCTGGGAAATTCGCGTGTTGCCCAGCTATTATGGAGGAGGAAAAGATACGATGGCTGTGTTGAGAGTGCATCAATGTCTTGCTGATGGAATGTCACTCATCCGCATTCTCAGCCACGCACTCGCTGATCATCAACAAATGCACATTCCACAACGACCCCATTTTGCCGGCATGTCTTTTGGCTTCAATGTCATCCGCTCATTGATTGTAGGACCCGTCACAATTTTCCTTTGGTGGTTTGCCACCTTTCGAGATAAAAACTTGTTTTCCATCCCTCTCCCAAAGTTGAGGAAGCGACGGAGAAGAAAACTTATCCACAGATGGAGAGCGTGGTGGCGTGCGAGATGTGGTGGTGGTGGTGGTGAAACGGATGAAGAGTTTGATGAGGAAAGTGAGTATGTATTGAGCTATGGTAGCACAATATCCCACACGAGCAGCGATAGCAGGTATAGTAGTAAGAGTAGTCTTCACAGTGGCTCCTCCCGTGGTAGTTCAACAAGTTCGTCCAGTGCCAACGCAAGGGGAAAATTTGTTCGAGCATTTCGCTCCCCACTCTCATCCTCATATTCTAGGAGAAATGAGTTGAGTCCTCAAGTAAGCAACCAAAACCAAGTGGCGTCTTCCAGCCCAGCCTCATCAGCTCGTCTTAATGTTGTTGCTGGCGGTGGCGGTGGCGGTGGGGATGAAGGACAGTGTTCAACTGGTGGACAGCAATCCACAGCCCAGCCAACAACTCCCCTACTCTCCTCCGCCTCATCAACAAAGCAGAGGAGTCTTGTAGAAGGGATATTACCAAAAGGTGTTCTCTCCAAGTCACGACATCTCAATACAAAATGTTTAGGAAAGCGAACCACATCCAAATCCTCCCTAAAAAGCCAAAATCAGCAGCCAGGAGGAAGAGATATAACTTCTCCCACTGCCGTAACCACCCAGCGAAAATTTCAGAGGAGACGAGCAGGTGCGGGCGCAAAAAAGAGGAAGAAGAAGAAGAGGAAAAGAAGACGACGTTTTGGTGGTGGTGGCAAGGGAAAGAGGAAGGGGAGCTTACATTCGACAACGTCTTCATCAACTTACTCATCAGGTTCGGGAACGCCTCCAACATGGAATGTAGTTTGGTCTGCACCCATGTCCGTGCCGAAGGTAGCGAGAGTGAAGCAAATTATGAGAAGCTCTTATAATGACGTGCTCCTTTCGGCTGCCGCTGGAAGTGTGCGAATGTACCTACAAGACCAAGGAATCCCATATCCCGGTGATGTGCAGGTAGGTTCTAAAAATCAATTAGGTCAATTGCGTCCCTACGTAATTTTATTAGTGGGGGAGTGAGTACAAGACGAGAATTGTTGCTGACATAAAAGTTGTTTATTTCATCCAGCAGCAGCTCCCGGGCTAATTAAAATGGGGAAAGGCTTTGCAATATGAAACAAGAAAAATAGTATGTTTATGACTCTACGCTGTAATTATTTATTTGTGTGAAGTTCGACTAACAAAATATAGGTACATGTTTAGTTAGGCACACTATGTACAAGACAAAATTGGTTGTATTTATGTGTGAGAAGACTAATACATTAGTCAACTCAACCTTTTTTTTATTTCTTTCTTGTATTTACGTTCTCATCTTCTCAGTTTCCAATTAACCTCACGTGTTATTGCACAAACTTTTCCTCTCAACGAGAATATACAACGAATGAATGAATGTGCGCTACTTGATGATGATGATGATGATGATGACGATAATACCTAAGCTATAATGCTCTCAGCTCAGACTTTAGAGTTGGTTAGTAGCTGAGCTGAAAACTCCTCTCAAGTTAGTACGATATAAAGAACACATAGAATATATAGTTATAAAGGGATGGGATGCCATTCCACTTATTTGTGGCACTTTATCCTCAATGTTTCTAATTAAGAAAGGATTTGCAGCTCGTAATTCTCGGTTGAATCTGTGCGTGCTCCTGAAAACGGAGATTAGAAGCCACCTCGGCAGGAACACACACGTAATTACACCCGAGCTTCTCTTTTCTTTCCTTGTTTCTAATCCACCTAATATTTCATTCCTCTTCTCATTACATTACGATGCGATGTAGGCCTAATAGGTACAAAAGCAAAAGTGAATATTATCACTACTGGACTACTAGTCAGCTAGTAATAGTTCTTTCCCATCATCATTCTATCACAACATATCATCATCATCATCATCTTGTAGGTTGAACATGAATGCAATATTACTTCCTATGATTAGGCATTAGGCTAAAAGAATGGCTTATAATCAACAACCCAAGTACCATTCGTTCCCTACAAAAACAAAGTTTATGCTCTCCCCATTCATTTCCCCCTGAAATATTTACTTAGCATTGTTTGTTATAAATTAGGTTGTGATTCCTGTGGACCTACGGAATGATATAACATCCCCAAAACAAAGTACAAGACTGGGCTGTAAAGTCGCTTCCGTGCTTGCCACAGTTCCCTCCGGGATGGAGTCTGCTATTCCCAGACTGTGGGCGACAAGACATAGACTCGAAGAGCTTAAGGCGTCTGCTGACTCCGTGGTAGCCTATGGAGCTACAGCCATTCTCATGAACATTTTACCGCATCGCTTGGCCATCCCAATTCTTGAGAGTATCACAAACAAGGTAATAAAATGGGAAATAATGAGTCCCATGATTTATTTATTTTACAATTTTCCTCATCAAGCTCCATTCCACAATCAATATTATGCTTGTTATTATGAGTTTAAGCCCATACTTTATTTAAGTGAATCACTAAAACACGATAATAACAAAAGCTGGTTTTATGTTGTGGTGTGTTTTTCCATTTATTGCATTAACCCTTTACAATCTGTTTCGTGGAAAACACTTTTATACAAAATACACCATAAAAATAGTTGGGCTTTGTTAAAACTATATAAAATACGAACACAGGAGATCTTCTCAATCCGACCGACCAACCATCCACCCTCTCAAAAAAAACTTTTTGAAAAAGTTGAGAACATAACTTTTCATTTGTTTTGCATAAATTGCGTATCGTGTAGTTAGTTAATGGCATGGCAATATAATTATTAAAGTCACATATGTAGTTCTGTTGCTCAATTCAAAATCACAAGTTGATAATCCTTTTTGGATTGGTAGTTTCATCAGCTAATGTTTTTAAGCTGGGATTTATGTCACCACCACATGCATCACTATCACTGTAATTATTATTTTCCGTTTGTATCACGGTGCATTGATTAACATCATTATTGTTACTGTCGTTTGCGTGAGGATCGTTTGGTCTCAAGTAATTACTGGTATTATTAATATTCACTTGTGTGCCACTTTCCTTTTCTTCCGTTTCCTCCTCCTCCTCCTCCTCCTCCTCCTCATCCTCCTCTTCTTCTTCTTCCTGCAGTCTTGATGCAGCGGAGCCCATGCCAATAACACATTCCCTTATGTTTCTATCTCCATAAGGGGAGAACTGGAACTTGGTGACGAGGGCAGCGTAGCTCACAGCTTCTTCATAGCTTGGTGGTGGCTCTTCTTCCATCTCTACCCTGATCCCAATCTCTTTTGTTGTAGTTGTGACGGAAACTGGGGCTAGGAAAGGTCCTGTCTCTGCTGACGACATTTCTCTACAGTTACTTAGTTCTGACACGGGTTGCACATCTGCAAAAAAATTGATGAAAAAATACATTTAATTTGATTACAGAAACAGATTGAATAAAATATATTATATTATTTTTATTATATTGATAATTCAGTAACGCACCTCGACTAAATCGAATCTTCAATTTTCTGTAGAAACACTCAAAAAAGAAGAGAAACAGAATACCAAGCCAACACTAGAAATAAATAAAATAGAAAACAAAATTTGAATGTGACTTTGACTTTCAGAAACTTTTGCTCTTGAATCTCAAACGTGAGAAGTTTTTTGAACTTGACATACAATCACGATCAGAGCATCTCGATCACCCATGATATCAACTACTCCTTGCCTTGCTTGCTTCTGATATTGTTGATTAGTAGTGAGGTGTGATGTTAGGTACGTAAATCAATGCGTATGTAAAGTTGTTATTGTTGTTGTTGTTTTGCTCTACTCCTGCCCTACCGCTTCACCACAAGCTCCTGACACTGACGAGGTTGGAGATATCGATGTCGATGATTATGATGGTAGACCAACAGAACCTTGAAGTTGAGCGATGCCTCTTGCAATTCTCCACGCCACGATTGCTATTGCGAAATCCTCATGTTGATTAGCTCTAACGATTTGTGGGGTTTTGCAAGTTGAGGAAGATTATAGGTTCCCATTAAAAGGAATTTCACTTTAACATTGTACATCATTCAACGTGTTTATTGTTGGGGTTGGGACATTTGGTTATTTTTTTTGAAAAAAATTAGCCAGCTAGCTCACATTTCAACAGAAACTTAAAATTAAATGGGTTGAACTATTGTGCAATTCTTAATTGAAAAAATTTCACACTCAGGAAAGTGTGGCTCCTTGCTAATTTGTATTTATGGATGGTATTTAATTTGCTCAAGACACCAAGTTTGCACTGCCATGAACTCGAACTGACCACAAGTTTCTGAACTTGACTTTGATCCAGTTGAAAACCAAGATTGTGGGGGTTGATTTCCCTCATTCCGTGGTAAAACTTATTTTCTTTTTTCCATGTCTATCTTTGTCTTATCATAAAATTTTCACATATATATATTTTTAACTCAACACCTGGGCAACTTGTCACTGGTATGTGAAACCAAAGTTGAAACTTGCACTTCATGATGATCATATCATCATGGTACCAAAAATTTCTATGCAAATAGAGGAAATAATGTGGAACAAATTCAGTTTTTTTTGTTCATAAAAATTTTAAAAGGGAAACCCCAATCACAAAGTGCGCATACACGTTTTCCTTTCAACCCTACTGACTTACTGAGTGAACCAGTCAGTACGAGTTTTTATTGAGAGTGAATTGAATTCTCAATAGGGTTGCCTAGCCAACTCGTAAAAAATGAAAAGGAAACTTTATCGAAAAAAAAACAAGTCCTTTCCCTTTGACATTCCATTCCAATTGGACTCAAGATTCAACTTGATAGAACCAGGTTTCAACTCCCATCACATTGTTGTGGCTTGTTATTATTTGAATGAGCAGCATGCACGCATTCTACAAAAAGTAGATCCTTCATTACCATAGCGGTATGTATGCAAGCACGATATATTATGCACTTCAACTGCCACACCACACAACATTGGCTAGTGCCCCAAAAGTAAATCTAGGTAAGTAAGCCGACGGAACGGTCGACTCAAAAAAAAATTCGTTGCACACTAAGATTACTTTACGATGACGAAGAAGCCGTTGCAGAAGATCAAGTATTCAAGTATGTAAGTATAAAGCAGAGCGGAGAGCTGAGCTGACCAAGACCACAACTACAAACCCAAAAGTTTGCAAACTTACGATGAGGTAGAACAGAAAGAACAAAACTAGCTCTTGCCATATTATTTTGTATTATAATTGTTGCATGAGCTCTGCCTATATATCTATATATATATGCGTGCATGTTTGTATTTTGTGAGATGTGATGACTAGCAGAAACTATTTAATATTGCAAATGCAATAATGAAGCAAGAATGAGCAGTGTAGCAGTAATAGTTGTAGTTCGAAGTAGCAAGCAGTCGAAGTGGTTGGTTGGGTGTGCGGTTTAGCTACCAAAAATAATACACCAGAGCTTACATACTTCTCTTCTTCTTCTTCTTCTTGTTTGTTGCAAGCATCCCTATTCTCATTCTTTCTCACCATCCATCTATTCTGCAACATACATTTGAATTATCAACCATTTTACATTTGCAATCGTAAATTTGTTTGAAATCGGATCTTGGCGAAATGAGGAAGATTACTTTTGAGAAGGAGCAGCAGCAGTAGCACAAGTTTCAATGTGAATCGAGGAAATGAGACAAGTTGCTGTTGCTGTTGTTGTTGATGATGATGATACGATGATGATGATGATGATGAAGAACGCAGCTTCAAATTTACATACATATTGATATAAATGCTTAGATGTTGACTACACTCTTTTGTTTATCTATTCACTCTCTGCACTTCTGCAAAGCGATGTTCTTGGCCGTGACTATGAGACTGTTGACTGTACAATAATAAGATGATGATGCTAACGAAACGCTATTGCTGTGCTAAGGAAACCACAACGAGGTTGATACCATACGATACGTTACGATATGATACCTTGAATACCTACCAATATTCTTCTTCATTTCATGCCTCAAGAGTTGTATATTTATATAAATTTACTAGTTTGTAAAATTTGCTAGCTCAAAAATACTAGCTTTCGTCAGAGGCTCAAACTCAACTTGATTTACTACTTGTACTTTTCAGTCGTTTCTGCATATTATAATTTCAAACCGATTGTAAATAAGCTTGATATTCAACTGCATTTTCGCATAAAGCGCAAGCACAATACTGTAGCTATTAACCAAAGTTTATCTTTTTCCTTCGCCTTCTCTCTAGTTTTTTTTGGGAGGTTTTTCGGCATTGTTTAGAGATAGGATATATAAACCACACATTTCTCTAGTCAACTCAAGTCACTCTCCATTTAAATGAACATTGGTCTTTCTTTTGATAAATCCCATGGTCACAATGCCTCTGCCTGCCATGAACTATATAGCATAGCATAGTATCCCATTCTATATATGAAACTGTTCAATATAGGGAAGATGACTTGAAAATGTCTCTTGAGTCTCTTCCTAACTGTTTTCTTACAGGATACAAGAGCAAGAAAGCTTTTGTTTCTTGCTAGTGCAGTGTGTTTAATACAATAATATTCCCTGTCAGTTTTTGGGTGACGCCACGCCATATGCCAAGAGGAGAAGAGACGACGATCAAAATTAAGTTGATCAAAATAGCATGACAACTACTTAAACGCCACATTTCACGCGTTAATATCGTTACAGCCTTAAAATACAGCCTCCCTTGAGGGGTTTCTCCTTCCTCATGCTTTTTCTAATCCTTTCAGTAGAAACTTACCATCATGGTGAGATGCCATTGGCATTGGCTCATACTATTATATTCTATTTATGTACTAGCTATATTTTCACAAGGTGAAACAAGTTTAAGATTATCCTTCCTTCCTCTCACACACAACACTCCTTTTTAGCACTTTGCCAAAGTGAAATGGTAAAAGGTAACATTTTATTGATGAAATCACTTAATACCTTCGCTCTTCCTTTAGGCCCTTGTGTGGTGGTGATTAGAGACGACTATACTTTTGCGTTTCTATAGAAAAGCATACATATTCTCCTCATCTTTTGCTTGAATCTTACCATTTTCTCAGGGATTTATTTAACTGTTGAGGCTCATGATCAACATTATGTAACGATGATACAACACGTGTGGCCCTTTGTACATCTCATCCTCTCACTCAATCTCATGTGGTTTTGGTACAACAAGGTGGTTTGGTGGATTATTTTCATGGAGATGATTTTTGTCATGTGTGGGATTGGAATTGGACTCCTACAGCTTTGTTTTGCCATCATATCATCACCATCTCTAACCATTTAACTAAAGGATTCTTTTGAGTGGAGATTTGTTTTGAGAGAGGGGGAGGGAACAGGTGTCATAGTCATCAGTCATAATTGTCATCAACCGGATTGTTATCGTATTCCGGGGGTAAAAAAGAACAGGTGCTTGAAAATGCTTACAGAAGGCTCATCATCCTCACAGACAATAAAACAAGTATTGTATTTGTTTCAGAAAGCATATGTACTTTGAAAGAATTCTCGTAAAGAATGACACAAAAAGTAGTACTTTTCCCTAGGATAAGTTTGAGTACTAAAAAAAATGTTAAAGTTGAATCATTTATTCCATTTGAGTGAGTTGGTGGGATACTTTGGGAAGAGGATGATACAATATGAAGTGAACACAGGAGGAGACAAGACAGATGCAGATGGCAGGTTCCCACGTAGTTGCCAGTGTCATATTTCCTTAATAATGATAACGATGATGAGCACCGAAGCGATACGGTCATTACGCGCTTTGTCGGCTAAACTGCGTGCCCAAAAGGTGCTCCGGTTTAACAAAGCGTAATGGATGTGAATGTAAGGCAGCACCTATCTGCCAGCACCCGTTTTATCAAGACCACATTAAATAACATAATATTAAACGTAATTATTATGGAACGACACTCAACATTTGCTTTTCTCCGAGGCAAGGCAAGGAAATAAGGGGACTTCCTTTAACTGAGTGGGCTCATGTGCAAAAAATTGGGTTGTTATTATCCTTGTTGTTGCTACTTCCAGAAGAAAAGGCAAATTAGTCTTTGGGTGACAACAAGGGTGACTGACATGTGAAGCCGTATTATTGTGTTAACGGGAAAAGGGGTTTTGTTCCGATGCTTTACACCCAGACTTTCTTCATGCGAAATGCAAGAGAACAATGACAAATTGGTGGAAGGCTTGTGTGCAATATGTTGTGCTGGATTTACTCCGGATCTCTTCGCTTACTTAGCTAGCTCTGCCTTTTCATCTCGTTTGTTTATTACTAACGTAATTAAGCATAGTAGCATCTAGTACTAACACTTTATGAATAGGGGGAACAAATTACGAGTAACGGGATTAGCATTTTGCCATCATTGGTGTGGGGAAAATCAACACTAAGCAAGAATTGCATGTGCAGTAGATTTGCGAGTAGTACTTCATTCAGTTCATTCTATTATGGAGTTCTAATGTAATTACTAATTAGGTTATTAGCAAAAAAAGAAAATGCACAGCTGGACAAATGCATTCTATTAAAACCTGGCTGATTGTGGAGGGCCAAAATCCATACTTTTTTTGATGGGCCTATAAACTGTTAAATTGCCTCGCCATGAAAATCCCATAGCTTAGTAATTACTATGAGAAACCCACAATTTTATCATCACGCACCCGCTTTAAAACTTTCATTGCTGCATTGTTAAAAGCCTATCAAGTGTCAAGTGTTTTTTTCTGCTCAAGCACAAGTTAATATCGTAACTGTTTCAGTTTGTTTCTTTACGCTCTCCCAGATGGTTTGACGTCAAATGTCGATTATTATTTGTGGAAAAGGTATTTCAGTTGGAGTTGGAGTGAAATATTGCATTTTGGATGCCGATTCAATACCGGTTCTCCAGTGGGGCAGAAATAGAGCACCCACACTACCTCACTAAAGCTAGATACTAACATGTAATATGTGGGATACGTGTAGCAGCCGTGTAGCTAATATAGTTTTGTGGTTTCCGCTCATTACACTTTCATTCTCCCGTTTTTCATTTCACTCTCTGCTCTCAACAACCACCGCCACCGCCGCCACTCACTCACCAAAACACATTCGTACATCCAATTCCATACATTCCCCAGAAATAATTTATTGAGTTGGAGACATCAAATCAATATTTATTATGGAGATTGAGCAGCAGCATGATGCTTGATGGGAGCGAAAAAGGGTTTTCCTCATCACTACCAAACTACCACTGTATAAAAAAGTAAACTCAAATTTCCTTTTTCGACTTTTGACGTTCACAGTTGATAAATGGAATTTTGCAATGATATACTATCCGCCATCATATCAAAATGGAAAGTTTCGGCTTGACTTGCATCGCGCCCATGCATAAATATTTTATTCTCGTTGCCGATTACGTTCCTATTGCCGTCATGCACATGATGCACCCACATAAAAAAACTTTGATGCTTGTTCTGCGTATGTACATACGTAATGAGAATTCCTTCCTAGTCGCCAACCAAATTTCCTGTGGAAACAAAGCTATCTTGAAAACGAAATAATGACCTTTGCAAAAATATCTAATTAAAAACTTTTTATTTCTGGCACTTTGCTAATGACGTTGTTGCCACTCCTGACGACTTTCTTCAAAAAGTTGCCAAACACTTTTTTATCAATTTAAAATAACCAAACTATCTAAAAATTTTAAATGCAAAAACCAAAATAAAACTAATTAATTAAACATTGAATAATATTTTTAAGTTTTAAAACATTACTTACTTGTTTCCATTAAGAGCTAAAATTAAATTATTGCGAGGGCGAAGAACGATTACTTAAAATATTATATATTCTACTATCAGCTACACATAATAATACAAGATCACAGAGAATTTTGGAAATATTTGGACTAATTTTGTCGACCACCATTATGAGTATCATCATCATCAACGGGGAAATGAGTTTCTCGACCAGCAGGGAAAAAGGAAGATAAAGTCATGGGCTGTGGCTGTAGAACAAAAGTGGGTTGTTGATGATGGAGAAGTGTATGGCGATTAATATTAAGGGGAAACCGGTGATTGTAGCTATTGTTCGTGTTGACGATATACAAATTATCTGTAGATTCATAGCGGCCGTCATCATCATCATCCATCGTCATTTCTTCGTTTCCCCCATTTTGGACGGAGGGTGGTAGTGGTAGGGACGCTGTTGATGAGGTTGAGTAGGTATCGCTTACTGTTTCCACTCTGTTACCTCCTCCATGTCCTTCCTCCATGGCCGTTATTAGCCGATTGTTTCTTTGACGTTGATCCCGCATCTCCACAACGCTTGAGCTGGAAGAGGCAGTTATTCTTCGACGGAACTCGCTAAAAGAGCCATCCCCAAACGTGATGCGAATTCGTTGATGTGTTCTTTCCCAAGTCTGCCAAACGCCTACATGATACCTAGTTTTCATAAATAATAATATGATTCAGCTTCAAAAATATCGTGGTTGCGTTGATTACAAAATGATTTTGAGGATGAAAACAATCTTGAAGATTAGCTCCCATGCATAATAAATGGTGAGAGTAAATTATAGAGAAGGGACTCACTTGAAGGTGACGTGACACCACGTGAAATAGACGAGGAGGAGGAAGAAGCACAACGTGACCAGTCCAGCAGCTTCCCATCGCTCCCGCATGTAATACTGGTGAGCTCCAACGGCACACAAGTAGGTACTCACGAGGAGTAAAGGGGTGAGTAGAAAGAAGCAAATGAGATCAGCAATCATGTTCCTCACATTAAACTGATTATCGCTCTCCGTAAGAAACTGGATTTGAGAGGTAAAGGAAAAACACAAAGTTGATAAATTCAGGGACGAGTTGGGTTTTAGATAAAAAGGAAAAGTTGAGTAAAAAGCGTCAAAGAGGAGGAAACTAAAGTAAAAACCAAAAAGCAAACCACATTATCATAAATATCCTATCAGAGAGGGAGAGAAGAGACATGACTTACTTCTGTCCAAGTTCTTGGCATTTTTTTCGTTTTGTACACGAAATGGCAAAGCTCACATTTCTCGCTATTCGACGCGGTCAACCAATGCTCCAAGCATGACAAATGAACCATGGCCACGGAACCAGTACACCGACACGGAGCAATGAGTGCTTCTCTCGGACCGGAGGAAGCTGAGTTGGCGGAGGATGGTGATATTCCGCTACAGTTCCCATCTCCTATGACCAAAGAAACAAAGTGAAAGAATCCAGACGCGAATCAATATTTCAGTGAAAGATAAAAGCGACTTTTTTCCTCTTTTAATATAATAAATGGACTTTTCCCGGCTCTACACTAAAACTAAAAGATGAAAAAAAGAGAAAAGTAAACGAGTTTTCCCCTTTTTACTTATTTTACCTTCATGACAAATCCGGCAGAACTGGTAGCTCTTTTGACTGTCGTTATTTGATTCAGGGGATACATTACGATCCTTACTTTTCGTCATCGTCACTGATGATGAATGGAAGAGATGACCTTGTTTCCCCTCAACTTCTTCTGATCTTCCACCACTGGTTGTTCCACCACCACAACCAGCAGAAGTCCCTCCTTTTTTCTCAACTGTTGAACCACCCAACGACGGAACGATTTCGGGAGAGTTGGCCTTAAACCATCGCTCCATCCCCTTATATTTAATGGGATAATTTTGTTTCTGTTTTCCTGGAATAAAATATGGGTTTTTATAAACTAAAATCAAATCTTATAATAATGATGCCTCCAAGTGTATGCCGCTGTGACTGTCACTCTTTAGAATGCCGGAATAGAATGCATTCTCAGTTCAGTCTGGATAATATGTAAATAACTTTGAGTTTACTAAAGAATTTTTCATTCATGCTCATACTTACCCTACAACATTTACCAATAAACGCAACAAATTCGAGATATATTAATGTTCCTTTAGATGATAATAATAAGGAGGATAGTAGATGCCATGTTGTTAAGTGTCAATAGCTTATGGAACGGATGGGAATAGTAATTTGCAGAGGTTTTGAAGGGATAAGGGAAGCAAATCAGAGATAGTGTTTGGTTTTCTTTGTGATTTGCATGTTGATTATGATAAGTTTAGGACGAGGCTGGGCAATGCCTCTGGGAGCATACATGGATTGAATGCTTATACACATTTTTTATGAGAACAGACTATCATCTATCCATGCATTCACCATGCACTCTCAACTAATGTATAATATATGCACACTATCCTGGAAACTGACTGAAAGAAGGAAAAGAGTCTCACAAGATTTATTGTAGACACATGCTATGAATATGAAAACACTAATAATAATCCTAAACGGCCAACAGCCCATTTTCCGTTTTATATCTGGGTGTCCATAAGCAGAGTTTGGTGGAGCATATTATGATGAAAATATGAATAATTTTATGAGTACTTTTTAACATGAGCATTGGGAGCATTGGGAAGTACATATATTCAACTTGGTTTCATCGACATCCACCGTCTGAATGCAAATGAATAGAAATTGTATGTAGTAGCTTGCAACTAACTAGCTGTGTTGGAAAATAATGTGTGGAGTAAAGTAAAACGTCTATGGTAAAAGTCAATTTAGCTGTTTTATCATGTTCTCATGTATGTACCTTTCAATTTTTGTCTTGTAGGCATCACTCCAGTTCTCAAATCTTCCTGGCCCAACTTGCACCACGGTAATTGGGGGATACCCGCTGAAAGGGATTTATCCCATTTATCCCCCGCCAGGAAGGATACGAGCTGCCATCTCCGTCTTCACTTACGCTGACCAAGTGCATGTCACCGTAGTCACTCACCGCTCACTTATTGACGCCGGACCCAAACTATTGAAGGGAATGACTGAACAGGCAAGAAACCTATTAGGCTACATTATAAATGATATCATTCGTTTCCTCATTTTTAACCGAAAACAGTAGAGAGTAAATTCCACGGATGTCGACAACCAAACTGTGTACATAAAGTTTATAATGTTTGCCAATGAATTCCCTCATGCTGAACGAAGAAATGGATCCAGCTTAGCCCCACATTCGTTACAGGCTCTAACTTTTTAGACGCATAAGTAACACGCATTATCATGAGCTCATCGTCAGTTATTTTGTTTCTGTCGGTGAAATCGATATATCTATCCTTTGTTTGTGTGCAGGTTGACCAACTATCACGCCAGTTGTCACATCGAAGAGTCCCTGGAGAAAGCCGTCGCTCAACACGCAACTTTAATCAAGGCAACAATCAGGAAATGACTAAACCTCCTACGAGACAGGTATCAATCCAGACTTTCTTACTTATTTACCTACTTTCCCTCGCCAATTCTTAAAGAATCTACTTATACTTTGAAGGATGTCAATAAACTACCTAAAACAAAAACCGTCCATAAAATTAAATGGCCATGGGACGAATTTAAGCATTCAAGTATCGCTTACTTTTTATCCTTCTTGAAATAAATGGGGTGGCAAGCCACACTTTTCATGACATTCTCTTATAAGCTTAAAAATACGGCTCGATAAGTAAGGAACGCTCTCAAAGGACGCTAATTTGTTGTCATTAATTTTCTTTACGTATTTATACTACTTTTTATGTGAAATTGCGAATATATATAATGTATATTCACATTATGTTTCTAGTTTACTTCTTCCTAAAAACAAAAACCAATTCCTTTTTCGTAGGTTATTAGCATTACAGTAAGATATTTTTCTTTTTGACTTTTTGCCCTTTCTTTCCAAGCTGGTGCTCCTTTGGGAGTAGAAAGTTTGGTGACACCAAATTACAAACCATTTTTATAGAAAACCAACCTTTACATGGTGAAATGGCGAAGAGAGGCTAGCACAAGCCATTATATAATAGTCTTCCCAGAAAAACAGTAGAGTGTTAGGATGAAGGATGAGCTTGAAAAAGAAATCTTCCTATGTTTTTATCCAGCTATGCTACATTACAGTTTTTCTCACTGGAGACGTATTTGAAAGGAAAAAAAAGTATGGAACAAATTTTGGTCTATCTACCTTTACTTGTGACAATTTTTTCTCTTTAAATCTTCAAGGATAGGACAAACGTATAACTAGATCCATACATTGGAGACTAGGGAAAAAAATGAGTAAGAAAGTTTCCGTTTTCACAAGGGAAAGCTCATCAGGTCTAGGGCCCTGACTCTGCAAGTTTTTTGGGATGATGATGAAGTCAAAGTCAACTGTTGAGTTGAGTTTTAATATCATCCATGAGGAAATAAGTTGGTTAATCCAGAAGCGAGAGAAGCTGTGCTGTGCTGTTGTCCTTTCCTGTCCTTTTCTGAGGTGAAGTTGTATAACTGGGGAAAAAAGTAAAGTTCAAGAGAAGGAATAAAATGGCATGGAGTCAATAAGTCTCCGACCTTTTTCTTTCCTTTTCTCGTCATCCTTCTACATACTTAAACTTCATTCTGTCCTATGTTTGTGCAAACCTGGATGATAGATAGATAGATAGATAGATAGATGTGTACTCCATCATGATATCTTTTTTTGTGCTCTTTTGTTCCTTCACTTTCATCATTTTCTTTGACAAATGGCTCAAAAAACGTGTCATAAGTTGGTAGGTTTTTAACATACTATTCATAGTCCCAATTTTCGTAGAGATGGGATTAGTTACTCAAAGAGAAAAGGTATATGGTGGATTGGATGAAGGGTTTTTACGGTTTAGTTGACTTCTGAATGACATATCATAAGCGTAATGTGACATTAAATGAAAGGATGAATGACATTATTTCAGTCTTTATCCGTCTAACAAAGTGCCTACTTTTATGCCACCCACTTTTATGAAGAATTAAGCTATAGAAAAGTATCTTAGTTCAATATGAACGTTGAATCGAAGCAATAAAGGGAAATATGCATGAGGGGATAACTACACCACATCGCATGTTGTCACTGTCTCGTCTCTAGTGAAAGATAATACAAAAGTCGAAATTTGTCAATAAAAACTTTATATGATACTCTTCCGTTCACATGAAAAACTATGAATTCACAAGAGACACAAACAACCAACACTAACTCAAAAGAAAAACATAAGTAGATAAAGAATGAGTGGGTTGGCTAGTGTAACTTTCACTCAAAAGTATTATTTTTTTTGTTATGATTGCCTGTTGAACATTGAATTCCCAGTGCAATGGTGATGCTTCAAGCATGGAAGTAGAAACCGATGAAAAAACTAACTTATAATGTGTGTTTTCCTTTCCAAAAATTAATCTCGATTTAGTTTCAAGAGGGAGTAGAAGTTGTGAACGAAAAAAAGCAGGAGAGTGGAACAAAAAGTTGATTAAAGTATTTTGGGAGGAAATTTCCGAGAGAGCGAGAAAACTAATTGCTTCCATTCCAATTCCAATCCTACTCGAAATAGTTTCACAACAAAAAAAAATCATGCACTACTAGCGCATCACATCACATCCCATCTTACTTTCCTTTTCACTCATTTCATACACTTTTCTATTTCTTCTTCTTTCCAATCAATGCAATGATATCTCTTTTCATTGATCAAGCACGCAAATGGAACGTATGGTACGTGCTCTCATAACTTGTTTGGATTTTGTACTAATCATTTTCCGCCCTCTTGAAAAATATAGTAGTATTTGCTCTTGTATGTATGAGTCATATGTAAGCACTTTTATTTTTTGTGGAAGAAGAAGAAGAAGAGCAATCAAAGAAATTATTTTTTTTCGCTCCCGTGCATGCTTCCCATTCCTCCCAATTGAAGCAGACAAAGCTTGTGCTTGTCTGCTCTGAGCTGACCAAGCCTGATGAAGTGATGAGGGAAGTCACTCAACTCGTGACTAACTAACAGCAAAACAGATGTAGTGAAAGGAAACATGTACCGGAAAAGCTTACTTTTATTCACTTCTTGTTTTTTTACAAAGGAAGTGCACATATAAACATACCTACTTAGCAAATGATGCGCTGTAATGAACCGAAATGTAGTTGAGTTGTGTCGAGACTTTCTCTAAATGTATATGCGTACATACAAATCGGATGATGATGAGTCATGGTTGTATTGCTAGACATTGAATCTACTTTTATTTCTCACGTTCAACAGCTTTATGATGTTGATAATCTTTTCTGCAAAATTGCACATACAAGTTGTAATTAACTTGGACTTGACTTGAGCTGTTTCAAGTATAGCCAAATTAGAAGTTGAGGATTTGCTTGTCTTGAAATTAAAGTAACTAATCCCTACTTCATCATTTTCCTGATAGGATAAAAACAATTATCGCAAAGCTGAAAACCATAAGCATCGCGTATGTAATCCACTTAGTAGTTAGTAGCTATGCAGCAAAGCTGTCATTTTGGTAGAATCTTACTCAACAATTTTTTCAAATGAAATCAACTTATTTTAAAACGGCTGACTCAAATCCTAAGTAAACCTTGTTCAACTAAACATTTTGCAACGAGTTTGCAGCTGCCTTCCATCAGTAAAATTGATTTCCCTTAAAATTAGAGAGAGTATCTAATATAATATAATATAATACAACCGCTCTTCCCCTTGATGAACTTGGATTTCAATCATGATATTGCATTGTCACGTTTTTTTTGGAAACTGCATCTCTGACGTCAATTCAATAGAAAACGAGTTTGAATGCGCTCAATTCAACATTCCAGCTTTATATTATATTATTTTCATAACAATGCATTCGCTTCATCGCAAGACTTATTCAAAGATTGTATACAAGCAATGATATGTATATTCCTTGAATTCCAGTATTTTTTGTATGGCATTGAAACTCATATGATTTAAATCTTTTATTTTTTATTCAACCCATCGTCAAACTTCTACTCGATCGAAACATTATTCATCCTTGTACAATGCAGGGAGCTTAAATGGTCTCGGCAACAAGGGAGATTTTATAGCTGAATGAAACCCTCTTTTACCACTTAACTATTAAATGCCGCTGGAAAAGTAACAGCTTTCTCCTTGAAATGAGAATAGAAATGGAAATCCATTGTGGCGAGATAGTAGTGATGCATGTTGCCTTCAATTCATTACATTTACAAATAAATATATAGATAACAAATGCCCACTCAAAGTAAATGACTTTTGTAAAATTTATAACATATATTATTCCACTTTCAAAAGCAAACTTTGGGTTGGCTTAGGTACGTATTTGAAATTTTTAAACTTTTACAATCCATTTTAACAGTGAGAACCTTATAAAAATAAATACGTACTTTTAGACACAATGCTAAAGTTTATGGTTTGCTAAAGGCATACTTGTCAACAACAAGATATTAAGTACACATCATCATATTATCATCGCTACATCACTACTCAATGCCTCTTCCTTTCTTTTGTTATCTTTCTCAATTTTTCCGAGACAGGTCCACTATATACATAGGAATCACAAGCTATGACAAAAAAAATGTAATCAGATTCCCATCTCGTTTTCCAAGTAAAACTGAAGAATCAAGAATCATATTCCAATTTTATAGACTGAAGGAAAGTGGAGCTCTCTTTATATAAAACGACAGATGTTTTACACAAGCTTCAGCTGGAGGAAAAGAAGCATAGATAATTGGAATTTTAAAAGTAGCAAAGCAAGCATACCACCCAACGCAGCATGTTGGATTCCAAGACATAGCATAAACTCAATTAAGTTTTGTGCTGAGAGTCTGAAAACCTTTTTCCTAACACTGACATGCAATGCTCCATGTCAGTAATTTAGTTTAGTAATTACATGTTATTCATCCAAATTTCTCTTCAAGAAAAATACACAACTTTTTCTCTTTTGCTTTGTCTCAGGAATAAAAGATCATTACACGTATTAGCAGATGATGAGTGACTACGATGGTACACGATGACTATGATGACTATACGGAGTTTGAAAGGAATAATAATTATATGCAAAATTGATTTTTAAATCTATTTTTAAAAAATTATTCTTAGATTCAACTTCAACTGCAAGTTGTGCAAGAGGAACTGGCACATTTGAATAGTCGGCTGGAAGCGCAAGGAATCATTTTGTCGGAACAAGACTACTTGTCCGTAGCCCCGTGTTTTATGTCACCTGGGATGTCCACATTAGCTTCGGCGTCGTCATCGTCAATAGTTCCTTGCTATAGTGGATACGCGGACTCCTCAACCAACGCTGCTGTTTTAAGCAACACCGATGAGCCGTTGGAGCTTAGCACTGCTGGACAGATGGAACTTCAAAATAGACTCAAATCCCTTAAGACTGAGTTTGCTGAGCTGATTGGAGAGCTTCGAAGAAGGTCTTCTATTGTGGAAGGAATTACGCTGTCTTTTGAGGTACTTTTAACACAGCTCTACCGTTTTTGCTTTCCCTTTCTTGTCGATATCACGCTGGTAGCTTGTTCCGTTGTTTATTTTTCCATTTTCTGTTCTGATACGGGAGACGAGATGTGGCAAAGGAAACTGAGAACTCTTCCGGTAAAATAAGGTTGTGGTACGGTACAAATAATGAAGACGAGATAAACAAGGCAGATAATCAAGTGGAGGAAATGAAGCAATGTGTTTTTTTCATTTGTGCAAACTGTAGTCAATAATTTGAAAGGGGCTTTTTCCACACGCTTTCTAAACGTTGTGAAAATAAAATCGATTGGGTTTCTAACAAAAATCCTTTAATTTCTATTTTTACACGTCGAAAGCAGAAAAGCATATTAACTAAAGAGGGACCGGATTTAAGAGGAATTTTTTGGCGTTTAAAAATTGGAAACTGAATCTAAACAAACGGTTAAATTTTCTACGAAAAGTTTATCCATTAAAAGTCACAAGAATATATAGTGTGTATATATAGTGTCTTGCTCAGTTATTAGATGATACTAAAGATTTTGGGGCACCGTAAGAAACCCATTATAAACAGAGGATGGCAGTGAGCTGTTGAAAATTATATTTTATCGTTACTGTCATCCCGTCCTCCGCGTCAAATTAGAGCTGGTTGCAAACACCACCATTACGGCAATTGAGCTCGGAAACATCAAAAATAAAACGGTAGCTTTTTGGAAAAACAAAGTGTATCATTATTATCATCACCAACGCCGCTATCATCATCAACATTCTCATATCATTTTTTAAAGCCTCCAATTTTCCTCGTGACTTTACGACCTGCACAACCAAAATCTTTCCTCATTTAATATTTCTCACTCACACAGTTGCTACTGCTGAGATGTCTAGGTCTGTGCTCTACATGTTATTTCCCTCCAACATTTTCTACTCCGCATAATTTACTTTCCTTCAAAATAGTGCTTGTGCTTGACGCTCCAGCGACGCAATGTTCTTTTTAAGGCTTTGAGGCTGCTGTAAGGGATACGGAGGAGCATGCCATTAGGCCTATTTTTTTAACGAGATACAAACTCAAGGAAGGGTTGTGAGTGGAGAAAGTAAAAGGCGAGCACTGTTTTTGAAGTATATTTAATGTTGTGTGCAATGCACAAGGCATGCAATTTTATTTTTTAACTTGCTGGGAAAGAAAGGCTTGAATAAATGCATTACATTTATATTATGGCTCACCGCCAGAAAAAAACGGAAGGAATAAGTACAGTAATGTAAGCACAATTTAAGTTCAACATCCAACAGGGGTTTCCATGAACGTTGGTTTAATCCAGCATGGGATCTGTAAGAAAAAAATTATTCACATGTTTGAACATACAAACAGAGAGAAATATACAGGAGGTTTCTTTCCCAGCCAAAACCAGTCTTTAGCAAGTTGCCCATTTAGAAGCTGAGAAGCAAAATAATGACGAGGTAGTGAAAGTATCAACAGCAGAACATAACAAAGTCAGAAAAAAGAGGGTAAGTAAAAGAGCCAAAGAGAAAAGAGACATATTGTGTGTATTGCATTTTTCATGAGATTGTTCTTACTCTGTGGGAACGGGAAGGAAAATAGGAAGACAAAAACTAATGCATCATGTACATAATTTGGCATGCCATATGTGAACAAAAATAAATGTTCCTTGGAACATAGCTCATTGCATCATGATCATTATCATCCCAGATAGGCCATGATGTTGCTAAGCATCAAGAATTTATGAGTTGGGGAACAAAAATTGGCTTGGCTTTTTTATCCTTTACTTGACTCCTCTAACAATGTAAATGTCGTTGGCAGTTGATTATATCTCTCATACTACACTTTTGTCTCGTATTACCATTTACTTTAGATGGTAGATACACAAGCTCCTAAAAACGTTAGTGTTTCATCTGATACAAGTAAGACCTTTCTTTTGAAGCGAGACAACATTGTTACTTGAGACATAAAACGGAGTATATTGATAGTAACTTTTAGTGTGACTTTTTCCATTGCGACATTTTTACCTCCGTTTTTTTCATGATATTTCACTCTCCTGGTGAACGTAGGTATTATCAATCTCTCACTTCCGTTCCCCACCTATTTTTCTCCACAGTCCCAGTTTCTGTTTGATCATCATCATTTTATTCAATTAGTGAAGCTCTTTATTTCATAGGAACGGATGATCAAGTCGTAATGTAATAATTTGTACATAAAACACACACGGAAGACCACGAGTTTCATTTCCAAAGCTTTAGACCTAATACTAACAATCCCTTTAACAAGAAATAAAAATGTTGCTGACCATTGCTTGTGTTTTTATTTTCGAAACCAAGCAGTTTCCAAATAGCTTGTATTTCACCTCACTCTTAGTCCCCTTGTATTGTTTCAAGACGACATGAAACACAAGTGGGAACAATAAAAGGGAGGTAATCATCTGTCGGGAGCACAATAATGAGCCATTCCAGCTTGTAAAGTTGCTTTGTACAGGAGTAGTCGTTGATAATGATGACCTCCTTTTCCCTTTCTTGAGAAATTATCGTATCTTATGGCGGTGAAAGACTTGGAGCTACTTTTTTTTTATTATTATTACTTTTATGCTGTGCAAGTAGTTATTGAACACATAAGTATTATTTTTTTCCGCTAGTATAAATAGACAGAGGCACAGCTGCACCAGATTCTCTATTTGAAGTATATCAGCAAAAGCATGCAAAAAAAATTGATGGCTCTCTATTTCCATTGGTGTTTGGAAATTCATTGAATTGGTTCCAATTGAAAAAGCTCATTGAAAGTTTGTAATGAATGGGAATTTTGTCCTAGTGATTTTCTTGTCAAAATGGGGAAAATATTCATGAGAAATTGAATGCTCCACTAACTCAACTCATGTTTACTTGTATACATGATAGGCACACAATCAACCAAAGAGAAGCAGTCGATAGTGAAACTAAACTGAATTTAGAGTGTGTATGTATTTATATGCATGGCGTGGCATGTTTTCCACATGATATCCCATAAAAAATAATATTGTCTGTTGAGAATCCTCCGAGACTTCTCTCTTCAACTTCTCCTTTCCCCCTTTTCACAAGATGAGAAAGAGGAATGATATGATGGAGAAACTGGAGAAAAAATGGTCCTTCTCCATCTCCAACGTTCCAATTCATTCCAATCACAGAGAGACACATACACACAAAATAAAATGGGCTGACAGTGATTATTTTTTGACATATGTCCACATGATAACTGCTCTCTTCTTTTCCAAGTACCACTTATTCCACGATTTTCTTACAAATCAAGCATATTACTTAAGTTACCTACTTTACCATAGGGATATCTATGTATGTAGGACATTCTTACTTTGTAGACAATTTTTTTAGAGTCTCGAGAAAGACGATGTGATAAGTATCATGAAGCATGACATGTGTAATTTCATTTCGAGAGTGATTTACAAGTAGGAATGTATTGAGTTGACTGAAGTGGCATGGCGGTAGTGGTACACAGGGGGTTTATGCATGTTTTTCCTGTGAAGGTATTACATAATCACAAAGACAGGCAAGGAGACGCAGTTCAAAAAAAATGCTGAATATTCTCCTTTTTCTCTTTTCCACTTTACATGCATTATGTGTACGTTCCCAATTTTTCATTTGATACGAAGTAGGAGTGAAGAGCGTATGTTATCTCGTTTGCTATATTATGTAAAGCTGCTTTCTCCCATGATAAATTATATTATATTATAATATGCCTATTTGTGCATTTGTAGGAAGAGGAGAGCGAAGAAGAGTATAGGAAGCCAAGGAAGCGAGCACTGTCAGTGGTCTCAATGACACGTCGAAGTAGCATCTTTTCATCCCGCTCCAACACAGCTCCTGAGTCACCAGGCTACTCTTCCGATGAAGAGTTGCCCTCCAGTCCTCCGCCAGAAATACGACCGTATGCCACTTGTTCCAACATCCGTCACACTTCCTCGCCCATGCGAACAACAGCAGTTTAGAAAATATATCTTCTTCTTTGCCACCAAATCTTTTCCCGAGAGTGCTAAAAATGGGAATGTACTTCATTGCAGTGCATTACCATCACACACAAGAACCAGCTTTGTGTATCACTTTTTGTCTCCTTCTTCTGACTCATGTCAAGACTTACTTCTCCTTTCGTGTGGCATTTCTTTTTCCTTGGGAGCTTCTCCCAACTGGAAAATACGCAAGTATATATTTATATATATACATCTCCATCTGAATGACAGGTATAAAAATGGAACCATGACATTGCCAATATTCGCATTTTTAAAATGCCCAGAAGCGCTTCATTCACGGAAACAACAAAACATAAAAATCTACCCATGTTTCTGCAACATTTGACAAACTGGTCACCAAACTTCTTTGTTCATGTATGCATGCACCACTCCTCTTCTACAATATGCCAGTTGACAGCTAATCGACAACCAACATAACTTCATTGCTTATTTTTTTGCTAACCTTTCCATTCGCTTTTGAACCAGTTTTCAGGGCATGTGTTGTTGAAAACACGAAGATTTTAGTTTTAACTTCTAACTTATTAACTTATTCCTTTCCACTAAAAAAACAAGCACTGTACGTAGAAGCTTTTGCCAAGGAGATACTTTCTTTTTCCATTCCGCAATGAGGAAGAAACCATTTCCTTTCTCCTTCGTTGCAATAAAGAGATTACTGAAAAGTGGTCTCGTACGTTGGAACGAGATTTAGTTTGGTGTCGACTCAAAGTATGGAGTGGAGGCACAGTGGTATTTTGAAGGATTTATTTCAAGTGCATAATCATCATCGTGACACCGTCTACCACATCATTTATACCATGCATGGCATGACATACTAAAACACTCTGTTCTTTTCACTTGGCTGAGATCCACCTAGCCAAAAATAAAAAATCTTGACTGGAAGGGGAGAGCCGAGAGAATTAAAAACTAAGACCTTTAAATGGATCGGAAAATCACCCTTAAGAACGAAAGCTTACTTAACAAGACGTGGGCAGAGGACAAAATAGTACTCTCTTCATATGTATGTTAATACATAATGTATACGTGTACATTCACAAACCAGTAGTTTCATTTTGATTGATTTTTGCATGTCTCTATGTCCAACAGGCTCAACGCCATACAAAATACTTGATGTTTGTAAATTATGTAATTATTATACGATTTTAAGTAAATGTATGGGTATCTGAATGTCAAATATGTTGTGTAAATTACATTATACATAATAATTAAGAAATAAAGGATACATAATCTGTCGTGTAATAGTAAATCAATAGACAAATTGTAAAAAATAAAATTATGCCGGATATTTTTAGTGATAAATAGTAGTACATTAGAAAGTCATCAATTAGTTATTAAATTAAAACAGAAAGATAATAAGAAAATTAAACTTGTCGTTAGTTGTTAGTTTACTTACATATGTACGTCAAATTACATTTAATGTTTCAATGTTACCATTGTTACCTAGAAAATTGAGTAGACTATTATTATACAAAGTACTTGTTACTATAAATTGTTTAGAGCAACTGTAATTATCTGGCATTGCTAATGTTTAGAACAGAAAATGCATAATGAGGAGGAAAGTTTTAAAAAAACCTGAAAACGCTTAAAAACCTGATCAACTTACATACATATTTAAATCACAGTCATTCTAACTTATAGACATGTGCTTATAATTGTGTGACGACCCTTAATTGTTTGTAAAAAATAATATTCAAGTAGGGGACAAATTATTGTGGTAAAAGTCCCCGTTAATACAAAAGAAAGGAACACTAGGATTGTATAACAAAACATATATGTATTCCTTCAGTGTACACTTATACTCAACACATCTCTCCGCACAAAAATCAATTCCTGACCTAACAAACTAATGATAAATGAATCAATCAGTAATGTTAAGATACCGTGAACCAAAACATAATAGACACGATACGTGTTTACTTAACAAAACTTGTTTGTTCAAAACATAACTATTTACTTACCCCTTGTTATTGTACGAAAATGTTTGTGATTCGATGATTTGTACGCTTTGAAATTAATTGGAAACCTTTTTGCCAAAATTAAATAAACGAAATAAACAATGAATTGGGGGGTGTATGTGTGAAGTACTTGGAAACCTTTCGAAACCGGAAATCCAAATTTATTATGTGTTACAATGTAATAGGATTTGAACAAATTAACTACATACTACGGCTATTCTAAAAGGTGCATGCTAATATTTCTATGGAATACGAGTTTGAAATGCAATTGGTGGGACCTTCCAAATTTCATACGCAATAGTTTCCAAGCGCTAGCTCCAATTAGACGTATCGAATGCTTTGCTTGCTCGTAAATCGAACAGAAATGAAGGGAGTATCAATATGTAATAATTATTACAAGAAAAGCGTAAGAGCCCCAAGGATACGATTAAGAAGGGAAATCACAATTACTAAGCTGTTGAGCAATTTTGAATGCGCCTTGCACACCATTCACAAGATCCAAATACGTCCCTGCTCCACTACAAAATCGCACTAAAATGTCCGTGATTGGGACTTCTTTTTTTGGGTAAATACAACATGCGATCTGGATTACCATTACTTGTGTGAATATTTTTTCATCCCTTTTTATTTCTGTACATCATAGTCATACTTGTGGATTGTTTTTAAGCGAAAATGAGTTGAAGTTCATAATGCTGTATTATAGTCAACATTCATTTACTTTTTGTGTGTCCGAGTGAAATTGAGCGGAGTATGAAACTGGTGTGTAGTGTAGAAAGGGTATATACTTCATGAATATCTATGAATTTATGGTCACATACATACACTATATGTAATAGTATGTTACAAGAATGCACCTCCATCCCGTAACCTAATATTCATCATATTTCTTCCCTTGAAGAGTTTAATCGTTACTGCCGTTATCATGCAAATAACTTAAGTAATGATGAACGGGTATAGAATTTATTTTTATATGATCTTTATTAATACATAATAATTCATCCTCGTCACATACAATCTTCAAATTACGATGTAAATTTTTAACTTATTGATAGAAAATCCCTGCTTATATAAATGATCTTTCAAAGTAGTGAACAAAAGTTGAGCTCAAATATTGATGTATATGGCTAATACATTTGAAATATTTTATGAAGGGAGGACTTTTTGTACTTAAGGCTGTACTGGGTGGATTTGATTACATTTTTCACAAACGTTTCTAGGCAATCCTCTAGAAGGCAAATTCACCTAGCACAGCCTTAGAAAATATTCTCCCGTTAAAAAATACTTCAAGTAGTCAATAATATAAGCAGGGATGCTCTATATATAAAGAAATAGAATCGGGGTGTGGCATTTGATTTACGCAGAACCTGAAATTCTCCTCGTTAATTTCAAATATGTGTCCTATTAAACCATGTTATGCCAAGTCGCCATAGATGATATTCTAGCTCGTCAAATGTCTTATAGGCGTATTCAAATGCCATTTCATTTTCATATTTCCTGTGGGCCATTTGAAGTATGGTAAAATTCCTGTCGCCTTGTATAGCCAAAATCCTTATATATCGCCGTATGTCATTGTCGTAAGCTGCTTTTTTTAATAGATCGGAGTAATAATCGACCGTGCCTTGGGAGTATTTCACTGAAATATATAAATGGATTTAAAATCCTATTAATTTGCATACTTTTACTCGCGATTGCAATGCTGAGGGAAGTATGATCACGAAACTATCAACTCACCTATACCCAACACTAATTCTTGGAAATTTTTATAATTCATCGGCCACCAGTAGGTTTTGGTGACTTTTTCCAGATACTCGATGAATGTGGTATTGCCACCCGTAAGATAATTAAAGTGTAGATTAGTCCTCAAGATTGACAAAGAAGGAGTAATAGCAAAGAACTTGTCGTATGCATACTCGCCTTTCATCTCTAGAAAGTTTTGTTTTTGTACTGGTTTGGAAAACATAATATAGATTGAAAGTTACATAATCATAATGCCTCAAGAATACAAAAATGTTTGTGTGTATGGATTGTTTTTACGTACTGTCTTTATAATAATTCCATCCAGCGTCGACATATTCATCGAAGTATACAGGGGCCTCTCTATTATTCTGTGAATAAAAATAAAAATATATATTAATGCTGAATAGAAATATAATATTATGGTATAGTACAAGAAAACGTAAGAGGTATTTATTTACTTCTATGAGGCCGGCGATCATTTTGGAGTAGTAATAATCACTGCTCACATCTAAATTAACATCTTCTTTCATGGATGATTTATAAAGTCTTGAATATTCATTAACTATTCGGCTAGCAAATATTTCTTTGTACTCGAGACAACAAAGCACCTGTGAAGACAAACAGAGGTTATGGAAAACAAATTATTTTGTTTTTAGAAATCCCTAAGCATTAGTATTATTATTCATAATAATTTGGCATGGAGTAAAATTGATTCATCTTACGTCGTTCAAAGTATTTTCATCTGTTCCGGGTCCATTTATGGCGTAATGGATTTCAGTGGCATAGAATGTTTCCAGTGGCATAAATAAGGCCCGAACATATATACCTATGTCGGTATTGAAGGATTGACGAATAAAATACTTTGCCACGATATCCTGGAAATGGAAAAAAGTTACTGTGGACAATGAAATAGCACAAACAAAATCGTTTTCAGATCTGAGATTTATGATTAATACACTTACCACCCCATAATGTTCTTTATATTGTGCACAAATGGCCAAACGATCCACTTTGAGCCTACCGTTACCCAAAGCGGCAAGCCCTCTGATTGATTGGTCGTAGTTGAAGGGGTGAAGTAGCTTGTACACTAATTTCACGTCCTCTTTAATATTCTCTAACCCAAGAATCTCTTCACTATACGGAAGGGATACGAAAAGCAACCCTAATGCGATAATGGAGTACAATTTTGTGTTCATTTTGATTTTTTTAGGCTAAAAACCTACAGGACTGTGATATCAGAATGAAATAGCAGCAGAAGACTGTCACGTACGCTCTTGCTTTAAATAATGAGTGCGCTGTATTAACTACTTTCTCGCGTTTGGTTAAAGATTTGACCATGATATACAATTTAACTCATGGTCAGTAAGTATGCTAGAACAATAGTCACAAAGCAATAAAAGTTCGTTACTTTAGTACATGTGGAAATTTATTTGATATAAATTATAGAAACAACAATAGAACAATGAATATGCGTTTCCCAACCTGAGACTCTTTAATTTCCGTCACCTTGAAGTCTGTTGCCACAAATAGGCTAGTTTATTCAAAAATATGTTCTTAATAAAGTTCATACAGACAACCTTGAGGTTAATTTTATTGATGATGTTGTAGCAATAACTCAGCAAAAATTTAAAAAAATATACTTGTTTGTCATTTCGAATGGAAACATTTCTAATGCTTTGATGTCAAATTTGTGCTAACTATTCTCGTTAAAACCTGCATCATGAAAGTAATAAGCCAAAATTATAGAAGGAATTTTAAACACAAACTCATTCCACCTATTATGAATATTTGAACGAGAGATTCACGAATGATACATATTGCTTATATAATGATACATGTTGTTGAGCCGTTTTAGTCCAGTTGGTTAACAGTCCCGGGGGTTTCTCAGTCGCGTTAACTATGCTCTAGCATGTTGCCCACTGACTCGGGTAACCAAAAGTTAGGTCACGTGTCCTATGAGTTTGGACTGATTGCATAGAGAGAAGTCAGAGGAAAAGTGTTATATACTATCTGAATACCTAGGGTATGCCTTACCGTGTTATTTTTATGATGTATATATTACTCATGTCACCCATATCTTCCTTATGTCACCCTCATTATTATTATTGTAGGGAGACCAGCCTGTTATAAGGTTGATACAATCAAACACGTTAATAAAGTCAATCAATCAATCAATCAGCTAAAATGTAGAAAGCTTGACGGGCACGATAACTACACAAAACGTTTGTATCTCTACGAATATTTCATTTGATAACTTTTTATTGTGTTAGGTATTAGTACGTAGGTATTATCAGAAATGTCCGGTCAACTTTATTTTGCTCTCATTTTATAACGACTTGACATATTCAATCAATTTTTTCTACATAGTCTCCCCCAACTTACACACACATTTTCCACCTTTTCTCAAGAGCCGAGATGCCAGTAGAGAAGAATGCTGGGCTTCTATGTCCAAGCCATGAAATTACACTTTTTTAAACATGTTTTTAAAGGGGGTTGTGAACCAGCTGGGAGCCATTGTGATGACTGTCTTTTAGTCTCTGCCTGACAGGGATGAAGGTAACTTTCATCCCCAGTCACACCTTGCCCCAGAAAAAATCTCTATCCTGAGATCCGAGGTTGAGATTTTCTTGGATTTGTTTGCACTTAAATTTCGTTTGTTGATGTGTGAGCAGTTTGGGAATCCACCTTGCACAGCGAAGGTATAGACCCAAAGTCAAATGTAGAATTCTCAACACTGACATGACACTTATATTGACCTTTTCTGCTATTTCCCGCAACAGGAGTCGTCTGTCCTTTTCAACAACAGCTTTCGTTTTAGCTACGTATCTGTCGTCAGTCAAACTTAAAGGTCATCCTGGGTTTGTCTTGTTTTCTAGCGATGAGTCACCACTACGAAATCGCTTGCACCACTAAATATTAGTTGATCGCACTGGCAATGGATCAAAACCATCTTTTTGAAGCTCCTTTCTAATTAAGGGCGAAGAAAGGCTCCTCAAAAATGCAGTTTCATCTGCGCACGAATATCTTGCGTTGTAAAAAACATTCGCGTTTACGTTTCCAGCTCTACCTCTACAAAGCAAATGACTGCTACTACAAGCAACCCATCATTCAAAAGCCATAATCTTTATCTTTCAGAGGATATGCAGAACATTGTATTTGAGGAAGTCCTCTTTGAGATAATCGTTATCAAAGTTGACCGGATATTTCTGATAATCCCTTCGTATTACTGTAACAATTCACATTTTCATGATAATTCTTCATGAGCTTGAGAGGATTTAGAATTCATGAAAATGCAGTGCTTTATCATGAATTCATCCGGGGTTGCCAATATTTTATATGGTTACCATCACATGAATGCATTTACTCCTCGACTTCAACCTGCATCAATTCAACGTCTTGGATTGGAAAACTTACTATGAATGACTAACTATGGACGTATATGTCTTTTTGTACAGGAACTTGATTGGGTACCCCTTATACATTGATACGGCTTTTATTACGCAGCTGAATTGCATTCAGTGAAGTAATGAATCCGTCTGTCTGTGCGCACTCTCCTGGTCACACACATTGACCGATTTGGCTCAAATTTAGTAATAGCAGGCAGTACTAATCAAGGGGACCTCTGGGAATAGTTTTCAGACAAATTGGTCAAATGGTTGGAAAGTTGTAGGCTCGAAAGTTCAAAAAGTCATCGTTCAATTTGTTTTTCTCTGGTTTTGAAAGACTCAAGCTGAATATATCTCCTAACGTCAAAGTAGATTCAAAAGGGTGCGTTTCGTACACCCGTTGAATTCCCCTCTATGAAGTTGCAGAGCTTGATTTTTCTGAAAATTATTCCAGGAGGTCCTCTTGATTAGAACTACCTGTGTGCCAAATTTGAGCCAAATTGGTCAATTTATATGGACAGGAGAATGCGCACACAAACAGATAAGCTTAGTAAAACCATTACTTCGCTGCGTAATAAGCATTTCCGAACGTCAGTATTTTAAATAGTAAAATAAACGTTTTAGTACTTTCATAATTTGAATATCTACAATCTACTTTGTACTCATCAACTACAACTTTGTAGAGAAAGGCCACACGCATGCAGAATATAAACATGCATGTCCCGCACTTCATTTAGCATAGATACTTAGGTATGGATTCATTGGGTTAGATGCGTTATAGGAAAATAAAGAAATGCAAACTCACATAATATTTACGAACAGGATGGTAACACCGGCTTGACGATTACAGCTTGATGTATTGAGGTATTGCACTGATAGTGAAAAAAATATACGCTGGAAATACGCTTGACGAGAATATAAAAATAATAAAAACTTAAAATCTTAACGTTGAACAGCACAAGAACAATGTTTATTTTATTTTAGTGAACTTTTTATTTATTAGCCCCAAAATTATGAAGTTTTATTAATCAATTGCTTTACCTCTAATATGGAGTAGGAATGTGCAATAACAAAAAGTCATTGTAAGTCTAGCCAAACCATATTTGTGGGCAATCTCTATAGTCGTAATAAATTACATCCGTCGGATCAAACCCAAGCTCTGTAACCTTGCTGAGGACTTGCTCCTTAACTGGAGAGCCTTCAAATCTCCCAAGTGATAAAAACGCCCAAAAAGATTCTAAGGACGTTGATGGACATAAAACTACCAAAATCTCGTCCCAGTGTCCATCCACCCAAACTATGTTCATGTTTATGTTTCCTGCGGAATGAATTTAAATAAATGTTATAATTTAATACAAACTTTCAAATTATCATCGAATGAAACATCAATTTTTTCATACCAGATAGGTTCCAAGGAGGGCTGTCTGGGGAGGAGAAACAATTTATATTTTCCGTGTTGGTGTAGTTGCAGTTCAACAGAGGGTGACGGGTGCCGTTTATGTATGCCGTAAGTTCGTTGTTTGGATTGACCTCCAGACACATTTTACTAAGAAATTCTTTGGATAGAGATTTGTTGCCGATTAATCGATTCCCCAATTCCCGTGCCAAATTATTACTGCTCATCCCGATCTGGAATAGGTCAATGTGAACATTCTTGAACAACTAGAAGTGAAACATATCAGTTAAAACTTGTGCCTTGAAAACAACCAATTTCTAAAATACAAATGCTTAGTGGATATTAGAAAGTTGAACTTACATTAGATATGTCCTTTTTAGGCCATGTGTGATTCTGTGTTGTAACACACGCTCCATGGGTTTTGGGATTATACCAGTCTGGCGGTAAAGTTACCTCTGGATATCTCGTGGCCGTTGGAATTATCCATACTGGCAATTCCCATGGATATGGTGATGGCATTTTCGTTCGCTTTGGCTTTATTGTTGACTTTGTCGTTGGCGTTGGCTTTGTTATTGGTGTTGGCTTTGTTATTGGTGTTGGCTTTGTTGTTGGTGTTGGCTTTGTTGTTGGCGTTGACTTTGTTGTTGATGTTGGCCTTGTTGTTGGCGTTGGCTTTGCTGTTGGCGTTGGATTTGTCGTTGAAGTGACGATGAACTGAATAATAATGAACGTAAAAATGACCAACAGTGGAGTCTTCATTTTTACAGCACTTTATTAAGCAACTAAATAAGTACACTCAAACTTTATCTGTCTTTTTTAAGTTCCCCAGTAACTTGAGTGAACCTTTCGTGAGCTAAATCAAAGAGAGGCTTCAGCTGCTTCAAGCTTCAATACAACTCAATTGGAAGATACAAAATGGCGTAGATGCCTATCGATTAAAACACTTTCAATACCAACCTGATATTCAATACTATGGGCACTATAACCTTCAAGGTGAAGTTGCGATAAACAAAAAGTAACACAATCTGAAGAACAATAGTTTCTTTTAAAATAATGTGCAATTGCCATTTAGACAATGAAGCTTCTTACAATAAAAAATATCTTTGTATACACATTTGGTTTGTATTTCCGTCCGTAAATTAAACAGTATTTTAATTGAATGTTAAACATTTATTAATTATGAATATATTATTTATTTATTTAACCTTCCTCGTACAAAAAATAACAAACTGAAGCTCCTTTTCACTGCATGATCCGTTTGTGTAGACTGGCTTTTATTAAGCTAATTTCCTTTACGAACGACATTCATGGATTAATTGATGAACCTTGCAATGCAATGGTTTCAAATGCCCAATGCCTTTCACCTTTTGCTTTGTTCTTCATTTCTTGGATTTGGTTATGATTATCATTAACGACATAAACCGACACGTGGACGGCGCGAGTACTGCGAGTAAATTGATGATTCAAAAGCGAAAATGTGGATAAAGGGAACTGCTTGAATATTTTTTGTACGCTTGTATGGATTTGAAGGCATTAAATTGAAAACGGTGATCATAGAAGTATACTCTTCAAAAAAATACTTCATACAAAAATACTAAAATAGAAATGGTTTGTACTATCTCGAGTTTTTTTCAATGTTAAAATAACATTAACATCATTCTTCTTATCATCCTCATATATCTTAAATGGTTTGTATCCGTTTTCTCCCACTTTATTTTGGCGTTACAAAATGCACCTTTTATTTCAATATTGATAGCAATTCAGTGTACCCAACTAATATGGATATAACCAACATGCTGACAAAGTAGAGCTTGAGAATATTATTGATTAATGCAGCTACATGACAGAACCCTCCAAAGGGTTGATTTGGTTCAAGTCTATTTCTTTCTCATTTATGATCAATAGTGACACTGTAGCTAATCTGGCTGACTGTGATACTCTTGGTCACTTTATACGTTGACATAAAAACCTTCTTTAAAATAGATAAAATCTCGTTCGTACGATCAGTGGAATAGCTCAGCCTTTCGTTAGGGAGAATCATGCAAATCTCTTCCTACGACAAACACATCTCGAGTACTGCTTCCTGTCATACTACGTGAAAGCCAAGCGAAACATAGGTATAAGAAAGCAATCCAATAAGAAATATGGTGATATACAAATAAATTTCCATTTCTTGCTTTTTTATCTCATACAGCACATTTTAGTTATAAGAGGACTAATGATGATGATGCCAGTTTTTAATCATTCATTGTTATATAAAGTAGCTACAGTTGTTATGCAAAGAGGCATTAATGGGTCTTGTAGTGATCCCTAAATGGAATGAATGTACGGATTGGCAATGCTTTCCACCACCAATATATTGGCATTAGTGCTTTACCATTGTAGGTTCTTTAAGAAGGGATATCCCTCCCAGACAGTTGACTCCATATAGTGCAGATAAAGGTACAAGTCTCACCATCCCAAACCAAATTTCCAGTGTGATTTAAATTAATTTCCTGTTGACTTACCATCGTACGAAAACATAATAAAACTAGCAATAATCAACTCAGCTATGAAAATGTATTATATGCACAAAATACTTAACGTATCAACGACTGACGATATAACGAATCATATCATCTCCTAACTGACCCACAGCTTTTGAGCTCATAACGAGTAGGAAAGAAATGTGTATGCATAACGCAAACACGCACTTGGTATTTGTACCAAGAACATACATAAACGCTTTTGTACGTAGACTCGGGTTGGATTTTTTCTCTATAGTTCATGGATATTGCTTGCATTTAGAAAAACTTCTTGTTACACAGGCATAGGTTGGAGTTTACATGTCTTTTGGTAAAGTTTTTAATCAATACTTGAGAGACGTAAAATTTTGAAGTTATATTTTCAATTAATTAATTTGTACAGACAGCAATTATTGGTAGGATTGTAGAAACTGTGGTGAATGGTAGCTTTTCTGATTTGGATTGCTGTTTATCAGTGGCTGTCAGAAGAGAAATGGACGGAGGAGAATCCCATAAAGGGTCTGGAACTTAAAGTTGATGTTGAAGGTCAGCGAAGCGACATTAGGAGTATTGAGAATGAAGATGATGCATATAGAAGCTCAGATCGAGAACTTGCCAGGCTTATTAGCATGAAGTAATACTATTATTGCGAGTATGTTTTTGAGTAGGGTACTTTATTAATTTTTACATTTTAAATAAACTAAATACGAATTTTGTATAGTTCTTAAATGTACTTTTGCTTTCGTGAAAGCTTTTCTCGTGGATTTAATTCGCCAAGTAGCCTGTAAGTACAGAAATACTTCCAGCTGAAATGAAAATGTAATTTTACCCCGATGGTTTCATAGTAGTAGTGGTTGGTCTGCATTTAATCTGGTTTCGAAATAAGATGTAACAATATAAAGAGACGAATTGCTTTGTGGCTTGGTTGCTGCAATCCACTTGGCAGTTTCCTATTAAGAATAACCTTTATTAACTACAAGTGTTTCGACAAAACAAATTGCAAAATCACCTTGAATTAAAGTCTTACCTAGTATTGGGGTTGGAATGCATGAGATGCATAGGAGAGCAATGAGTAAATAAGATTTCCACATTATTATCTCGAAGTTAAAAAAGAACTGATGGTAGTAAGTTCGCGTTTGAAAATATATCACTTGTTAATTTGTTGAGTTAGCTGTTCAAAGGTTTTTTTTAAATTGAATGGTGAACTAGTAACTTCAATCTATTATATATCGATAATCCAACCCAAAAATCTCTTTCAAATACATTGTGAGTTTGAGCAATAAAGTTTGAACAAAGCACTCATTTATATTTTACTAGCTGGGAATTCCGTAAGACCTTTGTATTTGTTATGTATTATTACTGAACACCTTCATTTACTTTACATAAGGATGGTAATTTCATAAATCATATAGTGCAATTTCGAAGTTTTAAAAAGTCTTGACACATTTTTCGGATCTGGAACAACTAAACAACTTTGTTCACCAAGATACAGTTTTAATTCAACACTTGATAATAAAACTGAGTCATCAATGTATGTATTGCGTGCATAATTAAGATTTAAAACAACAGCTGCCAGGTAGAAAATAAAATTTTAGCCTCATGTTAAATACAATAACCATCATGTTTTCCATAGCACAGTCGCAAGTTCTTGTTATGCCATGACACCAATACGTAGCATGAAATGAAGTAAGGCAGTTGGTGAACTTATAAATTATGATTAACCATAAATTATTTCCTGCAATAAAGCAAGGTTTTCCCGTACTCATATCTGTAGGTATGTTGCAGTTGGATCTTCAGGTGGTGTAATAATGGAACTGTAGCTAATCTTTAGTTAACTGGGGTTACTATTATTGAAACCTGGTTGGACGAAATTTGGCTCACACAAATTGAATTCCAAAGAAAAGTGGGTGAAATGAAATGCTTTATAATATGACTACAGTATGAATCTAGTGTAACATGATTCCATCATCTCTCGTGATGAGAGCAGAAACAAAAGGTTAATTATGTTTACGAATTTATAGGCTGGGATGTGGTGGTGCAAATAATGTGATGAATATGAATCCAATAATAAGTCATGTTCTTAAGATATAGATCAACAGAGGCTTCATTTTAGTACTTTTTCTCACTATAGTTACATGTATCACAGATATATTAATTAAGTAATAAAAAACATTGTTGATTTATTTTCCTGTCTTTTCCACAAGGATGGTAGTAGTTTCACAAGCCTTTAAGCTGCAGCGAGTGAAATTCTTTAGCAGCTTTTTTCGAAAAAACTTTCCAGTCATTTGTGAATGCATTCAGGATTGTCGTAGGTAGTATGTTAGTTGAGTGGCATGTGGGACTAGTCGGAGTCCACTAATCTTGTACATTACAGTTCTTCCCTTGTAGACGATGATACGAACGGTTATGGAAAACATCTTTGTTTATGCCTGATGAAATATGATTTTAATATTAACGGAACATGAGCGCGTTTGCTGAAGATAATGAAAGATCTTAAATTGTTAAAATGAAAGTATAACAGTACAACGATGATATGATAAAACAATTGTAAGGGAAGTGTTTATTCAATACATATAATAAGCTTGAAGACTTTACATATCACCATATTGAATTGTTTATTGAAATACTAATTATTAACATTTATATAAACTATTGCTTACTAAATTGTAATCGACGTAACCTAAACTTAACCACTAACCTACTGACTATATCAACCGCACGTTTATAATACACAAAACATCAATAATTATCTATATCAAGTTCTGATATGGATGTATTGTGTGGTTGCTTGTATCCTTTCAGATGTATAATGACGAGTGACTATTTGTGTAGATGATTAGTCACCACCCAACTCAATTACGAGAGATTATTTCAATATCAGTGATCAGTGTGGCAACCAAAATTAACCAACAATAACAAGCACATGACGTATATTTTGTTTAACTCCATTTGAGACTAAACAAGCAAGTTCAAAGATATATGACAAATTTTGTAATTTCTAAAACATATACCATAAAATGCGCCACAATAAGTTCATTCATATATGCAATGAATTAACTTTCCCCAAACAAAACCACTGAAAAAATTTGCATCGTCTGATGCAATTACTAACTTCAGCGATTATGAATGAGCGGGCATGATTTAGAATAAGCAATTTGTAATTTTATAAATGTATTCTTCTTTAGGCTTACACCCAATCCTAAAAATTGGAAATGATCGTCAATAAACAATTACGACTTGAAAGTGATTGATTATATACCTGGTAACACAGGAGTTTAACGAACAAGCACTTTGGGGTTAAAAAATAAACCTGATGGCCTTTGGCCCTGAAGGTGACATCCAGGATATAATATATAATGGTTGATCTTCTCTATAGATTGATATGTTACACGTAATGCCTAACATCTTAGTGTGACTTGCAAAAAACTATACAACATCTTTCCATCATTATTGGCTTTTCTCTAATACCATTAATCATTTTAACCAACATAAAATGTTTTATTAAATCGAATTCTACCAAAAACCACCTTGTTTTCATAGAGTTTGCAAAAAGCTTCATCACCAAAATTCTTCCAAATAAAGACTAACGTGACATGAAAAAAAGTATGCAAAAGATAATTATAAGCGGCGAGCATACCAAGTATTGCGTACATCACCGAATTTAGAGATTATAAAGCACAATGTGGCTGTTATCGTCGTGAATTAATCGTAAACAAATAATAATCCTATAATCATAAGAATCTTCACATTAACACCAGGGCACCTTTTGAACTCATTATGGCTAACAATATTTCTTTCCATGCTTTTTTACCCATTTAAGTTTTCCCCATTTTAACTACGATAGAGTTAGTACATCTGATCTGATGCAGAAGTATTGCAAACCTTGCAAGACACTTTTGCCCAAACTATTAATTCTCTATCTACACAAAACCGACCGGTCGAAGATGCATTTAATTGTTGTAAGTGCACGGGTGCTGAAAGAACAACTGCAACGCTTATCTTCATCGGGGATCTACGTTTTTAATGAAACGACCAAAGTTGCACCGAAAAAGTATGCAAAAACTAATCATAATCGGTGAATATACCATACATTGTGTATACTGCCGAATCTACGCACTACCAAAATTTGTGTGGCTGTAAGACAATATTAAGCCTCTGCCCGAACACAACAAACCAGCTTTAGATAAATTTAAAGGACCAATAGTCGTTAGTTACTTACTCGAATTATACCAACGACAACTTGTGTATATTGATGGCGTAAAGATCTAGTGACGGATGGCATTCCTTCCATCCGTCAAGCAGAAAGTAATTAGGCATTTAAATATTTGACTCGATCTTCTGATTTTTCATCTTAATGAAATGCGATCATCTTCAGAGTGCATTTCATGTTATGTTATGTTACCTACTTATAATTCATGATCATGATCATGATAATGTGATGCTAAGCAGAGAGAGCTCAGCTGGCTTACCATCAACACCAAATTCTTCGCTCTTTCACGATTCGGTCTTACACTTTATAAAACTATACAAATTGGCACTCCAAACCTAACGTCTTATCAATCAATTCACTTAACAAAACATGAATCATCTTATTCATTACTGTCTTCTTCCCTTAATTCTTCCAAATAACGACCAAATTAGTATAGAAAAAATATGCCATGAATAATTATAATCGGCGAGAATACCCTACATTGTGTATATCACTGAATTTACATACTACAAAACACTGAGTGACTGTTATCGCTGTGAATTAATCGTAGACGAATAATAAGCTCATTCTCATACGAACCTTAACATCAAGGCACCGTTTAAACTGATTATGGCTAATAGTATTTCTTTCCATACTTTTTACCAAATAAAGGTTTCCAAACTTAAAAACATTAATAATAATCGTTTATTGTCAATTAGATCCCCCAAAGGGTAGTACACTAATGTGACATATCATCATATACGAAGAACAGAAGAAAGAACTACACATTAAGGAGATAGATAGAAAGCATTTAATTGCATAAAGTGTTCAGGTGTTACCAATTTTTTCAATTATTACATCTTCATCGGGGAACTACATTTTTCCAAGAAACGACCAAAGTCGCACCAAAAAAGTATGCAATAATTAATTATAATCGGCGATTACACCATACATTGTGTATATTGCCGAATTTATCGACTACTAAAATTACTTTGCTGTTATGATTGTGAATCGAACGTAAACGAATTATAAGCATGTATGAATCACGTTTACCTTAACTTCAAGATACTTTTAAATTCAGGTTGGCAAAGGAATGCGTACCTATACATTCATGTACCAATACACAAAAATTCCTATCTTTAAATAACCCATATAAAAAAGCCTGTCGGATCTACAACAGTATGTTTGGGAGGGTTGTTATTAACACAATATTAAGTCTCTGTTCGAACACAACAAACTAGCTTTAGATAAATTTAAGGGACCAATAGTCTTTTGGTACTTATTAACCGGCACCCACTGCAAAAGCGGGTAGGTTCTTATTTTCACAAATGGTGTCTGTCTGTCTGTCTGTGAGCACGATAACGGCGAAACGGTTGAGAAATTTCGAAAATTATTTTTGGTAAACGATACCTTAGGTCAAGACCTTCCCTGGGAAGCGAGATGGGTCTTATCGGTTATTGATAACCAAGTCAAAGATAAGATCAAATATTTCTAAATAGCAAAGTATAAAGTGTGATAAATCAAAATGGTTCTATTTTCTTAGATGAATTCAGTCATGCAATTTTAAAAATTCTACGATGACCCCAGCGTGACCTACGAACGTTTAAATGTCGAAATGTCTTAATTTTCGAGATAGCAGGAGAATCAATCAAAATTTTCAAATTCTTACTGCTCCACTCAACAATTTGAGGAAATACCTTTATTCAAAATTTTCAAATTTAAGTTAAATTGCATAAGGGTGTCGGTTCTTTACACCTGTTCTCGGGTTTATTGAATCGAATTCTGCCAAAGACAGTTTGTGTTTGCTGAGGCTGCCAAGAATCTTCATACTCAAAATAACGATCAAATCAGTATAGAAAAAAATATCCAATGAATAATTATAATCGGCGAGTATACCCTACATTGTGTATATCACTAAATTTACAGACTACAAAGCACTGTACGGCTTTTATCGCTGTGTATTAATCGTAAGCTCATAATCATTCGAACCTTAACATCAAGGCACCTTTTGAACTCATTATGGCTAACAATATTTCTTTCCATACTTTTTTACTAATTAAATATTTCCTAATTTTAAATAAGTTACGGATATAGTACATCTGATTAGATGCAGTATTCTACAGCTTGTCAGCTACACTTTTGCCCCAAGTATTAATTCTCTATCTGCACTAAGCAGACCGACCGGAGAAGCATTTCATTGTTTAAAGTGCACGGGTGCTGAAAGAACAATTGCAACGCTTATCTTCATCGGGGATCTACGTTTTTTTATGAAACGACCAAAGTTGCACCGAAAAACTATGCAAAAATTAATCATAATCGGCGAATACACCATACATTGTGTATACTGCCGAATCCACGCACTACCAAAATTTGTGTGGCTGTTATAATTGTAGAAGATTTTTGGGCAAATGTAAGTCTTGTTTACCTTAACATCAAGGTACTTTTAAATTCAATTAGGCATAGGAATACGTACCAACACATTCTTGTACCAATAAAAAATTTACTATATTTAAATAATCCATCTAAAAAAAGGCTATCGGATCTAATACAGTATGGTTGGGAGTCTGTTTGTAAGACAATATTAAGCCTCTGCCCGAACACAACAAACCAGCTTTAGATAAATTGAAATGACCAATAGTCTTTTGGTACTTATTGAATCAAATTCTACCGGACAGTTTGTCTGCATTGATGCTGGCAAGAATCTTCATCCTCCAAATTCTTCCAAGTAACGATCAAATCGATATACAAAAAAAGTATGTAATGAATAATTATAATCGGTGAGTATACCCTACATTGTGTATGTCACTGAATTTGCAGACTACAACAACTGTGTGGCTGTTATCTCTGTGTATTAACCGTAAACGAATAATAAGCCCATAATCATACGAGCCTTAACATCAAGGTACCTTTTGAACTCAATTAAAGTTTTCCTAATTTTGAATAAGTTATGGAGATAGTCCATCTGATGAGATGTAGAAGTATTTTACAGCTTGCAAGACATTTTTGCCCCAACTATTAATTCTCTATCTGCACAAAACAGACCAGTCGAAGATGCATTTCATTGTTTAAAGTGCACTGGTACTAAAAGAACAATTGCAACGCTTATCTTCATCGGGGATCTACGTTTTTTTATGAAACGACTAAAGTTGCACCGAAAAAGTAGGCATCAATTAATTACAATTGGCGAATATACCATACATTGTGTATATTGCCGAATCTACGCGCTACCATTTTTTGGCAGTTAAATTTGTGAATTAGACGTAGACGATTTATAAGCAAATACAAATCATCCCACTCCTGGCATCAACATGTCAATGTAATGTGTCATACACAAATATAATCAAACTCGCACGTAAAGTGCCAACATCCAAACGTAGGACTGCTCCATAGCAGTACCACGCTCTTTTACTAAATTGAATTCAGAATAAGTTGAGAAATTTGATTCTCACCCTGCCCCGGATAAAATTTAGACTCGGGGAGTTAGGATAATTCTAAGGGGTCGGTGGTAGTTTTCCGAATCAGTGCTAATAGAAGGGACTAATAGTAGAAAGCTAATTGTAGAATGGACAATTAGTCCGTGCGGGCTTACTGTAGAAAATCTAATAGTAGAATGGGCTAGTAATGGATGCTGTGAGTAGTAGAATATTTTACTAAAAGGTATATGAATATGCATTGAGAATATTTTTGTTCAGTCTTGACTAGCGTTTATTGATATTAAAATGTTAATTTCTGGCAAACCTATGTCTGACTCAAACTTACGAACTTGTTAGTCTTTTTCATCAATTCGATTGATACTGATATAAAAAAATTTAACGATCAACTGTCGTATGTCATATAGCGGCTCTATATTCTGAATAATTCTTAAGCTTGTTCCTGTTCTTAAGCTTGATAGTCAGGATTTCAAATGATAATCAGATTAGCTGTATTAAAATTCACTATAATCAATATTAGCTTCATATAGTATGGAAATTTTCAAAAGATTTAAAGAGTAATTAAATCAAGCTGGCGATTATTATAACTATAGTTTCAACAGATGTTTATACGAAAATTACTTAGTTTCTCTACTCGAAAAACTATGAAAATTTACTCCTCTCTATACATCTTTTATGGTGTATGGGCATTTCCATTCTAGTTTTATATGACTTCTTTGTCTCAATACCTTGGATTGCATGAATGGCCATAGTTAAAAAAAAGAACGGTTTATTCTCGAGCTCCAATTAAGTCAATATACTGACAAAAATTCTTCAGATACCATGTAGATACGTTTGAATTTCTCAGATTAGATAAGATAAAGTAAAATTACTTGAATTACTTGAATTAAAAATTTGAATCATTTCAGAAAAACACTATAACACTAAATATACGGTACAACTCTAACTAACTCGAAAAATGATTCAATCAAAAAGAACCATATGAACAAAAGTGCTAAGTAAAATGTTAATCGACTTGTATTTGAAAAATGACTGAAAACTGTAAAAAAAACTTTGATTCTATAACATAATGCTTCTACTAAATGCCCATTTTCGACTTTCTACTAATTATTTTCTATACCTAATTTGAAAAGACTAATCGCCCATTCTACACTTAGCCATCTATTAGCACACTTTCTATAAACTTGCCCGCTCCCAATTCTAAGATTCTAAGATTCTAGGGTCAAGCCCCCAATTCTTCCAAATAACGATCAAATTATTGTAGAAAAAAAGCATGCAATGAATAATTATAATCGGCGAATATACCATACATTGTGCATATTGCCAAATTTACAGACTACAAAAGATACCCGTGTGACTGATATCGCTGTGAGTTAATCGTACACGAATAATAAGCCTATAATCATACGAACCTTAACATCAAGGCACCGTTTAAACTGATTATGGCCAACAATATTTCTTTCCATACTTTTTACCAAATAAAGGTTTCCAAATTTAAAAAAATTATGAAGATAGTCTATCTGATCTGATGCAGAAGTATTGTAGACCTTGCAAGGCACTTTTGCCCAACTATTAATTCTCTTTCTACACAAAAAAGACCAATTGGAGATGCATTTAATTGCATAAAGTGTTCAGGTGTTACCAATCCTTCAATTGTTACATCTTCATCGGGGAACTACATTTTTCTAAGAAACGACCAAAGTCGGACCAAAAAAGTATACATGAATTAATTTCGTTGAATATACCATACATTGTGTATATTGCTGAATTTACAGACTAAAAAAGGATACCAATGTGACTGTAATCGTTGTGAGTTGAACGTAGACGACTTGTAAGTCGATATAAATCTTCCGAAAGCAGATCTACCTTGCATTGTTAGAGTTCTTATTGTTAGTTTAGTATGTCTAGATGCACACAAAAACATAACGACTGATTGCTTGCATTTTATAAATGATAGTTACATACATGCCCGCTCACTCCTTAACAATGGTTTATCTATTATATCTAGCCAACCTAAGTTGTCCTGTTTCAAGTATGAGGAAAAACTGTTACTACTGTACTAAAGTTAACTGTCGTTTTTAGATGTAAGTTTGAACATGGTAGAACGAAGCGCAGGGATTAAAAATGCTGATTTCTGTAAATACCTATGACGATTTTCTCTACGTATGTTGATGGATGCTGCCATCCGGAGTGTGCTCATAATGTTGGAAGGCCTTGATTAACTTCAATTGGTTCCAAAATCCCAAAGTCTGTATCCTACCCAAGATCCACAAAAAAAATTAGATTAGTGTCTTACAAAAATTATGGGTGGTTGATATTTACACCGTCATATTGTGATTACGTAAGTTCACTTATATATTTTATATATTTCATTGTAATATACCTTATATCCTAATCTATTCCTACTGTTGTAGCAAGCTTTGTTCTCCTGGTGTTTCATTCACATTCACTTGCGTTGACCGTCACCTCTGGTGCTCCAGCAGTAAGGTTGGTCGAGCAGAGTCTAAAATATTTACATTGAAGAATAAATGTTTAAACTCAAAACATTATATTTTTGAATAAAACATCAAACACATTTCATGGTACAACATGGACAGGTGTCATGTGTACACCAGAAACTGTAGTGTCAGTTTGACACATCAAATGCACCCTTGGAAACTATGACAATTCAGTGGGTCATTACCAAGTAAACACGCGTGTCCTAGTAAGCCACGTAAATGGGCTCTAGCCTAGGATGTCTATCCAATCCATAACAAGTTAATGTAGTCCTGTAGGGACCTGGACATGCCTAATCGAATGGCTCACTGAACACGGTTGTCCAATGGGCCAAGAAAATGGACGCTAGTCCACTGTGTACAACCCATACCTATTCACAACGTAATTATTTTTACTTGTCACTCATCATCTTTTGAAATCCATTTACTGCAGCTAATCCAAGTAAAATAAACTGTTTTTTTATGAAAACGAACCTTACCTGGAATATGTTTCTGCTGTATCACATTGGCTCTGTTTCTTACACGTACAGTAGTATAATAGATTCTTCCCAATCCTATTGTTGATTCCTATTGTCCCGTCACTTGCTGGACTTCACAAGATCCACTCTACTGTTAGGTTGGCTCTTCTTGAATAGGGTCGAATTTAGTTGACAAAAACTATAATAAACTAGAATATTGATTTCATTTAGTAACATAGGGAATGGTTTACTTTCTCACAATTTTATCATTTTTGCTGGTAATAATGAAAAATAAAAACTTTTTTGTTACCTATGCGAACTAACACAACAAATGGTTTGACCATGATAGGTAAAGGGTTGTTATTTAATGATGATATTTACTGCATTTACGTGATCAGTCATCAATTAATTACCCATGGCGGCTTGCGTTTGATGAGCATTGCTAATTGCTTTGCGTAATGTCCACATCTATTAAAACAATAGCATTTGCACAGATTAACCTTGATAAAAAATTATTTACGACATTTTTATATATGTTGCGTCACGAACCGACAAGGCCACAGATCAGCTATCAACTTGTAAATTTAGCAAGTTTCCACGTTTGATATAAGTATCTTAAGTGTTTTTAAAGATTTCCATGGGTTCTGATTGTTCCCGGTGCTGTACTCATCCGTAATTAATCTTCGGTAAAATATAATATAATTTTCACATTCAGCACATAAATGCAATAATTGGGTGCGCGTCACGCACACAAACCTCGACTTATATTAAATAAAAATCAAACTTACGACTTATCCTTCATCAGTCCCAACTCAAGCGATTCGTTGCCATTATTTGATTGGGAGCCTGAAATAAAATAAGAAAAGTAAATCAATTGAAGACAAATATCTGGGTAAAATAGAGACAAAAGTTTAGAAAGCAGCGTACAAAGCACTAATTTAATTAAATTTGATTGTTTTACCTACTTTGCAATAATGTTCCTTCAGCAGTTACGAAGCTGCAACCGTCCGAGACAAAGACTCCAATAAAGACTGCTGTCCTACCAACCGAACTGCACTGCTCTCAGAAACCTAATGACTATACCAATTGCTTCTTTTCCTACGTGGATTGGTATCAGAGGCATTAGATCCATTTCAGTTAAATTGAAGAGGATTATATAACTGCGAGCTTGTCAAGAAACCCACTATCCATTTCTACCTTACCGTGTTAATAAACATTGATAGCTCCCACTTTTGGGGGTGGGGGCAGAACCCATTCGCTCTCTACTTCATTATCAAATATATAAATAAAAACGATTTCAATATCTGTAGCAATACGAATTTCTCCTATGATATATACATGGTAGTCATTATATACAGTTAGCTAGTTAACTTTGTAGTAAAATATAAAATGAAGGTCAACCCTTCTCATTTTATTACACAACATTTACACTATCAAAGCACATCACGTCCTTCCCGTCCTGATGGTACAATAGAACAATAGCATGTCGTATGTAATGGCTTCTACAGTAAGAAAAATTCTATGATGCAAAATAAATTTGATTTGTAAGTATTTAGCACGTAAGTAACACAAAAAATTACTTAATAATTTTTAGCGTAGAGTTTGAAACCGACTTGTTAAGCTGTTTGTACCGTTTAAACTGTCACTACATGTCATATAATGCATTTTCAGCGGGTAGGAATGGAAGGCATCAAAAAAAAATTTTCCAACATGTATGTTTGGCTTTGTTAAATGCTCATTTTGCTACTACTTCTGCATGTAAGGTTCATGAATCACAAATATAACTGGCATGACGATGAAAGTTGAATCATAGCTGGTTTAATTTCTTGGTGAGCTTGCTACTCAATATTAGACATTGGATCATAATCAAGTAATAAGAAAAACAGTTTAAAGATTTATTAAAATCTTGGAAAGGGGAAGTGAGGTTATAATTAGGTCAAATGACGCTCAAATTCAAAAACCTTTATACAACTAGTTGTTATAACTAAACAAATTTTACGAAATTGAAGAAGTAAGTTTAAAAAATCACTCGGAAGATGTTCATTGTTTTAGAATCAACTATAGAACTAACATTTTATTGTTTAGATCCAAAACTAAACATGCAATACAATTGAATGCAGCACTCCCCACATTTTGAAAGTAAATTAGTTCATTTGTAAATGATTCAGTATGAATATTTAATAAATTCAAATGACAATTAAAGCTTCAAATTAAGAACTAGTTTGGAACAAAGATTGGCGTAACCTTTGGTTTTTAGGACACATGTAATTTATCTGTTAACAAAATTTCAGATGCAAATGTGATGTCAATGAAGATTGTATGAACATACAGCATTACCCTACAAGTCCTTCTTGAGCCTCAGTCGTTTCTGCGTCAACTTCATTAGCCAGTTCTTGCTCAGTAGTGTTAATTACTGCAGGAGCAGAATTAGCTTTTCCATTGGTGACTGGAATAGTGTCACCATCGTTTGATGAGTCGGATCCATTATTTTCATTCTCAGTTGACTTTGTAGACACATCCTCAACCGACCGCCCAGTGCTTGAAAATTGCACGTTTGGATTCTGCATTTCTTTGTACTGCTGTTGAAGGGCTGCTTGAAACGTTTTCCTTGATCGATCCATCTTTCTCCATAGAATTATTTCCTACAAAATAAAAAAGAAATGAATGGTTTTATCCAATAAATGTGCAACCTTCAGCTGAAAATATAAGCCAAACAAAACCAACACAGACTAATTCGTTTAGAGGCTCAAGGATATTTGCTAGAACAATGGAATTGTAAGTTTTCCCTACCTGTTGCTTGAAGTATCGCCTTTCCTCTTCATCTACCAATACCAAGTTGAGCTGGAAACAAAAGAAAGTTTTAATTAATTAAGGTGAAATCTCTCTAAATCTACCTGTATGTTGTAGGGATTTCTTTTGTACATTTCTTGGAAGGTACAAGTATTTACTTACATAATAGCGGACGGAAAACTTTTTGTTGACGTCCCGGAAAGTTGGAGTCAGATCATATCCCGATAGAAAAACACGAATTGGGATACTTTCTCCTTTCACTGGAGCCCCATCCATGATCTCAAATTTCGCAATGGTCTCATTTTCATTAACAGTGTTTGGACCTATGTACATACATATTGAATGGTATGTTGTAAGATGTTTCAGCTAATGGAGGATGGTTTTTAATGAAGGAAGGCATAAAGAATGAATTCATGGTGCTTTGTGTGCATCCTTACCAGTTCCAGTTGTTTCCCTTTTGATTATAGCAAGTTCCATGTGCTTGATTTTAATTCGGACCAGGAGAAAGTAAATCTTGCCCACAATCACATCCTTCAAGTGGTACTTTGAGCGATTGTATTCAAATTCGATGTGGAGACAGTCCTCAATCCCAACTTCCATTTTGATGCTGTTGTTCACGTCCGGATATTGTGCGAGTGTGTGCACAACAAACTCTTTCTCCTTCACAATGAGGGACAACCGCTTCGAGATGGTAACTCGAATAAAATATCTGCAAAACAAAAAAAAAGAATATTTTCATTTGAGCATTGTATCCAATTATCTCCTAAAGTTAAAAGGATATATAATACTTCGAAATTTCAATAGCATCTCTTACTTGAGCTTTACATTCGCCCCAGTGTAACTTTCATACGGTTTCTCCACATTTGGAAACTCAAACTTGAACACCTGATTCTGCAACAGGTCTCCAGGACGAGCTAGTTCTTTGTGCAAAGTTAAAAAGTTGTCCTGGTTCCCTCGGTCGTAGTAAACCTCAATTAGACCCACTAATTCGACCTTGATGCCCAAGTGATCATACTTAGTTCCTTTCCTCAGAGTCATTTTTACCTGATGAGATACGCACAACAAAATCCATGCATTAACATGAATGCTAATTTTAAATCTATCCTATCGCCTCTTGTCTAATATAAATGATGGTAATGGAGCTTGTAATTATGCTCAAGTACCTGGCCCGAAACAGTCTCTCCATCCAAATATAGTGGGAAGGATTCTCTGTTCCCATCTTCATTTCTCACTTCTGCTTTCTTTCTTGTGTCGTCCCCATCTAAAATAATTTCGATTTCAGGGCCAGCTCCAAATCCAAAGAAACTCTAAAGATCAAATATAATATTCCAGATTATTAAGATTGTGCAGTCATAACGACACATATCATACGCTTTAATTTTAAGTGCACATTTCTGAATTACCATGATGACTTCTGGTGCACTTTACACTTAGGTAAGAACAATTCGACTGTGAATCACATAAAACAAACAGGACAATCACAATCACAATGTTGAATAAGAATAAGAAACACTCCTCTTACAATTACCGCACCTTTTCCTAAAGATTAACTTATTAATTTCTCTGCAACTAGCTGAAATCTAAGGTGAGCGATTAATAGCATCTGCTCCTAGTTCCAATCGTATCTATTAAAGGTGGTTTTGTTATATGTAAATGCGGCAAATATTCTTGATAAGACACTCCACTCACAATGCATACGCTTTCTTGTATAATAAAATTGTAAGATGCACAAGAAGAGTGTATAGACAAAGTCACAACACTTATTTAGATGTGATGGTGATGATGACAGTTTTGTACACCAGATACGCCACACCACCCACCTTGTGGATACTATTCTCTCTCTCTCTCTCTCTCTCTATCAATCAAAGCCGGATTATTGGCATCTTCCTTTTAAATTAATATGCTGTTCTTGTATGCATGCATCCTTTTATAATATAATGGTGTATTAACTAACGAATCGTATTATTATCCTATATTTACGAATCTTTTAAAAATACCTATTGAGCTAACCTACACCTTTAGACCTACAGAGCAGATACCAAGGAGAGAAGCAGCATCAGTACCAAGATAAACCTGAGAACTGAGGAGGACGCAATTGAGACAAGAATATTATATACATATATCATATCATATCATATCATATCATGATGTATCTAGCCATGCACCATTACTGTCGTCGTATCGTCATGCATGCTCCTTCTTCCTCCTGTTTTATATGGAGCTACGCATTTGACAATATCTTACTGTATAAGCTCTATCAACATCAATAATATGCATAATTTCTTGATTAGTCACCTCTTCTTTATACACATGAGTGCTCACTATATAGGTAACTAAACAAGTGGTTTGATTTGGCTTTTACGACATATCCTATTACCTCTGGATGGAACTCTCTGTACTTCCCTCATGTATTCTTTCCTCCGAAATAAAAAGAGAGGATGAATGGTAATAAGTAGTAATAGTAGCAGCCTCAGCTAATCTTGATAATTGATAAACGTTCCTCTTTGTGTAGACGCTTTAGAAAAGTACAAATTATAATAAGAGGGGATGCAAATTGAGTATATTTACTCATAAAAACCTTTTGACAGACATACTTAAACATTTTTATCTCTCTGGAATATGAAACTCAACAAGCATGACTTGGTTTACGTTCGCTATCTAGCTTGGATTTTAAGAAGAGGATGCAAGCCTATGGCACAGATATTTTTAAGGGTATGCAAATTTCATGAAATGAACTTCTATGTTGAGAAAAATTTTATCCGGCCAGATCCTAGCAACAGATTCATGCTTGTTGTGACTTTAGAGTAAGGTACATTACTATATATATGCTTACGTTGCACTTGATTTCGGTACATGGGGACAAGAATGGAAGTCACAAATCAATGAGGTCATTCTAATGTTGATGGAAAGGAAGAAAGAGAGAGACTGCCGGGGTTCCCGGTTGTTGTTTTGTGCAAGTGAGTAAGTGAGTGTCGACCGTCAATCATCGGCATTTATTTTTGTGCACTTCCCTTCCTTCCCAACAAAAAAAGTGCCAAAATATCTTAACAAAGGAAAGCAACCAAAATATTTTTTTTTCAGTTTGATCTCATCATTTTTTCCGAATCTATACTGCAGAATTAATTACGAATTGTTGACTTTAACCCAGAAAATTAGCTTATTGATTTATTTTTGTATTTATTGTGTTTTGTGTAGAATGTGAAAACGAAAGAGGTAGAGTGGAGAATATGACGTATTTAAAAAATTATTTTAAATAAAATTAGTTACAAACGTAACCTAATTAGGAAGCGGGTTTTAAATTAGATTTGAGCAGTCAAAAAAGGTTACGAATATGATCACTTTAATTTTCTCAGAGTTAAGTTGCTTTCTCTCAACAGTTAGGCGCTTGATAGAGAAGAACACAAAGTTTAAAATAATGGGACTGTCCTCTAGCTTCCTAAGTTTTATTGTTGCTGCTGCTTTGTTGTCTGTTAGTATTAGCAGTGTTAGTTGTATACCTGTAAATGATGATGATGATAGGAGTTTAGGTTTAAGTGAATTAGTGTACAAATCTTCTTATATAGCCAAAGTGAATGAGGAGCTGGTTTCAAGACAGCTTCGGTTTGCAGGAGCACGCTTATCGGCTCCAGAAAGACCGCAAGGAGAGGTCGATGAATCAGTTTCTCATAGTGCGAGACATTTGTTTCGACGACATGCTCAAAAGTATAAAAGTTTAGCGTCTGGGATACATTCTCTTGAGGATGAGGTAGGCCCACAGGATGAAGAGATATTCATGACAACGGAAAATAGTACGGACTACACACGGCACAAACGAGACACAATTTATGCTACCTATTTGGCAAGGAACAAAAGAAAAATCCTTACTCCAGGCAGTGGTTCGTTAACCATAAACATATATATAACAATTTAAGCTTCTACTAAATTGCAAACTAATGTACATAAATTCTTAATCACGGCTGATTGATTAATTTTTCTCTCGGGTGGGTAGAGGGAACGTTTGTTATTAACCAAGTTGAGCGCGCGACCCCTCAATACTTTGATGGTACAAAGGCATTGGATATTAACTGCCAACGCATTGAAGATACCTCCTTTGTATTTTCCATTGAGGAAACAAGTCAAGGAAGGAAATTGCTTACACATCAACTGAATGACAAGGTAAATTTATTGAATAGGATGTAGTTGTAGCTTGTTTTGTAAAATGGGGTGAAATATGTATTTCCTATTTTTATTTGGCTTAGAACCTCCAGCAAGCCCTACTTTTCAGTATACCTGCACCGGAGGCTGTGGCTGTAGATATCTTCAAAATTAAAAAGGACTACTTTGCCTTCACCACTGTTGATCATGAGCCACATGGATTTGAATCACTTGACACTATTAGCACTGGATCTGTTCTGTACCGCATTCACATGACGAATAACTCCTTTGATAAAACTCAAACGATCCATTTGCCATTCGCAAAGCAAAGCGAGATATGGTAAGTTTTTTTTAAAAGAATAAATAAGCTCGGATTAATCAAGCACTTTCCGTTCATTGTATTGTAATTTTTATACAATTTCAGGGCTGGGTCTGGGGAGCACGCCCAAGATCTGTTTTTGGCAATCGCACCTGAAAAGGCTATTCTGGAAACGGGTCTAACATACCAGGTCACGGTTCCTTGCTATCGATGGCAGGGAGGCTACTTTGATTACGTATCTCAACTTCCTGCAAGCAATCCTCAGTCCATTCAGCATTTCACCATGTTTTCCCATGACTATTTGGCTATTGCAAATTATCAGGATGACACAGGTAATTTGGACAAGTAGACTTTCATATTAAATTACTTCAAAGTCATAGTAATTTCATGTCAACGTTTTTTTCTAGGTTCTACGAGCGTTCACTCTGAAATATTCAAATATCAGCATAAGGAGGCTCGCTTCACTTCATTTCAGAAAATACAGACGTTTGGGGCTAAGGACATTCGACACTTTTCTTTTGAAAGTCTTGATGGAAAACGGAAGGAGCACTTCATTGCTATTGCGAATCACTGCAAAAAAGGTTTGTGATATAAATAGACGTACGGTATAACAAATCATCTCAAGCTACCCCAAAATAATAATAAGGGTTCTGTTCCTACAGATGAAAGTGGACTTTCACATTTCCGAGTGCAATCTACCATCATGAAATTTAGTGAAAGTCGTTTCATACCGTTCAAAAGTGTCTGGACAGACGGGGCTCTTCAGTTTCTCCCAGTAAAAGTAAGTATAACGATCGCCTATTACAAAAAAATGTGAAACGAGTCTATTTAATCTACAAATTCCTTTGTGAACATGGTATTTACAGGAAGGAAACACATTCTACCTGGCTATGGCAGACTTACACGGGATTCGAATATTCCAATACAACGGATGGAACTTTGTAGAGACTTACAGTGTCAAATATGCAGTTGTTCAACATTCTCCCCTCTCTATTCGAATGAGGGAACTGAATAATGAGGGAAAAATGTATTTTAGTGAGTAACACTTTATGGCAAAACCAACTTTTTAGCAAGCAAGTGCACTATTGAACGAGCTCCCACTTTTTTTAATTTCAATAGCTGTTGCTAGCAAAGCCACTGGGATAGAAAATGGAATGTACACTGTAGGATTCGAAACAAGGAATGACCACCGGAAGCTTGTGACCTCTGTGCAAAGTTGGTGTGAAAGTGCTGATCGGCAATTTAAAAACCAAAATTTAAATGACCTTGAAAGCCGAATCAACACTGCTCCCAAATTTACTGACAGCAAAGTTGTTGTACACGGAGTGATCACGTTTGAGAAAGGAATAAAAGTAGAAGACCTAAAATCACGGGTAATACTACAAGTATTCATTACTAATATCGTATTTCTTTAAATTCCGAAGGCACTGTTTAAAGTAAATCATAATATATTAAACTTTAAAGGCTCTTGGACTACGTGGTAGAAGCCTAGGAGGCGATGAGTTCAAAACATTGGCTGTCAATGAACGGCGTTTTGGAAGTATGCAGCGTAAACTGGACATGCTCAAACAAAAGAAGAAAGGCGTAGTTTTGGTTAATGGAGATCAGAAAATTGAAGGTATGCTACTGTACAAAGAATTCCATTTTTAAATTACAGATATATAAGCTTATGTCAAATTCCTTTTTCATTGTACTTATATTTTAGGAAACGTCATGTTTCGAAATGCTGAGTATGTCGCTCCTCAGCTTCAAGTTGCTAGCTTCATTGCTGATAAATTTGGATCAAAGAAGGTTTCTGATCATTTGAACAACCTGGTTTTTCTCAACCAACATCAGTCTTTTAAAACGTTTTCTGCTAAGGATGTCGAAGCGGATGGTAATTTAATTTTTTTATTGCTCTTTAAATTTACAAAGGCTTTCAACTGCAAGCATAAAACATGTAAGCATATTATTTATGTAGTCCTAACAACTGCTACACTAAATGGACATCCCTTATCCGACTATGCACTCCGTAATCCAACGACCTCCCAACTTTTCAAGGGTGACAATAGCTTCCAAAAACCTGTGCAAGTTCTCAAAAATGTCCAGGTGGAAAAGATGTTGGCAGGACTTGACTTCAACAATCCTAATTTCTTGCTTTCACAAGGAAACCAAACGTTCCCAGGTAAAGTTAGCGTTCATCTGTTTTGTATAAAAACATTCATTTCAACGCAAGAGTTCGTATTTCTTATGAAATATTATACACAATAGGTACAACTATGAACCTCAACGGAGCCTCTGTGAAAACCCTTTACACCAGTATACTCAACGGGCACAATGTATTTGCATACTTCACGGATGCCATGCCACTTTCTGGGGGAGAGATTCGCGCAGCAAAGCACTTTAAAAATGTGAAAGCCAGCAACGCTCAACTAAACTCTTTCAATGATCAAAACGTTGATGATCTTTATGCCAAAGCGATTTACATTGATGGAAGGTCCCCACAGTCCTTTAAAGGTAGTCATTTTTTCCATCTTATATCCCATTGTTAATTAAAACATGGTATTTATGCAATGTAGTAAACATAATAATATGAAATACAGGAGCGACTTACTTTGAGACGATGGAAATAAATGAAATGAGCCCAACAAATAACATTATAAACCAGCAGTTTGACTTGAATTCAGACTTTATCAGCCTTCAAAATGGAAAGTTTGAAATTCAAGATCTGAAAATTTTGAAGGGTACCAAAATTGACCACCTGATGGTGACAAGGTGAGAAAACTGTACTCCAGTAAGAAATTAAAATGCAAATGTTCCTAAAAATCTTCTTAAAAATTTTCCCTTCTGGATTTCCAGCCAGCTAAACAACATCAAGGTCACTAACGCCAATCTTGATGTTTTGCTTACAACCTCAACCGAGCCTCAACACATCAAATCCAAGACGTTGGAGAGTGTCCATTTCACCAAAGATGTGGAGGCTTCCGAGCTAGTTGATGGAGTACACCTATCCAGTTGGTCTCCAGTTCAGAGAATTCTCTTGCCTGAAAATGTCATTCAGGGAGTTTTAAATGTCAAGGGTAGTATTACTGCTCGGAACGGGGTTGATGTAGGGAAATCATTTGTTCAAGACACTTCAGATGTTTTCCATGTCCTCCAATCCAGTGCTAAAACAAGCGCACCAATTCTGCCTGGATCTTGTACCCTCAATTTTGATAGTGTGAAGGTGGATGGGAACTCTGAAATTTTGGGTGAGGTAAATGGTGTTCATCCCCATGACTGGGTGGTCAACAATCCCTCTCAAACAACGAAGGTTCAAATCACCGGCGAGAAAATATTCAGTAATGGTCTTGCATTGGAGCAAGACATTGAAGCAAACGCTCTTTTTGGATCCAAAGAGTCAACTGCTGAAAATGTTCTTGGCGTGCTCCCTAAACTACTCCTTGATGGTGTTAATCAAAGATTCACTCAACCAACTGCTTTCACTGGTAACTTTCGAGTAAACCAGGCATCTTGCCTCAATACCATTTTGAATGAAATCCCATTTGAGGATCTCATCCATAAAAGGGGAGATCAAACAGTTCACGTACCAACTGCTTTCCGTCAGTCTTTCACTGCAAGGGGGGATGTGAGCGTGGTAGAAAACCTGGTCACAAGTACAGTCAATGGTATCAACATCAAGACGGAGCTAGAGAATACTCTACGAACGGGAAAACAACCAGTTCAAACTGTTACGGCGGAGTACCACTTCACAGAACTCTCCACCCAGAACACAATTGTGAAAGGGTCATTTGCTTCCACTGATGTCAAATCCTTATTAGAAAATATCGTGGTGAAGAACAGTAAAGAAGCTACAATCCTGCAGAGTGGGAGTCATCTCTCATTTAGCAAAGGAGGCTCAATAAATTCACTCGAATATAGTGGCACTATAAATGGCGTTCAGCATTCCGAATGGGGAAAGAAATGGCTCCAAAGTCAAGGGGACCAGAGAGTGACGTCAAAAGTTGAATTTGTTGATGCAGTCACTGCTACATCTATCCAAGCTCCAACCATTAATGGAATTGATATTCAACAGTTCTCCTCAGAAATCTTGAGAACTGACAGGGACGAAACTTGGGGAGGATCCATGGAGTTTATGAAGTCAGTGAAAGCAACACAAGGGATAAGTATGCCAAACAAAGCCATTGTAAACGGAATTGATTTGAGGAGTGAAGTGCTTTTAAAATCAAGTCAGAATATTCAAACTGTTACTGCCGACAAAAAGTTTTTAGGTGGCATGACTTTCACTGAAAACCTAATGGTTGACGAAATTGAAGGTTTTGATATTACCAATTTTGCAAATTTGGCAAGCACCGGGGAGAAATCTTTGAGTGGCAGCTCATTAATTGTAAATGGAAACTTGGATGTGGCAAATGAACCAGATTTTAAGACAAGAATTAACAGCCACTTGTGGAAAGATATCATGGAGCAGTATTGGTTTCGGGAAAAGAACGTGGTCCTCTCCCACCCCGTCCAGTTTTCTAAATTGGTGATGGCTCAAGGTGGTAGTTTATCAAGCTCCTCACAACTAAATGGAATTGATTTGCGTGATTTACAAAAGAACTATGCAAGCAAAACTCGTGATCAAACTTGGTCTGGCCAAGTGAATCTAAAGAATGTTGACCAAGTTGGGAGGATTGAAGCAGAGTCAATAGCTCTTGAAAATGGTGGTTTATTTAACGGAGTGAATATCAAAACCTTTTATGATTCTGTGCTGAGATACAGCGGTGATCAAAGTATTCAGGGGAGTGTTAAAGCTCAAAAGATTACAACCACTCGGTTAGATACATCGGAAATTAACTCAATTTCTGTTTCAAAAGACCTGATGACGGTTAATGGGGAAAATGAAGTTCACGCAAAAAAGACATTTACCAATATTATGGCAAACACAATCCAACTATCAGAAGATACGGTCATTGATGGAGTCAACTTGGGAGAATGGAAAGCAAATGCGGTGACAACTGATGGAAATAATGTGTTAATGGGGCGAGTTGAGTTCAAGTCTTTGACGACGCTTTCTAAAGTTTTGTAAGATTGCTCAACCTAAAATATATTAATTTGAAAATGCCACTTTCATTTATACTTTTCATTCTAAATTCCAACAAAATTTTCAGTGTCGATGGATTCGTGGACGGGATGAAATTTGATGAGAATAACGTGTTCACTTTGGATAAGAATCAAAATATTTTTGGTCGTGTAACTATCAAAACTCCACCATCAAAACCGGCATCCCTTGCATTGAAGGTTCCTCAAGGTGTTGATGTTGAAGGAACTTTGAATGGCGTAAACGTGAAGCAATCATTGGAAAAAATGGTAAGTTTTATACTTTTCATTATGTGAAAAATTAAAAGTACAACCAACTACTAATCGTAAGCTATTTTTTAAAACAATTTTTATTTTTATTTGTTAGGTCTTTAAAACTTCCCAAACCAACTCTGAAATCGTGATCAAAGGAGAAACTACTTTTAATGCACCTCTAAAAATGCATCAAGTGGAAGCTGAAGGGCTTTTTCAAGGTCAAAATGTTTCGCAATTAACAGACGTAGTTTCTCGAACCCATGAGGAGCTTGCCAACGAAAATTTCGAAGCTAGCAAAGAATATAGACGCTTGTTACTGATAACCAACAAGTTACTCGAAGTATCAGCAAGTGAGTTGTTTCTATGATTATATTTCAATTAAAAATTCCAAGCTTCCTTGATATTTTGGAAATTTACTGACAACTTGATTTCTTTTTCAGGAAGGGCTATTTTCTTGAACCATTTCGTTTTAACACAAACCATCAGGGTTGCTTCCACATACGTAAAGTTTCTGGAGAACGTTGGATATCCTGCCATTGCCATGGGATTTAAGAAATCGGAACAAACAACTACTGAAAACTGGTGGGCATATAATGCTGCAGTTGACTACTACCAACTGCAGATTGGGAACCGAGTGCGTAAGTGTTTTAAATGAGATTGGGAACGTCCTCACCCACATATTTCTGCATTATTATTTTACGTGGCTTTAAGAATAAGATTGATTCCTTTTGGATAGAAATGGAAGGGTTAGTCAAAGACATTGCTGAATTACAACAAGGACAACAACATCTATTTGCATTTGCTGTCAACAGCGAAGACAACATCCGCCCGGCACAAGCAGCTTTGGAGGTTTTGAGCAGCGTCAATTCAAACAACTTTGAGATTAACAAAACCCCAGGTAAAATATTTCCAGCAGAAAGTGTCAGCATTTTAAAATAACATGTTTTAGTATGCAAATTAATTTTTATGATATCTCTTTCATCTTTAACTATCTTCCACAGATAAGCTTAGCAAAGCCTTCATTTTGAAGTCAGTTGATCGTGGGACGCCGAATATGAGATCAGCAATTTCCCAAATAATTTACAGCAATGCATTCAAGGCCATAAGATCATTTTCGATTTCGCAACAAGAAGCACCCAGTTGTATTGCGGCTACAATGCAGACTTCAAATGAAATTGAGAGCTCAATGAAAATTCTCTGTCTTGACGAAAGCAGTGGAATGTTACAAAATGTGCAAGATATTATGATGGAATCTCCGACTTTGGTATGCGCAAAAAAATTATAACATAGGAATATGAAATGAAGGATGTGACGCTTATAAAAATTCTACAAATCATAATTTTGAATTCTAATAGCTTACGTCAGTAACGACGTCTAACAAAACTATGCTGGTAATTTTAACAAGAGGTATTGAAAGCTCCCCCGAAGAAGGCTTATTAGAGATCTGGGCGCACAGTGGCAGCAATAGTTTGCTTCAGTTTTCAAAGATGAACTGCCTCCCTGTATTTAATGCAGTCAGCATGGATTCCATAACTGCTGGAGATAGCTTGACTTTTCTTGCAGTGGCGTCAAGAGCTTTGAAACAAACGGCTTATCAAGGATCTGTATTTATTTATAGGTAACAACTCCTCATTAGCATGTTTATGTAATCAAGCAGTTTGTCCCTGAAATTTCAGTTTTATAAGCAGTTTTCCCAATTCAAAACGATTCACTCTTAAATCCAGATATTCCCCGATGATGCAAGAATTTAAGAAAATAGAGACACTCCGTGTAAACCATCCAATACAAGTGAAGCTACAAATGCTACAGTCCAACGAAATACTAGCTTATGTTCTTTCCCAGTCCGTAACCAATAACATTCAAGTTTTCAAATTCAAGGTACTTTCAAAACTTCATAATAAATTCACTTTTAGTTTTGAATAATTCATCATCACTGCGGCTTACATTAATGACATATTTTTTGTGACAGGGCTTATCCGGATGGAATCTTGTTCATGAGTTTACTTCAGAAGACGCTAAAAGTATAGAAGTAGCAGATTTTACAAGTGATGGGGTCTACCGAGCTCAACTTCTAGTCACAAATCCAATTCAAACTTCCATATATGCTGCCGATTTCATGGGGCTCAGTACCGTGATTGAGGAATCGATTGAAAGTGAAACTGTTGGGGTCTCATCCTCCAGAATTGATATTGACAATTTGTAAACTTGATTGTAAAGCTAAATTTGATTGAATTGAATTGAAAGGAAAATAGGAATTGTTTGCTATTGGCTGCAATTTAAAAAGATTCTAATTAATGATGTGTGCAAAATGACAAAAATATGTACACTTAATTAAATAGTGAAGAAGATTAAAAGACTAATTTTGGCCACAAAAATAATATATTGGCCGTTTAAATCAGTTTTTCATGTATTATTTTTTATTGCACATGTATCAAACATTTGTGCACATGGTGCAGAGCTAATTCTGTGGATTTCTCTTAAATCATACATTGATTAGATTATCTTCTTTATATGATACTCTGCATATCTACAACCTACAACATGATACTTTTTTGCAAGTTTAGCATATCAGCATCAACATTATAGTTGTCCACTATACATCGATATGTCTATTCATTTAGGTTTAGACACAAGAATCCTGACAAATTTTCACTATATGTATGTATATCAAAATTTTAAATGGTCACATTGGCATTTAGTTATATCATTGGCAAAAAATGCCAAACTATACTTTACTCAAATTATATGCTTTTTAACTAGAGTTTTTCTATATTTGGGCTGACCTTAAGTTAAGTTGTACATGTCTACTTCTGCATGATATGAGCTGATAATAAATATCGTTATCAAACTTTTCCATGACATTTCATTACAAGACGCGTTGGGTAACAGGAAGTATGAAGATATGCGGTTATTTTGTGCTGCTACTTGTGGTGTGTTCTTGTATAGGATGGAGTATGGAATATGTACTCAAATGTACATAGCAAGAGCAAACCTTTAGCACTTGTCCATAGTTCAGCCCAGCCACAGTACAAAAAACTTGAAGTAGGCACAGCTGCAGCTGGCCTGACTATAAGAGGAATAAAGTTGTTATACAGGGAATGAAAGTGTAAGATGTACTCTATATATATCCCATTGACATTGAACTGGACCCGGTTTTATGGCGACCGTCTCTACTATCATATCATATGGTAGATGATACCAAGTTTTAATAACCATATACCATCATTCTACGAGGAAAACTGGAAGAGGAATGTTTGTGACAATTGTGTCTCCGCTCTACTAACCTCGTTCGTACAAAGTAGTTTTAAAAGTGGAAGTTGAGGATTAGGTGAAAATGGGTGTTTCTAATCTAGTAAACGGTGTGATAGAGCACATTGTAATTCATTACCGGTGGGTTCTTGTCTGCTTCTTTTTGCTACCCGCTAGCTTCCTCTTTGATATCTATACGTACATCAGATCATGGATTGTGTTTCACATGGCATCCGCTCCCAAGCTTCATGATAAGAAAGTGAAGGATGTACAACGACAGGTTAGTAACTTTACATAATATAGAAATTAGTGACCTAGCTTAATTATTACTTCACTGTTAATTAGCTAGAATTGAGAGAAGTTGGAAAGCGCCAAGAAGCATTCTACACTATTGTTGATAATTCTATAACATTTTTATAAATGGGTTAAGGATTTGATATGCTAACCTTAAAGCTGTCAAGGATGATATTCTTATCTTCCATACACCTGTTACCACTTGTGTAGCGAGTTGAACAACAATCCGTGATAGCGTAACCTTTAAGCACCTTCTTCAACCTGTGTTATTTAGTTAAAGTTCCTGCTTCACAAGAACAGTAGTACGATTTGATATTTGAACTGAAGGCGTTTGATAAAATGATACTGATTAGCATTCCTTTTTTTATAATTTTATTGCACTTTGCAAATGTTAGATTCTTCTCGTAGGTTACATTGAAGATAAAAAGACTAATGATAAGAATGAAAATGACTGTTTTTCTAGGTCAAAGAATGGATTCGAGAAGGGAAGAAAGTGCCAATGTGCACTGCAAGACCAGGTTGGCAAGTCATGTCCTTCAGGATACCAAAATATAAGAAGACATTCTTCAATGTAAACATCAACCTAATTGATATTTTAGAGATTGACGTCCACCGGCAGGTTAGTTTGGAATCGTGCATCTGAGTTTTGTCAAATGCTACAATATGGGCAACTTGAGATTCAAATAAAACAAGAAGTAATCAAATGGTGTGGTAATTTGGTTTGGTGTTAGGTGGTGAAAATCGAGCCTTTGGCAACAATGGGGCAACTAACAGCCACTCTCGAGCCACTTGGATGGTCCATTCCTGTACTTCCCGAACTGGATGACTTGACCGTTGGTAATAACAATAAGAACTAATTAAACTACTCAAATTCAAAGTAAATCTCATCATAGCAATGCAAGTTAAAAAGAGAAAATTCATTTATTTTTTGATAAGGGGGTTTGGTAATGGGAACGGGCATTGAGACTTCTTCACATAAATACGGATTGTTCCAACATATCTGCGTATCCTATGAACTTGTGTTGGCGGATGGACAAGTTGTTACTTGCTCAAAGGTATTAATTTTGTGATGACATTAAATTAACCAACATAAAACAGTACACTCTCAGTGATCACTCTGAAATAGTGAGATAACTAACGTGATGATTTGTATTGTAGGAACAAAATCCAGATTTGTTTTACTCCATCCCATGGTCATATGGAACTCTTGGCTTCTTAACTGCTGTAGAAATCAAGATCGTGCCTGCCAACAGGTTAATACAACCAATCCTACCAAAAAATATTAAACTTTTCCCCATCATTAGCTAATTAAAGATTTACATAATATGAATTGATTATGAACTGCGTAGGTTTGTCAAGCTGGAGTATTTTCCCGTTCATTCTGTGGAACACGCCGTGGAAACCTTCCAAAAGCAGACATTGAAAGAAGACGGGAATCAGTTTGTGGAAGCCGTCATGTTTAACAGAGATCAGTGGGTTGTCATGGTTGGAAATATGGTGACTTCTGCAGAGCCAGGAAAGGTTTGTCTTCCATATAGCACCCAAAAAACTGACATTCAGTATGATTCCAACCCCCCCCCCCCCCAATAATATTTGTAACCTTGACATATGATTCATAATCCTTAGTTGAACCGTATAGGCCTTTGGCATAAACCATGGTTTTTCAAGCACGTGGAAAGTTTTCTCAGAAGTGGTAATGGGCTGGAGTACATTCCCCTCCGTGATTATTACCATCGCCATTCAAGGAGTATCTTTTGGGAAATTCAAGACATAATACCGTTTGGTAATAATGCTATCTTCCGATATCTCTTTGGATGGATGATTCCTCCGAAAGTGTCTCTCCTAAAGTTAACTCAACCAGCAGCAGTAAAGAAATTATACGAGACTCAACACATGGTTCAAGACATGCTCGTTCCATTGTCAAAACTAAAGGATTCTATTGACTGCTTCGATCAAGAAACTAAGGTGAAGGTTTAGTTTTAGTGGTTTTCCAATTTTCATCATCATCATCATCATCAAACAAAGTGATGTCAAGGAATATATAAGTAAGCTTAATTTTTTTGCTATCTCTATGGAAAATCTAGATCTATCCAGTTTGGCTGTGTCCATTCAAGCTTCCTAATGACCCAGGTTTCTTACATCCTGATGGAAATCAAGAGGAAATGTACGTTGACATTGGACTTTATGGTGTTCCCAAAGTGCCAACTTTTAATGCCGAAGCGACAACTCGCAGGATTGAAAAATTTGTTAGGGACAACTGTGGGTATGTTTTGACAACACCGATTTTGTTAAAAATCTCTCAGAAATATTCCCACATGATTACTAACCATCATTGAATTGGTTGTGTTATGTGAAGGTTTCAAATGCTTTATGCTGACACTTACATGACACGCGATGAATTCAAGAAAATGTTTGACCATCAGTTGTATGACAAGATGCGCACCAAATACCAATGTAGTGAAGCCTTCCCAGAGGTTTATGACAAAGTGAATAGAGCCGCCCGAAGCTGAGGCTAAGGATTCTCATTGATAATGACAATCTACTTATTCCAGTACTTACACATAACGCCATTTAAAATATGAGCAGTCTTGACAGTTAACCTCGTCTCCATATAACAATAATACACAAGCGATTGTTTTATGCTCTGATGACGATGTAATAACTTTTCAAATTATCACATTTTATTTTTTAGACGCTACAACTTACAAATAAATTCCGAGCTTATTTAAAATATCCAATTTAGCCAAAGTTTTGCAATTTTGCTTTTCATTATGCATATTATGTGGGTTAAAAATGAAAAATGGTTAAATACGCCCAGTTTATCTCAAATATACATCTTCACATTATTTATTTATTTCATATTCTCTAGTACATATAACAATTTATTGATTTTCTATTATCTCATTACTACCCTCTACTTTTGATTTGATATATAATCACAATGTTCTAGATTGAATTCGCCGATCCGACACATTAAAGCTATAATATTTCGCACCTTGATTCATTTTCATTTTTAGAATGAATTATGTGGTGAACGTTTTACCTAGTTTCTCAGTTCTCTAAACGTTTTCAGACTAAACAGTGACATGACATTAGAATTATTATTATTAGTTTAATATTAGTTACTATGATGATTATTTTTTCCTTTTCCAGTAGATAATTTTTATGTTTGACATTATGTTTTACTAATCAAGTTCAAAGTTCGATAAATCCATGAGATGAATACAAAGAAGAAATTTATGTGGTGACATTTCACATAATATTACTGTTTTTGTGTGTTCTTTGTTGTAGAGAGAAAATAGTTTGTTTTTGTTTTATCGGATTAAAATTATATACAATATTGAAATCGGTTTGGTTGAACTCATAATTGAATGACACTGATCATCATATATTTTGTTTTTGATTTGATACTCAAATTGTATACTGTATACACATCAAATGGTCGGTAATATTATTGAATGTTGGAATACAAATAATGTCATTTTTACTTTTACTTGGCCTTCCCTTGGGCAGCAACAGCTTCCATGGCTTTCTTCACAGTTTCCTCATCTCCAAGGAACTTCATTGAAACCACAGGTTTTAAATCGGCATCCAACTCATACACGAATGGGATACCGGTGGGCAAATTTAGACCCATGATAGCCTCATCTGACATGTTATCCAAGTGTTTAACAATGCCACGAAGACTGTTACCATGAGCAGCAATGATGATCCGCTTCCCAGCCTTCATTTCTGGAACAATGGTGTCATTCCAGAATGGTAGAGTTCGGGCAATGGTAAGCTTGAGAGATTCGAACATGGGGAATTCCTCCTTTGATGGTCCATTTGCGTAGCGAGGATCCTCAACAATGGCCTTGTAGTAGGCATTGCTCTCATCCATTGTTGGGGGTGGAACGTCAAAACTACGACGCCAGATTTGAACCTGGGCCTCCCCATACTTGGCAGCGGTTTCGGCTTTGTTTAATCCAGTTAGGCCACCATAGTGACGCTCGTTGAGACGCCAGGTTTTGGTGACCGGCAGGTCTTGCTGACCAATTTGCTCGAGGATGCTGCCCAATGTTTTTTGAGCTCGGGTTAATTCGGAAGTGAAGGCGAGATCAAATTGAATGCCGGCTTCTTTTAGGGCCTTTCCTGCGGCGAGAGCTTCTTGAACACCTGGTAAAAAATGTGGAAGAAGGCGGCATATCAGTCAGATTTAGTAATCCACAAGTGTCAACCTCCATAAAAGGAAACTAGGTTGGGAAGTAGGTAGTTAAAATACGTGACAACATACCTTTCTCACTTAGATTGGCATCATACCATCCGCAAAACAAATTCTTCTGGTTCCACTCACTTTCGCCGTGACGAACCATGATAATCTTGTATTGTGCCATCTTAGAGGATGTTGCGAAATTCCGAGTTGAAAATCTGCAGAATCAAGAATATATTTTTATCATAAAAGCAATTTGAATTCATGTACCTATACCAATTACCTACGTATGTCCTTAATAAATATTTTATATAATGCAAATTAAGAAAAGAAATCAAGCCGAAAGAAGGAAAATGACGGGTGTTGTTTTTGCATTGGAAAAATATTTCTCTATTTTTTTTGTATCTACCAGAACACTGGATGATATTACGATAATCTTAACTGGATTGCAAACTATCGCAAGTCAAGTCTACATTTCAAAATTATAAATTGGCATCAGTGATCAAGGAAAATTACAAAAAACCATGATTGAGGTTTTCCGGTGATAAATATCTCCATTAGTTCATTCCGACACAAACACATTTGAAATTTGATTTTACTGACGAGTTGATTTCAGTAACAATATTTATACTCTTATACAACACCAAGCAGCTGTGGTTCAGTTTTTCCAGAGTTCTCTTGCAACAAGATGTGTTGCAATAGGAAAATGTTGGCAAACTTTCAATGTCAAGAAGTCATTTTTCCTTTCACATTTGCAGAGTTTATAGTATGTATATTGCAACTTCCCATGGAAAACCTAACGTTTATTAGTACTTGAGAAATCAGTAGTTACATTACCAAAGTAACAAGACCAAAGGTTTTTCAACAAAGGTGAGACAAATACCTTTGACCTTTAGCCTTAAAAATAATTACACTATACTTTACCTCAGTTGTGTAGAGTAAAAGCTACCCAGAAAGTATCCACAGCGAGAAGACGGCGAGGAAAACACAAGAGCACGAGACTGGGAGGAAAGGAAATGTGACAAGAAATTCAGATTACACGACATCCACACAAAAAAAATATTTAAAGAGCAGACTGTATATTGTATTTCAAAAGAGTCTGTTCAAACCAAGTTTTTTTCAAGGTTGGTCTAGAAGATGAGATCAAATACCAGTTTCCTTCACAACCTTCTAATTAGTTGGAATGTTGTAAAATGCAAGTCCAAATGATTAAAACCGCAAAAGTTTGCGTCAAGAAGTTGCAGCCAGATCGACTCAAAGAAGATTGAAATTAGAAGAGAATGTATGTTGTAATTAATTTACCTTATATTTACCCTTTTACCCTCTATGGAACTTGGATGGATTGGATTTGGAATATAATATTATTGAAAATTGCGAATGGAACAGGGAGTAGTAGCTTGCGAGTTCGGTATGCCAAATAGGATGAAAGCGAATGAGTGTCACGTAGATCACACGATGTAGCTGGCTTGTGCTATCTCATACATTGCATGGACAGGGGAAAAGATTCCACATGCACATGTATTAGAATGGGATAGAAACGATGGTGATGATGATGATATTTGTGGCAATGAAACACGATGGACAAAATATTCTGTAGGATGTAGGATGTATTACAATAGCAGCCGGTATGACTCGGTGTGCAATTCTAGCTTAGAGAGGAGCTCTGCTCTGGTCTTTAAACTACATGAGCACATGATTATCCAATTTGCCCAGCTCATATGAGTTCCCAAGTCCATGGTAGAATCATGCATAATTTAGTAGCTAGCATTAGTAACCTGAGAAATATGACGGAATTGGCATGTCACGCAGTGATCACAACATTGAATGTTGCTATCTTGATGAGAGTATCCTAATGCAAACTTTATTCCATTAAACAAAACATTTAGATATACAAAGTATGGATTTTGTAGTTCAGAAGAATTTTACATGCATCCAACTAGTTATAATGATTAAAATGCTGGAGTAGGTGCGAATAAAATCAGAATATCAATAATAATTCATGATATGCATTTTGAATCGTCACTAAAATATTATATTTGTTTGCAGCTTTGGGATAAAATTACAGTTTTCTTACTTCTATTACAAAAAACGACAACATTTTACAGTTAAAAAATTCGCTAACGACATATGCATTCCAAGTTATAAATAGTTACAAGACGTTATTACCTTTTTGTCAATCATAATAATAATAATAATTTTTTTTGGAGACCATTTTTCTAGAAAATCAGAATTTGCAAAGAGTTGCAATACTTCTTCGTCTTGGTTCGTGTTAGGTAATCCTGTAGTGGTTGAATAAGGATTTTTGAAAACACCACTGAAATACAGTAGATAAACGTAGTTGTGCTGCTAGACAGTAGGCTTAAGCACACTTTCTGGGAGAGCTCCATCATATTTTCCTCCAAACAACATTTCCTTTTCTGCCAATTCATAATCTACTTTGTTTACTCGGGCGTATATACGAATGAGCGCTTCAGGCAGTAAAACTAGGCTGATGTAGTGGATAATCTGGGATCAAGCAATAAAAAAAATTAAATACTAACTGTAGCTGGATCTCCTTTAGCAAAATATTAATATAAATCTTTAAGTCACTTTACTTACCTCTCTACCATTTTGCAGCTCGTCTTCACTGTCAAAGAACGTGTTTTTTATTACGCTTATAACACGATATTCCTGAGCACTTGTGAAAGGCTTGGTAACACCGTGGTCACGCAATACTTGCTTCGATATGCCACACTCCCAGAAATACTGTTAAAAATTAATGGGCATTAAGTTTCTATTTGATCAACCCCATTTAAAATATTAAATGACAAAAATATTTTTTGTGCACTACTTACTTGATTCCGCTTGCATGGCAAAATATTATCCTTAATTTTTCGTAGTTGTGGTAGAATGCGTATCAAAATTTCTTCAACTCTTTTTGGTGTCACTTTTCTAATCGCTCTAATTAAGAAAGCAAAAAACAGGTGTTAGAATTTTGTATGATTAGTTTATAAAAAGCGTAATGTTCGATTACTATTAAAGAAAATTCACTAACTCATAATGTTTATCACACAGTAGTTTTTTCTCGTCATACTGCGGAATACTATTCGTCACAAACTTTGAATCTCCATCCAAATCAAGCTCGCCTGAGACATTAAGAATGGATTTATACAGTTTTGCAAGTATTTAACGAATTCAATAGGACGTGTAAAAATGAATTTTAAATGTTACCGTCAGATGATAATTCTTCAAGCTCCGAGGTCTCATCTGGATCGACGTTTGAATTATCACAAGTACTCATTTTATACTTCTTTTTAGCGTTCTCGTATCTCTCAATAATGTCGTCAATTATTTTGTTGCCTAATGTAATGTCCTCGACTTGGGGGGCGGTTGGCTCGCTCCCACCAATTTTATTCTGAACCATGAAGGGTACCGTTTTGCTATCACTGTTTGTAGGTAATGGTTGAACAGTGCTGGAATTAGATGCCACTTGTGGTTCTGAATGCAAGTCGTCTCCCAATTTTCGTTTCCTTAACTGCCTTTTCTCATCTTGCGAATCCCCATCAGAAATCTTCTTGAAATTGCAGGAGCTAAGAACATTCCAGGCATTGTTTTGCAGAAGCGGATTGAAAAAGAAATCGTCAAAGTTTAGCTTTGTAATGTCAGTGTCTTCCTCCTTATCCACTTGATCAAGAGAAGCAGCATCGACAGAGTTGACTGGATTGCTGCTAACAGGCTTTGCTCCTTGACTAGATGAATCCATACTAAATCTCCAACACTATCGTTGTAGCTGCAACTCTATTGCTTTTCTGCAAAATTAAAAGTGTATCAATTAATTAGCTAAATTCGTATTACAAATTATGTTTACAGTTTTATATTTTTATGTCTTATAGTCTAGCTCTCAATTGCAAAGCACTAAATTAAATATACTCGAAAGCAATGATATTTTGGATTGAATTTAAAATACATCTGAGTTGCCTCGTACCAGACCACAATTATGCAAAGACAATAACTCCAACTCAACAATCAATAGGTGTAATGATAGCTATAAAATTAGATCAAATATGGTGGCTTGATCGATTTTATTTAAAAATTGAAAACATCTGATCCTCAGTCACTACGTTACACAAAGTTGTAGGAATCAAATCTTATTAAGCAAATGATAAATTGTGAAATTCAATAAACAATTCTTGAACTAGAGCTCTTCGTAGAGTTAATTAAATTTTCCCCCTTTTAATATTTTGTTAAAAGACAAATTATTTTGTTAAGTTAATAAATGACACATTTTTGCTTGTTTTGTTCCCAAACAAGATAACGTTAAGTACGCCTACGCGCCACAGTCTCATTTGTCCCTCATTCCTAAACCAAGCTCTGAAACAAAGACAAGCAAGCTTACGTTGCATCTCCATATGCTATGTACAAGCTGGTAAATGCAAACGCCCCAAGTTTTAGGTTCTTATTTGATCAGAGGGAAATGGTTTCATCGATGGTACGATGTAAATTTGCATGAAATATTATATGGAATTGATGTGTGTGCTTCTTCATACACTTAAAAGGAAATGAATTCGTTGTAATTCTATTCCACTCAGTCAAAAAAAAGGCAAAAAAATAGATAGTAGGTAGCGATAGAATCTTCAGCAACATGTCGGAAAGCGAAAAAGTAATGTCTCCCAATTAGTTCATGATACTTAAGTTTGTTTTTGTACAACAATTGCATTCGGACTAATGCATGTAAGGTTGTACGTCAAAATGAACGCACATGCTTATCATTAGTTCTGGAGTACAGAAAAAAGAATGTGCATACATCATACAAAGTGTCACAATAAACATTTTGTGAATAGTATATGTTTAAATCTTTTACTTTATTTATTTAATACTATTTTTAAGGGATGTCTCAAAACAGAGTCATTATCAATCAACGCGTCACAAAACAAAATTATTTGCATGTTGTACAATACCATAGACATGTTGATTTCACATACATAATAAAGCTACAAAGATTATAATGGGTAAGCCCAGTTAACTTCAACATCAAAGATCCCTTAAATTGCCAGAAATTAAATGAAATGCGCTAGTAAAATCTAATAGTCATTTGTTTAAGGTGTTCTTTCTGACTTCTGATTAAGATTCACATGATCATCATAGTTACTATTACATAAAGAGTACTTTTTTTAACCACCTCACCCATCTCATCTTAAATTGCCAAAAACATTCAAAATAATGCGTGTGATGCAAGTTACCTCCATCATTTGTGCACAAAGTAATTTTTTTTAATTGAACTCAATTGCTCCTTATTAAATTGGCAACGCTGAAAATATTTTTAAACTTTTGGCTACTTGCAGATTACCTTCATGGAAACCATTCTCATTTAAACCCAACATAAAATAGTTACCAACATCATCATTATAATAAAAACAGTTCTTAAATGCTATTTTAGTTCGATCTTTCATCAATATAACACATAATGCATACACTGCATTACACTCTAATTTCCATGGTGCATCGCTTGTGACATTTTTCCAATGCAAACATTATCTCTTCATCCCACTCAGGTTAAATTTCTGTCTTATGGTGTCCATAAAATGGAAGTAAGCAAAATATTATATTCATAATGCTTACTGACGCATTTAATCGATTCATTGACATCAGAATGATCAGCAAATATATTTTTAATTGAGATATCTGAAAGGGAAAGTGAGAATGTTTTCCTAACTCAACACATCAAAAATACTTTCGTGGTGTTATACAGACTTGTTAATGTTTTGATCAGGGGCAAAACGTCGTTCATATTGATTTACCCTGCATATTTCAAAACAATGGTGAAGTTTGAAAGTAGCTTATAATATGTTTGAGCCTTTACATATTTATTTATATTTACTCCAGATAACGAGTAAGTAGCTCAACGACATGACATAATTTGAACCACCGTTGGCTGAATTACTTTAAAACTTTTAAGGTCTTAAGTAAACAACCTCCTAGCTTTTCCTCTCTTGCATGAATCATGCACAGGCTAAACGTCAGGGTAACTGCCGCAAAAAGCTTAAACGATATATCTGATGCTACTCCACAAATAATTAATGTTTTACTCCATTTGGTAGAAAGCATGTTTGTATGGACAGTGAAAGCTGAAATTGCCATGGCCTTAAAAACATTGTGCTTTGATGTTCTCTGCAAGCATCCAACAAGCTCAATACTCTTGATATAAACATTACATGTAATTCAATTTCCTTTAATCCTCCATTTTACAACCCAACAAAATAAACAAACACAACGACAACACCATCTCATCCAATTTCAATGACATTGAATTTGATGGGTGGGAAAATGTGTCATAGGAATAGGCATTCATGTATCAAACATATTCCTTTCCTATCGCCTCATCCCATCAGGTTTCCTTTTTTTATTCAGCAACCTTCAGCTCAACGATCAAACTCAAATGGGCAAAGATGACATTACCGAATTTTCCTCTCTAAAAGAAAACTGCTTAGGAGTCGTCCCCAGCTTGTATAATGCGTTATGCTAATATTTGAAGTAGAAAAGTAAAAGGGACTCAGAGTGGCAGCCAGGGAGCAATTTCAGGCGTACATGACTTTTCATTGCCCAAAGCAGTAATAACACCATGTTATTTTTACAACTACTACAACTACCATCGATTTAAGGATGAAAGTGTTTTCTTTTTCCAAGGGATCGGTGAAACAAACTATTTTCTTTGTGGCTCCTCCATGTTCCATGTACTTTCACATTATATCATTTCATATCACATTATATCAAATCCTATCATCCGGATTTGCTCCCACACACTGTCATACTAAGTCAGCAAGAATATTATGGTAAAAATCCAACACTCATTTTCCCTTTTTACACGATGATACGCACGCATTTTTCATATATATCACACTAGCATAGGAAAAGCAAAGTTTCAGAAGCAAGGAAAACACACTCGGCTGCTCACGTACTTACTGCTGAAACAGAGCAAAAAGCGTAGTGCCATGTTTTGCGTCAGTAGTAGCAGCAGCAGCAGCAGTGAATTCTCTCAGCCGAGTACCAAGTACCAGCAGGATTGCAGACATTTATGTACTTACATGTATTTCCATATGCAAGTTATTACCCTCACAATTTGCTATGCAGCTTTGTCGGACTAGACAGAAAAAGTCATACTCCTGCATTGTAAATGGTTGCATGCCCTTATATCCATCCTATGCCCTTATACAGTCATACATACCATACTATTTTCCCTTCTGCAAGATCGAAATTCAATTCAAACAGTTGCAAAGCAAGCAAGCAGGAGCAGCATATGTACGACTTGGTTCGTTGGTGGCTTCAGAGCTTGTCAGAAGAAACACTTTATTCCCCATGTAATAATGTATGTGAAACCATCAGAATCATCATCATCATCATCATCACTACCATGAGCAAACATTGTAAACCAAAGGGAGAACGGGTATAGCAATAGAAAAATCTAATCCACACATATAAATATTGGTTCCTTTCACGTTCTCCCACATACTATATATTATTATTACTAAGTTACATTTTTTGTACGAAATAACCATGATGATGATGATGAGGATGATGGGCAACCCGTAACCACACAAATCCATAAGCGGATCCGAGACTAAAACACTTGAATTGCAATGCACTCATTCATTTCCATTGCAACATGAAAAACAAACTGACGATGAAAGAGTGGTAGTAGTAGTGTGTGGTGTGGTGGTATGGTGTGTGTGTGTATGTCTGTCTGTGTGCTCTATCATCAAGTAAAGGTTCATTCAAGTTAGTAAGAACATTTTGGATGTGCTGATGGGCTTTGCAAAAATGTAGTAGAGAGTGAGACAGATATCGTGTATATTTTGGCAAGTATGAGAGAGACTGGGAGAGCAAAGAGGTTTTGGTTTTATATATAATTGTCAAAAACAGCTTGGAGCTTTGTCAGTTGTATGAAAACAGACAAGACACACACCGCCAGTCCACACGAGCCTGCTGCAGACCTTGCACAGGAATTGACTGTGGGTCTGCTACTATATCATCACTCATCGCATCTTGCATAGTATTTTTTACTATTTGCAAATGTTTTATCTGCATTTTTCATTACTATCTTTGGATCAGAGTTACAAAATTTTAATGTATTCTCTTTTCTGTTGATAAAGTGAGCATGAATGTTTCAAGTGTTTCTCCATTTTCATGCTGGGATTAACATCAAAATTGGAGATAGATCCACCTGCTTTTTTTCTATTGTTGAGCTGGAGGAAATTGTAGTCCACATTGTAATAATGAGCACTTCCAAAGAGAACATTTTTTTATATTCGAAAATGCAAAAGTGAAGTTCAAGTGACCTTTACATTTTAATTCTGATAGATTGTGAGACTGATAATGTAATTCGACCATGTTTTAAAAAAAGTTTGCCTTGATAAAAAAGTTTTAAACAAAAAGTTTCCTTTGCGTTTCGAAGGAAGGAAGTGAACAGTAAACAAACCAAAGAAGGGGGCACATGGATGGATGAGCTCACTGCAATGTAAACAGGTAGGTATCATCAACATTTCATTATCACGTCACAAAAGTTTGTTTTAAGTTTGCCTTGAAAATGGAACGACTTAAGTATCCCTTTGTTTCTTTCTCCTTAACATCTCTTTGTTTTAGCATCATCATCATTGCAAAAATTTGTGTGGTGCAAAGCTAATTTTTAATGGGATGAAAGAATGATGCTGTATGTATATAGCAGAGATGTAGCATAATATATGGATCATTTATGATGGTTGAGTACGCTGCTCACACACACATACGACAGGAAGTTTTGTGATAGACGGATGTGAATAGTTTGGCTGCACTTGGTTTCCTGCTGGGTTGACAATTTGTCTGTTTCATACACATTTTTGTCTAGCTTAAAATGAATGGTGAGGTTCCGTTTTCCACATGAACGTACACAATTTATGACAACTGAATGATATGATATCATGTTATATCATACTATGCATACCACACGAGTTATTTCCGTTTCGTTCATTTTATTTTACATAAACAGGGCTCTATAGTGCGTAAAATCCAATGAAACAAGGTGGTGGGAGTGATGCCGCTATCATAAATAACTTGACAGCTGATGGTAAACAGCATCATATCACTGGAAACTTTCTTTGTCGACGTTAGGAGTGACGTTGCATGTGCATCCTTAAAATAAACTATTTATAGATGCATCTTGGTCAATATTGCATAGAGGAAATGCCAATGTTGCCCATTTCTTGGAAACTAATATTCTACGTCATCTAACAATAATAATCAATCAAGCTGCTGGGTCAACATTAACTTTCACAACTATATGCTTGCTTAATATTTACGTTAAAGTTGTTGGCAATGGTCTGCTAAAATTAGCCATTTGCTGACGCAAGCAAGACCAAGAACCAAGATACAGCATCAAATTTATTATAAGGACTAGCGTATCCCATGCGTAAATCGACACCATGACATTGGGACGGAAACAAGTTTGCTAAATTGAAAATTGGGTTTCCATTCAGTGCTTCCTCCTCCACAACATTTGAGTAGTTTTTTTTAGCATTGATAATTCAATCAATAAAAAAAGACTCCTTTTCATTAGTTTCCCTGATATACATCTGTAATAATCTATGTAGGCACAGCTGGCAAGAAAAAGGGATATGAATATGAAGCTGATTATAATACCATGAAGTATGCATATATGAATATGGAATGTGCGTACCAAAACCTCCCCATTATGTGTCCAAGAAATAAGTAATTCGGCGTAGTTGGCAATTTTCATCATCCTTTCCATTTCCAAGAAACTTGTGGATTGTCAAGTCTTATTGACGCGTCCTGTCTCAGTGGTCGCGAAACCGAAACCCGTCTTGGAAACTCGTTTCTTTCCTTCGCTCATGTACCAAAGTGCTACTTCATTTTCCCATCTTTCCCTTAATTTCATGTATTCTATTCCGACTGTAGCAAAAAGGAGCTAGCTTGGTTGCATGTATTGTATTCTATCATCACATCACATCACATCACATCACTATTACATGCAGAGTTTTTTTGCATGCATTCATCTCTTGTATTGATTATGTTTGGATTTGGATGGGATGGGATGATGCTGGGCTAACATTGTGATGGCTTGGCATCTTTTCAGAAGTGATTATAAAAAGGGTACACCACCACCACCTGCATTGCATCTAGCATTTACATTGCCTTCATATCAATATAAAAAAATGCAACCCTTTTCCTTGAGACAACACCTGTCGTAAAATTAGCGTAAATTGCTGTACAAAGGAAAGATGCATTCAAAGAATGACACAAAACTACTTTAACTGTAGATTCAGTTGGGTAGCAAACCAATGCATGTATGTTTATATGTATATTTGCTGGGTCGACTCTTTTTTTCAATATCAGTTCAGTTGGTTCAAACCTTTCTTTAGAAATTTGGAAATTAGCCTCCATTTACCTCGCTAATTTGGCATTTAATGCGTAGAAAGAAATGGATCTATGTACACACAAGCGAACAAATAAACATGCTCCTTTTTATCTAGGTCTTCAACAAAATTATGTCCATATGGATGCACACTATAGGGTACAAATCTTTCTATAAAAAATTGTCATAATTACATTATAACAAGTCGTATGTATTATCATATGAATAAATGCATTTGAGTGAAATGCACATAATGCTCCATCATATCGCTGTTCCAATTCGATTGAAATTTAAAATTAGAGGGTCTACAGAATCATAATCATGATGATGAATATGATGATGATCCGTTTGTATTTGTAATAGATTGTAATGAGTTGTCTCTACCTAGTTATCAGTAAATTACTTCATTTCATACAAACAATACATACATGAAAATTACAGGTAGCTTGTCTACAACTCTGCTCTCCTTCTCTGTAATTGACAGTTACATTATCTTTGGTTAATGCGGCTTTGACAGTTTCTTAGGACTAGCCTGTAATTTGTAGTTTCAAGAAATGGATCCCACACTGTACAAGACGAGCCATTCATTATGTAGTATTGTCAAAAAAAAGTAGAGGATGGGGATGTGATAGTATTATAAAATACTGCTATATATTGAATCGGACTGTTCTGTGATGCTTTTCAATCCTCAATGGTCTCATTTTCTTCAAGGCAAAGTCAAGTATTAGTCATCATGCTCATTATTCCCAGGAAAAAATACAAGATATGAAGAAAAAGTGAATTGGACGTTGGGTTGCTGGTTGGATTTGGATGTTTGCAAAAATAAATTGCACAATGAGCAAGCTTTCCTTTTTCCTCCCCTTCGTTCCTTTTAATCTAATACTGTTTTTATTGCAGTTGTAAATGTGGAATATAATAATAATAAAAAATAGATTATCAAGCTGTTTTAAAATTAGCCATACATACATTAAAGCTTCAACTTATCCACATGATTGTTAAAGTACAAAATTGTGATGGTCGTATTTTAATGAAGATTTAATGAAGGAACAACTTTTAGTGCTAATAAGTAAAACCAATAATTCTTGTACAGATTTGTTTTGTAGCAAACCATAAAATTCTTTAAGTGCAGTTTGAATTAGGTAGCTTAAAGGGGAGTTTATTCTTTTAGATTGCTTCCTTTTTATGGGATTGGGTTGGGGGTATACTCTAGACACTTTGAAAAAACGTTGGTAATGCTGATGACGATGAGATATGATGATGATTCATCCCTTGTGAATTTACAGACATATTTCATGCCTCAGAGTCAATTCAACTCACTCCTCTTTTCCCTGTCCATTCCTATCTCCATAATATTCCATGCATGCATCACATTACATTACATTACTTACTTGCTACTAAGAGCTTGAAGAAATACAGTAATTCTTGTAGAAATTGGGATATGAACGTGTGAAACATGAGGGCATTTTTCTGTATCATTCATCCATGCGATGCAATAAATACGTCAGTATCATCATCATATTATTCATCATCATCCCAAAAAAGCAAGTCGGGTAGAGATGGTGATATGTATGACGGAACTTTGATTGACTGACCAGCTTTAGTAACACCAACTTCAATTTTTTTTTCAAATCTACTTCAAATTTTGACTTTCATTCTAGAGCAAGTGAGGAGCATGAGTACTTTACTCAAAGTAACCATGTACCTTCAAAAATGCAATGCAATGCAATTCAACTTTATGTTGATCAAAACAAGGCTAAGTTCTGAACATAATATTTTTGTATATCTTGTGAGTGTGACTTCAAAATGCACACGACCCTACGCTATCATATCTGCGCCTGTATGCTGCTGCTGCTGTTGACGACGTTTTTGTATGATTTCAATGTCAGTTATAAAGTAATGCACTCATAAAATACTGTTGTAAGGGAATGTGGCAGTCTTCAACTGCCATAATATCACAGAAAGTACATGATGCATCCATTATGTCACGTCACTTACATGTGCCATGTGAAAATCTACGCAAATGCATGCAATACAACTTTTTTGTTTGACAATTATGATCCACCGCACCGCACCTCATGCATGAAAAATATTGCCGATTATGACAATGATGATAATGGATCTTGTTCAACTAGCAATCCAACACGATTTACTTTTGAAAACTGTTTTTCTCGCATAATTTTTTTCATCCTCCAATAACATCACATAACATACATGAGTAAGCAAAGCAAACTTTTGTGTGTGTTTGTAACTTTAATTTCATAGATAATGGTATTGGCTTACATTTTTTATAGTCTGTGTAAGATTCCATTTAGCGTGGTGGTGGTCGTGCTCTATGAAACGAAGCAAGTGTGAGAAAAATTCCCAGTCAGGAAGTCACAATGATTCTCTCGAGTTGATGATGATAATACATAATCCTATGTGAAAAAAACTCAGCGCTTGGGCTTTAAGTACTTGTTCAAACACTGTGCTCATTTTTTCATGCACTTGACAAACTATCCTTGAGACAGTTTTAGCATCTTTTTTTTCTCATAACCCACAATCTATCTCAAAGTGAGATAATTGGTTAGGTAATCATCATGATTCTGAAAAGGCAAGCCCTGAATACTTAGCCAAATCAATTTTTCAAATAAAAAAAATAACGTTCCATGCAAATCCCTATATATTATGCAAACCTACTTGCAATTAAATGCTTCCCATGTGACCTACACAAACAACTATGTCCTTTCCTTAGGTAGTATCTTGGAATTCTCGTGAATATGCTTAAGCATTCAGGAATTAATTTTCGCTGTTATATTAGCACGTACGTCCCAACAAACACAAACATTACCAAGTAAACATTCATTGTCATCGGAAACAGTAGTAGTAGTAGAAGTAGTGGTCCATGGTTTTTGTTTATTGGTATTTTTATGTGTTTGAGATTCCACTAGGAACAGAGTACTCATGTCATTATTATTACTACTACTCATTGTAGCCACGAAAGATAGAAAACACAAGAGCTATTAAGTACGCGCATTTTATGTAATGATGTGATTATTACGGAGCAAGAACAGAGAGTTGTTGTTACCTTTCCTTGAAAATTATCACACGATTTCGCACCATGTATAACAGCAGTGTTTGAGAAGATAATAATAAATATCAACCAGTTCACAACCGCTTTTATCCACTCCACAACATGATAACCAACCGAACAAAGTGATCTGTATTTTTTTGCTCTCCTATTGAGGAAGGAACTGTAGAGACTGCAGTGCGGCAGTGGCACCATTACTTGGGTTGGAAACCAAACCAAAACCATTAATAATGCAAAGATATACATTTATTGTACATTTGTAATTATTATTCATAACGTAGCATCATACCAGATTGCAAATTGCAAACAGATAAATAAACCTGTCAGGAGTTGAGGAGAAGGAAGGAAGGAAGGAAGCGAGAGAGCTCAAGTAGTTTAAAAAATCAATCTTGTATTGTTTTTTATACACTTAATTTTCTCAATGAACCAAATCAATCAATTCATCATTCATCACGTAAAAGCTAATTGAGATTGAGAGGAGATGGTGACATTTGTCTTGTTGTTGTTGTGATTGAGTAAAACGAGTGCATTTGAGCTGGTTTATTGTGATTGTGAGGGAAATATCTTAAAATTAGGAGCCCATTTGATGCTAGTTATTGGTAATCGACGTGTGCATTCTTTGCACGTGCTCCGTTTTAAGACTATACACACAGGAAATTTCCTCCTCCATTAAGTCATTTGAAGGGAGCAGCTGAAGTTGTGAGGAAAATGGCTTAATTGAAAAAGGAAGGAATAGTTTGTTCAAACTTTGTATCTTATCAGGGAAGGACGGATACGGATGTGTCTTGTTAAAGTACATTTTCATTTAGTGTTTGATTTGTAACTCAAGAATCAAAACGTTTTTCCTTTCATTCCATCATCATTGTTTTAGCTTTTGTAAATTAAATAATTTAATTGAGTTAAGGTTAACCAAGCCTCATCCCAATATCCCAGTGTTTTGGGGGAATATGAGAATCCTGTCCAATTCCATTTGTACTAAACATTTGTGTTAAGTGGCGACAAAGACAACGGGTTTTGTTCACGACCCCACAAAAGGTTCCGCTCAATAAATACACAAACGTGTTAAAAGTGACGTGGTGCATTGTTGAAAAATATTTATTTTCATTCATTCATCTTCCGCTTTTAATACTGGATCCGATGTACGTAGCCAGTTGTTTAAATTAGGAAACATAACAAAAGCTCAACTTCCGCCGAGGCCGCAATCTTTTGATTTCCTAAGAACAAGTTGGAATCCTTAGTATTTAGTGTTAGTCAGCCTCCTTCCTTTTTCCGCTTTATTCTCCCTGAGTAAAAGGAACCTAGATAAATTCAAAGTCAGTCAGTCAAGAGGACCGACCCGTCGGAGTCTGTTTTTGTTTGACAAAGATGTGATTTGGATGCTATAATATGTAGGTACATTGTGCATGAATGATGCATGCAGCAGCATATTATACGTGCCTTGTCAGCCTACCTATGACTTTACTTCAGTTGTATACATATTGAATGAGGATCGAAGCATGCGGATGCAAGAGATCCCAACTGGGCGAGACACTGATTGAGACATACATCAGGTCCGGATGTGAAGAACGCATGTTTGTAAGCTAGCTAGTGACTCTGAAGGACTTTATTGGGATTTCCTATGTTGCATGCATGCTCATAAACATGGGCCTATGAAGTAACGTCATTATGAAACTCAACCTAAACGGAAGACTTGTTGTCGTAGGTGTATTAATTGTGTGTCTTTGTGATGAATTTGGAAACTCAGTATTTCATCTCAAAGCTCATGTCACTCAAGTGTGCGTGCTCCCTGAATGAAGAGCACCAGCAAAGTACTTCTCAAAATCAGTGATTCATAAGCAACGCACCGTCGTGCCTGTTTTGCGTTTAATTAGTCATTAGTTTCGTAAGGAGATCCTTTCTTAGAGAATAGTAAGCAAACGTTGAGCAACATTCAACTGTCACAATGAACCGGCCACTAATTCGCGAGACGATTGGATATAGACTAGGACCCACACGAGGTAAAAATCCCTCATAATAGTACATATATCGTATCTTCATTACATTTCACAAACCCAATGCGCAGTTCGGGATTTCATATAATGTCATATTTTTCTATTACAAAACAGCTACGCTATTGAAACGTATGTGTGTTAAATCTCTTGTTTCGTATTAGGGAAGAAAAAGTTGAGAAAATTAGATTGAAAGGAGTTACGGATTTACATACCGTAAAATAATCGTTTTGCTTGGTTAACTTTGAATTTGCAATTCAAGGAGAGTTTTTGCAGGGTGTTACTAAACTAACTACTCATTGTGCCACTGGCGCAGCTGGTGTGTGCAAAGTTTTAAAAATTCGCAATTCAATATCGCATCCCATTTTTCCTCTTTTTCTCTTATTACAACGTAAATGTATGGATGCGTGGCGTTGAAGTTGGAGCAAACTATATTTTATGCATACCTGAGCGCATTTATTACGGTTTTTCTTTTTTTTACATTACTCCTTTTCTACCTGATGCTTGGTGTAGGTAACTAAACTTGATATAGCTCACTCAATCTCTCAAACCACCTTTTTACTCAGTGACTGATCTTAAAAAATAGAGTAGTATCAAATGTCATAAAAGTAAATTCACATCCACGCACCGAAAATCTTTTTCAACAGCCTTTGGCAATAACACAGATTTACGCGTTGTGTAGTGCAGTAGTTTTGTAGATATTATGAAACGTATGACAAGAATGGAAGATGTGTTACAACAAAAAGTCATATAAAGGTTTCAAAATAATAATAATACGTATACCAAAGCCAAAATAATTTTGTATGGAGGGCAGACAGGCAGAAGAGACTTTGAAAGCGTTTCTCTTTTTTTCCATTGTTCACACTTGGTTGCTACATAATATTATTATTGTGTGAAGCTGGCTTTGGTCTGGTACGCTTGATGAAGAAAAAGAAATTGACAAAGCTGCGGAAACTTTTAGATGACTTTACACTCACATTACGGAGCAAAAAGTTTGGTACATATATTCATACATACATGCTATATATATATCACATCATATTGCAATACTATGTTACTAAATTGAGAACAAAGTCGTAGCATCTCAACTCAGTTCATCATTTCAGTTTGTTTGTGAGATTTTTTAAGCTTTTCGTGTGCTTTTTTGTGCATGTGTGTGGCAGATACCATGATATCATCTCAAAGAAAATTATCGGTTGGGTTAGTTACTCAAGGAAAAGTTGACATTACACAGATTGAATCTAGAAAGCTATGAAGAAATGGGAGTTTTGATGACTTTATAAAAAAAACATTTAAGTGTGGCTTAGCTGCGTTTTTCTATGTTTGTATTATTATGCTTGAGAGAGAGATTAACGGTGCACTTGTGGCTTAATATTTGAGTTACGTTACAACGGCAAAATTTATTTCCTTCATTTCTATAGAGTTGGCCACAAGACGGAGAACATTTTGGGCTCTAACTACCAGTCTCATGGCGGGGAACGAGCCTCCAGTTGCCCCCCGGCCGAGAGGGACTCATCCGACTGTGAGAGAGATTCATAAGAATGCTTGGCTCAAGCGTCAAATTCCAGGGGACAAGAAGAGCACAACATTTTCCAAAAAGAGTGAAAAATTTTGGGTAGTGTTTTGTGTCCATGATGATGTCGAAGCGTTGCTGGAGTTTTACCCGGAGCCAAAAATGGCAACTATGCATAAGCCACTGATGGCCATTTCATTGAATTCATGTCTTCATGTGTCACCCTCCATTATGGGACAAGATAATGAGTACCAGTTTGCTGTCACTCTTACCAATGACGTTATCCGTCTTGTTGCTGCTAATTGGGAACAAATGATTGAGTGGGTGGAGTCCCTCCAGGGAAAACTGAGAGAAATGAATATTCTCAGCCCGAAAGATAATCTTTATAGTAAATTGCCGGAAGTCAATAAACTGGCTACAGGTGAGAGATTATTAATACAAAATATGAATGTGAATAAAGTTGGTGATAATGTTGTATGTCAGATATTCACACATAATTTCATGTTGTAGTGGCGTCAACAAGGGATCCAAATTCACCTTTGCCTCCAACGCCAAGTGCATTAGCAGCAGCTGTAACTCAACGAGCTCATAGCCAATCGAATAGGACTGAGAGCCCTCTTCGAAGTATGAACTTTTCCAATAAATGAATGAGAAATTAAAGATATTGAGATGCAAAAGAGTTTTCTTCACACGGTTTTTGGAATTTTTCAGGTGAAACTACAAGTTCGAGAAACCAATCTCAACCAAGTGATATCTCTAGTCGTTTATCTGCAAATGGAAACTCGGAGCGAGAGCGTCCCCCAAGGTCCTCACAGCATACCTCTGCTAACAACTCAGACTCTCACAGTGATTCCAGTGGGGCTTCTAGTAGCAGCTCCCAATCCCGTTCCGGGGAAGATAGTCAGGAGAGTCCAGCTCCACCAACGAAGCCAAAGCCTCAAATTAACGTGAAGCTTAAAGTTGACGTCAACAACGTTCATCGAAGCTCATCTGGAAACGTGATCCAAAGTAAACAGCGTCACCAGTTCACAACCACAGCCCCGTTGCCATCAACAAGCACAACTGTTGTGGTGATTGGAAATGGGGATATGCGCATTCATAATAGTGCTACAGAGTCATCCAATAGTCAAAGGGGGATAGAAGGGAGAGCAAGTTGCTCTGCATCAGTCGTCGTCAGTTGCTCCCAAAACTTGATTGCCACTACACAAAATGCTGCTGGAACAGAAACACAAGCCAAAAGTCCAGCTGTAGAAAACGGTACTGTTGAGGAAGGGAGTATAGCACAGGAAAATGGCTCACATTCCAACCCTTGTGTCAGTAGAGTTTCTGTTAATTATACGGAGGTTCAGTTTATCAAGCCTCTTCCAAAGTCTAGACAACGTCAACTTCAACCACAAGGTGCTGCTACATCCAATGAAACTAGCTCGAGTACCACAACGGCAACCGAGTCGGAACCCCTTTTATCTGTTCCTCGAAGACCACCTGGGACAAAAGCAGTGAAGTCAACATCGTCTGAAAATATTTATGAACATATTTACATCCCAGATAGAAATGGTGCGAAGCCTGTTGTTGTTGGAAACAGCAACCAAGCTAAAACTCGGTCTCAAACGCCCAGTGATGTGGATGGGAGGAATGGAAGGGTTTATCGATCAGCGTCGCAGAGATCTCCTGAAGACGAAATTCCATCAGGATCTGGACGTGAATCCCATGCCAGGAGGATAATCAAGTATGAAGATACATTCAATAATCTATTTTATCATTTAAAAATAAGGGTGAGCATTTTGTAACATTTGAATTATTTTTTCCAGAGGGAACAACAGTGGAAGTAGTCAGCGGTCCTCCAGTTTAGGAAGAATTGAGCATCCAACAAGTTCCAACAGAGTTGAAAGTAGCCGGGATCATGATGCGCCTAGAAGAAATGGAAACAGAAACCGACAGCCCCCCGATGCTACTCGAGCTGTAGGAAATTCAACATTTTTTGAAAACAATGCAACGTCTTCTCAATTACAGGTACTTATATTCCTATTTCGCTACGCATTTTTAGCTATGTATCAAATTATTGTCGCTGGGGATTTTTTTAAAACTCGAATTGTTGTTTCATTAACAGGGAAGTCCAATCGACGCTTTGATAGGCTGTCGAAGTGGAGAGTATAGACTGCGTCGTGATGAATACCTTATCCGAATGGCGATGGGAAATGGAAGTGAAAATGACAATCAGTCCAGTGATTCTTCTCAAAACAGTGAGCCATATGAAAATATGAAGGTCCAGCCGAATGGAGCCCGTGTCCCACTCAAAGAACAACAAGTAATGCACTTACAATTGGAAATTAATCATCCAGGCGGAGTCAGAGTAATCTTAAGGAAAAAGGATTGCCTCAGCAGCATAGCTTTTGTGGACTATTTGGGAGCTGTTTGGTAAGCAAATATTTTAAATACACTGAATCTGCAGAATAAAACTTTTTTAAAAAAAAATCTAAAAGTTTTTATTTTAATTTTTATAGGGTGGCAGGTTGGAAGCAAACACAATTTCCAGTGCTATACTACGCATTTCACGTTGGGGATCAAATTCTCAAAGTGGCAGGAGTTACGGTCCAGTCAAGCATTGAAGCTAGTCGTGCTATTAAAATGGTCTCATCAATGCAGGTTCGCATAGTTACTCTCCTTTTCCCATTGTCAATATTGTAAAGTAAGCTTTAAAAACTAATTACAACAATAATTTTACTTACCTAGGTGGAGTTTATCATAAGAAGGCTACCTTACGGGAAAGTGTACGCGCTGAAACGAAGTCGGGACGGTGAGCCCCTAGGATTAGTAGCGGAGGGAGGATCCGGTGAAATCTCTGAGGTTCTCAAGGACGGCTTGGCAGCTCGCTATGGTCTCCCCCCAAAAGGTCTCTCTGTGGATGGACAAGCGCCTTGTAATTGGTACCTCACGGAAGTGAACAACCGTCCTTTGAGTCTCATGTCAAAGGAGAATGAAGTCAAGGATAGACTGAACGCCGTTGGGAAAGAAATCTCTATTCTCGTTCAACCCGCCGACTTGGTCAAGCATCTTCGTAAAAATTTAAAGTCCTTCAAAGGCTTCAAAGACTACGTTGTCGGGTGATGAGAAGGAAAACATAGTATTTACCAAAGTATAAATATAATACAATTAACATTTTTGGCAACGAAGCATAAATCAATTTTTTTTTTTAAATTCTATAAATATATTAAGTATATTCATATTGGGTTTATTTTTATTATCAGCATCAGCGTGTGTTCAATTCCAAGTATGTATTTTATTTTATTTTTATCTTGTACTGAAGAGCTAACAACCGCAATGTGAATTTAAGTTAGTGGAATGATCCCTCATTTAAAGGATCTTCTAGTTTAATTAGCAGGAAACATAACCAAACCAGTGATTTAATTAATTAATTAATTACGTTATATTTAATAATTATGGTTAACTATTTTGTTTCTGTGATTCTACAGCATAAGTATAATATTATTCAGTACTACTTTCAACTTCAACATACATTTTAAGTCCATGCTACATTACATTAGGTACATATACATACATAAATGTCAAAATAATGTGCTCAATGAAAATGAAATATCAGATTGACTTTTCCTTGACAATTCTAATCATTCATCTACGGAAACATATCGTTGTAATGCAAATGAAAACTCAATTATGTGTACTTGATGGGTCCACAAAAAGAAATAAAGATGAGCTACTGTATACAAAGTATCAGAGTTGCAAAGAAGAAAAATCATGTTGACTTGGTTTACTCCCTTCGATTGGTTCTTTATGCATTAATCCAAATTGATGTATCCAGAAAATAAGGTAATACGCCCCCAATTAAGAACTGATTGGGAATAATTGTATCATTTTTTTATAAATAAGTTGATCTTAGTAGAGCTGACCTTTCATATCAACTTTTTCATTTTTGTAAGCTTCAGTTTAACTAGCTTCGGGCAAAGGTGTTTCTCTTACACTTCTTCATAACTGGACCAACCGTGCTAGTGAAAAAAAACTTAGTTGCTCAAAACTAACTACAAAGATAGTCTGAAGTTACGAAAGTCAGTTTAAAAGCAACACTAATAGCTATTTCAGAATGGTGGACTTCGAGCGGAACGACCTTCTATTCGCAAATTGTGAGGTTTGGTATTGCAACTGCCAAATTTTACAATTTTGTAAGTTTCTACTAAGATTAGTAGCATTTGTTGTTCTCGTTGTTCTTCTGTATATATTTGGTAAGCATAATAATACTCTAATATACATTTATTTTTCATTGCTGATCACTGATAAATTCATTTCAATGCTTGAATCGCTGATTTTAATCGAAAACTGCTAGTCAAGTGGGCGAATTGTGATAAAAGAAAATACTTATGTTTTAACACTTTTTCTTTCATTTCTTAGGGGTTTACTTCTTGGATATTATCACGGCCATATCTTCTGCCACCTTGAGCTTGGTCTGTGGTATGCTTGCTAGTGCTATGAAGATCATGATGTTACCCACCTTCATTGGTACAGCAGTAAGCGTAAGTTATTCTTTCATATTCCATCTAAAAAATGTCAGTGGTAACAGTGATGTGGATTATGTTAACCCTAAAACATTCTATTTGTTTCAAAACAGAAGCCTCCCAGTCCAATATCACGCCATTCTGTAATGGCATTTCCACAGCCATCCTGTTCCAAGACGGCAGAGCCCCACAACTATAACCAAGTTGCCACACAATCTGAAACGAATCCCGAAGCTGTTTCTTCGAAATTAGCTAAATCAGTAGATATTTTAGCAGATGATATTAAAATGATTAAAACTGAAATATTATCCTTACAAATGGACAACTACGGTATTATGAATCGGTTAGAAAAGCTGGAAACTGAAACTAGGTCCATGTTCAAGGTTCTACATCAAAGGATCACTGAAATTGATAAGAAAATAGATGCGTTATCATACGTTTGTGGTATAGTCAATGACAAACTTGAAGGTTTGGAGGCGGAATTGTTCAATATGAAAGAGGAAATTTTTATTATGAAGGCAACCTTGAAAGATTTAGCAGCAAATGTTAGAAATAAGAATACCGGTGTGTGTAAAAAAATTAAAAATACTGAATTCGAAACAGAGTCCGTGATCCCTTGCAAATCTGGTAATTGTCCTCCCAATACCCCTCGTTATGTTGAAAAAGTGCTGGTGAGACATAAGATTGTAGTTGCTGAATGTGTTGACAACAAGGATGATATGTATGGCGGAAACTGGTAGGGAGGATCCAAGAGGAGTATGATAATTTAACAACAGAATAGATAACTCAAATATTTTTGTGACAAAATTGAAAAGAATTGTTTGCAAATGGTTGGCATTTTGTTAATTTTTTGTAGTCTTCTTTTAAAAGTTTCTGACCTAATTTGACATAACTTTACTTGTAGTATTGTTACTTATTCTTCAAAAATATAACTATACCTCATACTATAATATAAATATAACTATATTGTTACTTAATAGTAGTACGGGAACTGAATTAATGAATAAAACTACAAAAAAATAATTCATTCAACCTCAAATGTTATCTATTATCTGGGTTTATTTTTAGTGAGTCATTGTTGAAACATAATATTATGTAGCTTGTGTCATCGTCATCCTCACATATTTGCAAGTAAATGATCTGTTTAAATTTAAAATTAAAATTGCGTCTAAAACCCCAACCTTTAATCTGTATCCGCATGCGTAGCATCAACATCGCTTGTCGTGTTGGTTTCATACCATTGAATATTTAGCTTCATATTAAAGAAAAGTGAAAGCAAGAAATCATGTCACATGTAAATCCCAGGCCAATTTTCATTTGCTGACAGTTTATTTTGTCACTCTGAGGAACCACGATACTAGAGGCTCATATTTTTTTAATCAAAGGTTTTTAAAGCTGACTAGTGAGACTTTGGTTTTCATTCAGTTTTTAGTTTTCATAACGTTGTATCATGATGCCCCATCGTCTCTCAGAAATTCAGTTCCTTCACGGTACTACATCTTTTGTGTTGCTAATACTGTTAAGTTCGCAATTATGTCATGGGATAACAACAATAAAACGTCAAGCAACAGCAGGAGGTCCTGTTCCTGGGTTTCTATCAGGAGATTTACTTCCACCTCCAGCGCTTTCAAAATCTTTTCCTACATTGAAACCACGTCCTCCTCCTCCATCACCTCCTCAGAGGAATAATCTTCCCCCTGGCAATAATGTCCCTTCTGGCAATAATCCAGTTAATGCTCCATCACGTGACCTACTTCCTCCTGGTAGACCTGCGGGTGCACCGTCACCTCCACCAGCTTCCCCTACAGCTCCAGCCACCACAGATCTCCCCCTTCTTCCTCCCATTGAAATACCCCCAGCAAAACCATTGACCGACAGTGAAATCTTAGCTTTCAAGGAAACATCTTTCATTCCAACCACTGGAAAAGGGGCAGGAAACAATGATGGTGCTAGTGCACCTCAACTCCAAGTTATATCACAAACAATTGGAGCAGTTCCTTTACCTTTGGCTACTCAACCTAACTCTGGTTCAAACCAGGATCAAAGAAACAACGTCATTCCAGCATCATCCAATCCATCATCAACTAATATCCGATTTCCATCAGATTCTTCAGCTTCAGCTCCAAACCAAGCACCAACCAATTGCCCATCGTGTGAATGTACATCTGAGGTAGACTATATTTGTGCAAGTAACCGTGTTCTGTACCTTAATAGCTGCTCGTTTGACTGTGCCACAGTTTGTGATGCTGGTAAATAACACATCCGATTCATTTTTTAAAAGCTATTTGAACGAAAGATTTCTATATTTTTACCAATGTTTTTTTCTAAATTATTCCAGGGTTAAAAAAGGTTTCCCTGGACGTTTGCTTGTCACAAAACTAGCAAATATGACGACAACGAATTCATTAATATTATGTAAATCTCCATTCAAAAGCATAAATGATGAATGAAGCGGTCCTACAATGCCCCACCAAATAAAAATGTCGTTCAGCTTCGTGCTTCTTTAGATATTTTGATATATATATATTATTTTATTACTTTATTACTTACAATTTTCAGATAGTTCTTCAATACAAGAAATTTGCATTCATCTCATAAAAACATAAGAGTTACAGCACTACAACAACGTAAAATAGTAAAAAATAGAATGAGAACATGAATCGACTGCTGTCCCATACCATACCTATATTTTTTTTAAAAAAACACATTGTATAAAAGCAAATACTGTTAATAATAAAATGGAAATAAATAATACAGCGCATTTTTTAAGAACTATAAGACTACCGACGAATACAGTTGAAACCGCAGCGTAAACAGGATGCCTACAACTAAATAAATGCTTTACCAAACCGAAAGTTGTATAATAAATAGTGAAAGTTAAGTATGTACTCATTACTTCAACGCGATGCCATTTAAAACACATAATAATAATATCCCCATCTTCCTAACCAAAGACAACATTCAAGAAAGCATTGGAGATTGGATAGCATAGCATAAAACAACAGCATAGCAACCCAGCAGAATAGCATAAGAAATGCTGTCCTGTAGTTGAGCTAATAATATATGGTTTAAATTAGTTGGTAAACATGGTATATATTCATTTGATTGAGTATATTTTTTTGACTAGCTCAACCAAAAGTGTTTTAAACGAAAATGGATTCAGGTGTTTCATCGTCCGTGCTTTAACCATCATCCTCAATATCAAGCTCAACATGCTTATATTTTAACACAGAAAATAGACACAAGTAGTTACGTAATATTTTTCGAACTTAACCAGTCAACCAACCCGTTCACTCAAAAATACATTGGTACTAATCGTAAGTTTCCATTTAAGTACATAGTTGTGGGTGGCGAGTGCACACATAAGATAAAGGGTTAAATAGAATAGTAGTAGCCTCTTGATAATAATGCTCATGCACTTTGACTTACAAATAAAATTAGGGTTGTGAAACGTACGGATTTCGAGGGCTTTGATTGAACAGTCAATTCAAAGGGTTGAACTATATTCCTTTGTTGTACATACATAATGTAATTGTAATATAATATAATATAATATAGTCATAAAACTTATCAGAATAATACAGGATATTTGTAATTGAATGTTACATACATAGTTTCTTTTATGGAAGTTCATAAAATTTGCACTTTAAATAATTCTTTCCCACTTTTTTCCTCCAGACATAATAATATAGAGATTCTACTGAGAGATACATACAGATACAGCTAATATAATATAGTAAATAGTGGAATTAAATTTATAATAGATAGTGTTTCATCCTCTTCATAATATTTTGTAATTTTTCTTCATTATACCTAAAATAAACTGTCTCATTTATCCCCCACCTCCACTAGTATATTTTAAATTTTGCTTTTTAATATATGCATGCGCCATAATCATTTATCTTCTTCTTCTTCGTCATCAATCAAATAATATTTTTTATGGAATTGACCATATTTTTATGCTAATATAAGTACAATTAAATACTCCACTTGAATAATTTTCCTCCATTTTTACTGCCACAAGTGGGTAGGTTACATATACATTCAAATAGTTTCCTTTAGGTTACTTATCATTTAGAAATGGTTCAAGTGCAGAGATGTAAAGTGGAATGGTGGATATTTTGTTCCGTGTCGTGCCAGAAAGTTTTTTTGGTGCATGCTATAATATTGGTATTTTCAGTGGTGTGCGCTAAGAACAATTTTGTATATCCCTTTTTTGACTCACATTCAAGTTTCAAATTAAAATTCTTTGACGACGTCGACGATTTCATCATCTCTCATCATCATCAATGAGAGAGGTTGCTTTATGAAGATCATGCTCCTGAATAAGCTAGTTCATTCTCTATGAAATTTTCCTGGTTCAAGTAGTTGTATTTCCTTTCTGGCGACAATCATCCTATATTTTTTTTAAACAGCCTCTGCTGGACTTTGAAATTCACTGAGAGCTTGGATCGGATTCTGAGGTTTCTTTTGAGATCCCCTTCTAACCTTTGCCCGCACTTCTTCCGGTTTTTCTCGACGTACCAAAGGTTTCTTTTCTGGGGCCTTCATCTTCCATACAACGATAGGTAGCTGTGAAATAAAGGTAGAAATAGAATGTTATTAGCCTTCCATTTCATACAAAACTTTCTCAACTCACAAAAAAAACTCACGACGCGTAACCAGCACTTTGGCCGCAGTCTTGAGAGAGCAGTACATTTTTACATTCACATCACAGTAAGGGCAACCAACATTGACAACAACAATTCACATAAAAACATTATTTATGTACAGATTCGACATGAAGTTTGGCTTTGGTATAATATTTCAACTCTTAAATAATGTTGAGACTGTCTTGTTATTCGAGATTTATTTGACCAAACACCCACATTATTAATAATTATCACATCATCTTTAGCTGGTGTTATGCTTTGTTACGTGTGTTTGGTTTAAATGAAAAAACATTCCTTTGTTTTTTGTACGGAAGTTTTCCACCACCACCTCATCAGCTCAATTTTGGTATGACTGATTTGAAAATTTGAGTTAGGTTCGGATGACGACATTGCAGTGACGAAGAAAGTGGCTCATGATGACTCATGTTCACCATAAATGTACATGTTAGTTACATACACAAAAAAACAACAGACAGAGAGTGAGCAAAAGGGAGAGAGTGAGTTTATCTTGAATTCTACGAAAGTGAGTAACTAACTAAATAATATGATGAGCTAGAATAATAGTGAGTAATGAGATTTTTGTTTGCTTTCTACAAAGCCTACTACTAATATTTATATTTGTGTTGAAAAAATATACGGAGGAGAGCTAAAGCAGTACCAGATTCACCCCATACAGAATGGAATATGTTGATGTGATAGGAAAATAGAATTGCGATGTGTCAAGCCTGTCAAACCCTGTTTCTGTCACTTCCTAATTGTGCTGAAATAAAAAGTAATTCCCAAGCGAAGACATTTTTGCTCTTTCACACACGGAGATGGAAACGACAGCCCGTTTCCACCCATCATCTAATCAAATAATCAATCTCCTCTAGCTCGCATTGTAGTGGAATGGGAGACAATAATGATATTCAATTTTTTGATGCAGTAATTCCAGTTTTACACTTTCAATCAATTGTAATTTCAAATGAAACGTAAAAGACAACATGAAAAATACTTACTGAAACAGTTCCTTGGCGAGGATATTTTGTAGATGCTACGTAAGATGCTTTCACAGTTAGGACAACTGCGTTCATGAGATTCTTTGCGGCTTGAATGAGAGAGGTGGCTGAGTCCAGCTGAAATAATAGGAAATTTAAATAATAAAATTAGTATTAAATATGAACGGAGCAAAAACAATTTTTTGTGTTCAGCTTACCCCAGAAACAATTAGTTCTCCACTGATATTTTGCACATCCGCTTTGACTTTGGAGGTGATATTAAGTTGATGACAGTAGAGGGCAATTCTTTGCAAGTAGGCGAGCAGGTCCTTTTTGGTTGATGATTCCGGACATTGATCTGCAATTTGACGGGCTAGCTTGTCCAACTTTGTTCCTGCTTCGGATATCTTTTTTGCAGCGTTTATGACATCCATTGTTGTCTTCAGGGGTCCACGGCCTCTGTTAATATGTATCAAACTTTGTCCTTTATAAGTTCTTTTGTTTATAACATCTTAAACCAAAATATATAAATGATGTTTACCTTGTGAAGTCAGTCATTTCCATCATAATCATGCACATGTGTTTAGCCAGAACAATGATATCGTTTCCAGTATCATCCCATTTTGCTACTTCTCTGTCAAACTTAAGTTTCTCAGTTCTGAAGCTTTCTACTTGTTGTGCGATACGTTGCTTGTCCTCCTCAGTCATTTTTCGCATTGCTTCCTAAAACATTAATTAATACCCACTTTCAGTCAATTTAATGAACTTGTGTTGACCGTCTACAACTTCACAATACGCTTCAGAAAAATCCGTACCCTTGCAGTTGTTATTCCACTGATGTCAGGATATTCATCAACAATATGGTCTCCAGTATGTGCACTCGCTATAAATAAACAATGATAACTTCATACAGAAAACTGTTTTCATTGAAACATCAGCATCAGATTTAAAATAGTCAACCACTCACATTTGCTACGCGTGTCAGTGTAATGCTCATCAAATTCGACATCTTCTGGATCCAACTCATCATCAGCCTATCAAAAAATAAGAATTTAGTTACATAGGTGCATTCATTGAGCTTTCAAAGTGCTAAATTACGTTCAATTCCATTGACGTACCCTGTTCATCAAAACTGCACGGCGAATCTCACGTACACCATCATACACAAGCCTTGAAGCGTCAATAAATTCATTTTCGTCCACATCCTTCGACGGATTGGATGACAAGGCCTCCACCGCAATTTCAACCCGTTGTGCAAAGTTCGGCATGACTGCATGAGTTTTTGTAAAGGCCAGACAAAATTAGAATTTTCTTCCATAACACAAATGGGATTATTTTTTTTGTTCTTTTCTATAATTAAGTACAAACCTTGTTCACGCAGTACTTTGACAGCTTCCAAAACTCTTTCCGTATAAATTCCTGGCTCATAGTTGCTCATTTCAGCCGTCACAACATTTGCAACCCTAGCAGCACGACCTCTTATAGCCCCTGCAGTCCTGTCTAATGAATCGGCATCACCCTCTTGCAACGCCAGCACGCATTTATTCACGTCTTCCAAGATATGGTTCTCTGTTGATTAAATTAGAATCCCAATTTTTCTTCATTTAAAAACTTTTTCAAATGTTTTCATGCCAACCAGGATCAAGTTTCAGATAACTCCAGTCTTTCAGCTTACCAGATACAGCCAAAAAGTCATCAATTGTAGTGATGTCATCCACAGCTTCTGTCAAAATCCGCACTTGATTCTCCCAAGCTTCACGAAAAACATCCATATTTTCCAACGCAACCTTTTCAGTAAAACAGAGAAAAAAAGTTGTGATTACATTCAGATTGAGTGGAGTGTAAAAGTTTCTGTTTTTCTTCCGGTGCAGTAAGTAGCAGAGCAGCACTCTGTCAAGTTCTAGTCTATGCGGATTCAACTAACCTTCGACTTTGGGCGAGCTGCCAAGATTCTCGCTGCGTTAATTACTTGAGGGCATAAATTCTCAATTTGAGATGCGGCATAGCGAACCATTTTTACACCGTCCTCGTTTCCTGACATGCTACACGCAAGATTTGCAACCTACACAAGAAAAAGTGAAAGTACCTCTATGAAGATTGTAAGAACGGCTTTAAAACGCATGTAAACATTTTTTTATTGCATTTATTTCCACACACCTCCACCAATTTGTTGGCATGCTCGGTAAAAACTTGTGCGTAGTCTTCAACTTCCTTCTCGTTACCCGCTTTAGCTGCTTCAATCAAAACAAGAAGTGGAACGCTCGTCTCCAAAAAGCTGAAAAAAAAGATAAACATAATGTTCAGTCAATCAGTCAGTCAACCTGATAAAAAAACACTTTAGCTGTCACTCTATAAACAGAGATTAGCACGAGTTTTTTCTCCAACTGATTCAAAAAACTTGTTTTTGGATCAAATTTTTTAGGGATGATATGTGAGTGTGAGTGGCAATGCAATCACCTGTCAGAAACATGATCCACCACAGCTTTCCGTAACTGACGTCTCAAATCCCTGGTCTTCCGGCACATGTGCTCAATCGCTCGCTCCAAATTCTCACTTCGATCTTTCTTTCCGATCTGACATAAAAAAAATTTGAAGGATGATGAAATGTGTTTTGTAATGTTATATGCACCATTTCAGGCATTCGTTAATTAATGCTGTTTCAAAACATGATCCAGATTTATATACATAGGATGCGAGTAATTATAAAACAATTTGCGATTTGAGAGGAATTTGCATTATTAAGCAAAGAAGGTTATGCTGTTGACAGTCTATTTCTACTTACATTAGCCATGTACTCCGAAAGCAAATCCTGTAGTGCTTGTCGAACCGCATTGCACTCAGCCACGATCCTCTCTCGCCGCTCATCCCTTGTGCAGGATGAGTCTGCCATTAGAGCAGCTCCACTAATTATTGACTCCAGTCGCTCTTCCAATGAAGGTCGCGTACGGACCTCATTATACGCTAATGGCTCCATAACGATCCGTTCCTGATGAAATAAACCGGAAATGGAAGTGAGAGTTTGATTATTACATCATTACTCATGTCATCAAATCAACATTATCCCGTAGTAAAGCAGCGCTGGCATCAATTAAAAATCACTCACATCAAAATCATCCAATGCTGCAGCCAACTCTCCAGGACCATCATAAGGATGACCTCCTACTCCGGAGCGCCCCTGTGCCACATCTGAAATGGTGTTGACTGCTTCACAAACTTGACGAAATACAAAGTCCCTATTAGCTTTTGCAGCTGCCAGCTCCGGATGACGAACATATACTTTTGATGCTGTGAGCAACATTGTGGAATGTTTTTTAAGGAGGGCACGAGCCGCCGCGAGGTCATCTCTTAGTTGTGGATCTTTCAATTCTTGCTGTCTCTTTGCAGCTGCTTGCATCAATTCCGTAGCATTTCTCCCAAAAGCTCGAATGCTATCCATGAGTTCCCCTTGACTGGAGGCATTCTTCAGTTTTTCCAAATCATCTTCTACAACCCGTAATGACTTGAGGAGTAAATGTACATCCACCATATCTGCTAATATCAATAGGCGCGTGACTGCTGACAACAAATTCCTCGCTGCTCTCACCATATTCCCTCGTTTCAAAGAGGAGCATGGGTCATCTGCAAACTCTCTTGCTGCTAAACTCATTGCCTCCCCTGAGAAACCATTTTAAAATTTATTTTTAACAAAAAAAACTCATATTCCTTCCTAAACCCAATTTAATGCATTCCCACTTATCAATACCGAGACCTAAAAAAACACCTACCAGTCTTTCTGACTTCATCAACAGCTGCCAACATTTCTTGTTTGATGTCTGGATTCTCATGTGCGATTTGTTCCCCCTTTTCAATAAAATTTTCTGTCGCTTTTTCTACCGCTGCGACAAGGACATGAGCCCTTTTCGAACGACCCTTTTTCTTTTTTGAGGGCCCCTTTGTGTTTACAAGTGTTGTCACCTAGAATGAGGAGTCGGGCCAGGGTTTAGAAATCACGTTTTTTATGCACATTTCTAACAAACGAATGAATGAATGTAGTAATGCCATCATCACCACATGGTACAAAGACAAAGAGGTTATTTTAGCACATGAAACAAGAAAGCAACAGGATAAGAACGAGACACATGCAAAAATGCCAAGATACAATATGAAATAGGTGCAATATTACAAATAGGCAGCTTATATATACATACATGCACTCATTCAACATGCAAATAACAGCACAAGGTCGTCGATCAGCCTAGCAGCATAGCACAGTCTTACACAAACCAAGCTCTGAACAGAACAGAAAATGAAATGGAAAAGAGAGCTAAACATTAGAGTGAAACAGTACTAAAGAAGTGCATTGTATATTATTATTAAGAGTCAAGTGAATATTAATTTGATGCGCTTGGTTAGAATGAAGCGGAATGTTAATTTAATAATGAAATACTTTTCACTGACATAATAAATTGGAATGCGTAAAGTTTCGTTTTAGCATTCCTAAACATACTAATGGCAAGCTTTTTGAAATCTATGATAAGGAGATGTATATTTATTGTACTGTATATTGAATACAAAAGAGTGAAATATATATAGAGAGAGATAAAGAGAAAAAATAGAGTAAACTCCCCCAATGTTTTATTTTTTTTACTTTCAAATTTAATGTTTGTACCTGCATGACCAACGGCTCAAGGGTCACTTCAACTGAGCGAGTTCGAATTTCTAAATTTTTTGGATCCCATCTAAGGACGATTTGCCCCGGATCGTTGTCAATTCCCAATGTCATATTTTGTTTGATATATTTTCAACTTTTTTTGTGAGAAAAAGAAGAGTTAACCAACTCTGAAAAAGGAATGGCTCTTTTTTTCAATATGTAGAATGGAGAGATTGTTGGTGAGATTGATACTGGCCCAAGAAAGTGATGAGCAGGACTAGACTATTTTTTCTACTATAGTTTATGGATGGCGACAAGCACAAGTAATTAAGTAGGACGGCTTCATTAAGTAATTATTAAATGTTTATTTTTTGGTAGTCAAGTCAAGACAAGTAGGAATTACTCGTATACTTTTATGAGGAAAAGTTTGAAACACACATGGAGAGCTCTGAGTCACTGAAAATAAAAAGCGGATCACATATAATAATGTAAAAACACAGCAATTAATATACAATTTTTTGGAAGGGGGAATCAATTTGTTTTGTGCAGTTAAAATATCAAGTGATTTGTGAAGGATTTCTTTTGAATGGGTTTTTTAAATAAAAATTGGTCGTATATTTTGTAATAATTTTGTTTCATTCAGGTCAAGTCACATTATGACAAAAAAGCACGTGCTTTTCTGTTTCATTGAGTTGATTGGTAGTGTTTAAAAAAGTTTTAATTTTGTTTGGTTACGTTTCGCTATAATATTAAATGTTTGATATTATTTTGAGTGCAAGTGGTAATTAGTTTATTATGTTGTGATGTGATAAATATATGGTGCTAAAAAGTGTGGCGCTATTAAATATTATTTATGTTAATTTTCAAGTGTATTTTTTTAAAAAGGAATGGCAGTAGTAAAAGTGCAGTGCAGTGCAGAAGTGCGGCATTTATTTTTAAACACATAATTTGGAATGAATGCGATATTATGCGGTGAATGAATGATGCGATCGCGATGCTGGCACAACCAACAACAGTGAGAGAAGAGAGTTAAGGTTTAACAATCATAATACAAGTTATGTTTGCTTTTTTAAAGGTAACACACAAACTCTGGAACACATATAAATCAGATTTTCACAGGTGTAAAAAAAGAATGAGAAAGTTAAGAAAGCCCATGGAATGATTAGTTTTACCTGGATCACTAATGGCTCTAATGTCTTCTCTACTGACATGGTCCGGATTTCGAGATTTTTTGGATCCCATTTTAATGCTACGTGACCGAAATGATCCAGCGACATGTTTGTTGCAGCTTACAAGTATACAATATAATATTATAACTTTCAAATGAAAAGAGACAATGTATCAATAGAACGGTTTGACAGAATAAAAAAAATTGTGAACTAAACTCATTATCGAAACTTTTAAAGTTTAATTTTTTTAACCTACTTAAATATGATAGCTAACTCGACTTACCTAAAGACTGAAAACTTGAGATACTAACTTGGCTGACTTAATAATTAGTGACCTATTAAAAGAAAATTGAACCTTGATTCACTTAAGGATTTCGTATTTGAAGAGGAAATTTGCATCACTTGCATAACCAAACCAAACCAAACCACTACAACTGCACTGGACTAATTTCAGTCCTTTTGCTCCTTCTTCTGACAAACCACTAACCAGAACATAAAACAACCATATACATTATATTTTCTCTAAGGAAATGAATGACCTGAATGAAATCCTACTTCCTGGAAAGAGCTGCAAGCTCCACTTTCCTTACTTCAACTCACCAAACGTATTGGGTATATTATTTGTGCATATATAATGTATGTATATAAGTACTCACTTTTGTAGTATTTCGTAGATTGATTCTAAATCACGTTAGCAAGTCTCCCGTTAGTTTCATTGGAAACGGTATTTTCCCCACAGAATTAAATTCTGGAGTGCACGGTCAATTGGGTCTTTATTCACACCTTGTGTGAGAGTCCTTTTTTATATCCTCTCCGTATTCTCAGGGAGATGATAGATACTCTTCTCTTGTTTCAAGCAAGATGAAAGTGAGACGAGGAGCAGGTTTATTTTAGGTAAGTGTTCCCCTTATTAATTGCGTCTGCAAAAGGACTCTACGAAACACCTACGCTGAGGGATATTACACTTATCCCCTCTTTGATATATTGTACATTAGGTTATGGGAAAAGAAGACGTTCTCACAATTTACTCCATCCAACCAAACTACTACTCACTCGCTCGCTCACTCACTCACATTAGCTCAAGTTAGAAGTTGCTGGCAAAATGCTTTCCCATCATGATGATGAATGTAGGAAAAGATTGCTGAAAAAACAACGTACAACTACACACCACTACACATTTACTTTCTCTCCAGCTTAATACATTAGAAGTTTGGATTGCTGCTGCTCCTCTGCTCACTCACTGACTTCCCACTCCAATAATCAAAGGAACAAAGTTATGTTATGTAAATAAGAGCAGCGGTGGTGTATATTTGCTGCATGTGTGTATTTGTTCCTACTCCTCCTGCTGTTGACTACACATAAGATTCGGAAATCGGAGTCTTCTTCGTGCTCGGAACTCGGAAAGGGAGAGAGAGAGAGTGCGAGAGTACACAGATTCAAAATGTCTTTACACAACAGATAAAATAACTGACACAAGAAGGCAAGGAAATAGACAAGGAAATGCTCTATTCCCATCTCATTCCAGTGATCCCATCTCTCTTTCCTCCTCTTTTGGATATTATCTTGCCAAATGATGCCCTGTTTTTCACAATAACAAACAAACGGGAAAATGTGTAAAACTAGGAGTGGAGATGTAGACTGTATATTTGGAAACAAACACACACACAAAAAAAGAAGAAGAGAATTTGTACTTACAACATCATCATGCTTGTAATAATGTAGTAGTCATGTATTGGAAAAGAAAGCATTTATACACTCTCATTACACTTGTCTTTCTCAACACTCATGGACATTCTGTCAATTTGACCGTTTTTTTTCTTCTTCTTTAACTTCAAGACGAGTTTGGATATTTTTATGTGATGCAGTATAATAAGTACATACATATTTATACATGTATATATATGTACACGTTGGGAAATCCTTGCGCATAAGTTTTTATAGGAAGGAAGGTACGTAGAATTAGGTAGGTTGTAGGTAGTAGGTAGTAGTATGCTAGTCATTAGTCTTGTACTTGTCCATACTCCATACTATTTCCCATCTATCCATCCATGAGTTGAGCTGAGTAGCAGAGAGAACCTTTTTGTAAATCCAAATCCATGCAAGAATTCTTTTTTCTCTGTAGGATTGACTAGGAAAAAGGGGAGAATAGAAGGAGTTTGGAAGCGGATATGTGCATGTATTTTAATGCATAGTATAAAAATGGTGAAACAAGTAAAGCCAAAGCTTCTAGTTTTTCATGGTTGCGTGTGATGTGATGTGAGCTAGGGAAACAGAAACCTTTTCAATAGGAGAGGAAGAGAAGAATAGAATAGGGTACAATAATATTATGATGGTGGTAGTGGTGGTGTTTGGGACTCTATCTATATTCTCAAAGGAGATAATAGACTCTTTCCACTCATATACACAGGGAATATATATGGGCATAATAGCTTATGCTACTATGATGCACGAAAATGAGTTGACTACCCACCCTTTTTTCTGTACCTTTCAACAACCAGTGCAATGCAGTGGATGAAGTACATACGTCAAAAAATTGTTCCTTGGAAAAGAGAAGAGATGCTCTCATAGCCACATAAATGTATTATGTAGCTTGTTATAATGTTGATCTTTTCCAGGAAACTCTTCTGTCTTCTGGAGCTAGAACTATGCACTGACTCCTGGCTACACGAACTTTATCAAAGTCTTTGTGCACTTGCTCCTTTCTTTATTCAGATTTTCCTAGCCTTTATTACGCTTCCCTTATGCTTTCAGCTGGTAGGAGTAGTAGCAGTAGTATTAGCCCAGCACCAGCATAAATATATGATGTTATGGTCACATCTTTTTGTGAAATGAGTTTGTAAATATTCATGCGGAACCATGATTTTTAAATTAAGAAATTTGCTTGCTTCATTTTCATCATATGTCATAAATCAGAAAAAATTCTCACCAGTTATCCCACTTCCGGTCCCATGCTTTTCATCCGAGTGGAAACGGAGTGGTGAGAAAACTGTGGGAAACAATGAATGCGTTGATCTTATAAACTGGTTGGCAAAAAGTGGGGATGGTGAACTCAAGTCAGAAAGATTTAGATGATAAAAAATGCATTGAACCACTTCTAAAACCACAAACAAGCCGCTTGAAAAATTGCAGGTGATGAGGATATCCTAAATCAAGTTTCATCTCATGATCTTTGCCTTTTTGCATGGAAGCATATAAGCAGCGTCAGTAAATGCCTACAAAGATTATTGAGAGTTTTGGGGCGAGTTGAGAATTGCCTGTATTATGCTGGGAAACGCGGGATCTGAATTTACATGTGGAAGTAAATATTATTTCTTCTTCTTCATATTGCTTAAACCAAATTAAAAATTGTATTTTTTCAGAAAAGGAAGAGGTTTGCTACTGCTGAATGTTGTGGTACAGTTTGTTTGTTGTGCACGGCTGTTTGTGTGATTAGTTAATTAACAAAGGAATTAGTTAGTTTTGTGTGGTGGACAAATAACAGATGACAGTGTGCTATCAAGTGTTTTGTTAACAGTTTTACACATTCTAATTGTCGCAAAGAAATCAGGTAGTTCAATTAAACAGTTTCTTCTTATTTACTTCATTTGTTGCGAATTTGGATTGTGGAATGTTGAATGTTTACAAGGTCCAATGTGTTCACCATTGAAATTATTTTAAATAGGTTCTTCCATCCTTGGAGCTAGTCACGATTCCGAGTCAACATTAAAAAATGCCTTTACAGAAAGTTGATTGCAGCGAAAGTGTGGAGGAGGCGTTGGCCCGGTTGGATTTGGAAAGTAAGAGGAACAAGGCAGAAAAACTGGCCAAGGCGGAAGCTGAAAAGTTAGCTAAAGCTCAGACTAAATCGACTAAGCATGTGGTTGTAAAGAAGGAAGCTAGCTATGAAGATCCATTGTCGACAGAAGCTGACTTAGAGAGAGAACTTAGTCTGAATGAGAAAGCTCGAAAGTTGTACCCCGAACGAGGAGGTGATCCCTACAAGCCTGGCTGGTTTAATGTTTTGTGGAAAGGCGAGGGTCGAGAGGGGCTGGATAAAATGAAATGTGAAACGAAAGTTTGGGAAGTGGTCCAACAGAGTGAGTTTGCATTCTCAATCAATCCCCATCATCTGATTTTTCATTATTCAACGACTGATTTCTCATTAAAATTATGGTTCTTTCTTCTATATTTACAGGCTATTTAGTGCGACTCTTGCTGGACGCTTTGAAATCATCAGGATGGTAAGCACGTTTGTCGCAGATTAATTAGTTTGTATAAATGCAAGTAATGTATACAAAAAGGCTTTGCTATTTGGATTCTGTTTAATTTTTTAGTGAGATTGACCTCCGTCGTCACATCTCGTGTGAGGTTTGTGATATCTCAGTTACTGGAGGCTTTGATCCTATCATGAATCAAGTAAGTCCATTTTTAAAAAGAATGTGTATTATTAGTAGTTTAAAGTTTGACAATAAAAACAAAACTTCATAACATTGCAGGTAGTAATATGCCAAAACACCGCAAGGTACAAAGGCATTATCCAAGGTGCTCTTACCCACGAATTGATCCACATGTTTGATAACTGTCGTCATAAGCTGGATTTCAAAAACCTGCAGCATCTCGCCTGTACTGAAATAAGGGCAGCAAATCTTGCTCATTGTAGCTACTTGAGCGGTTTAACTGATGGTTCTCTATCATTCGGGAATGTAAAGGAGCAGCACCAGGTCAGTTAAAATATGGATAATATGAAGATACCTCGTAGATTTATACATGTGGAAATCCAATCATCAAATTTTCTTTCAAATTTTTATGTTTAGGTGTGTGTAAAAGACAAAGCTGTACGTTCAGTGTTGGCGGTTCGGGACATTTCAAAAGAAGAAGCTCACGATGTCGTTGATTCAGTGTTTGAAAAGTGCTACAATGATCTGGAGCCATTTGGGCGTCGTATTCGTCGTAGTTCCGATCACATGCAGAAAGCGTACTGGGATAGGAAGAACATGGGCTACGATCTTGCAAACAAATCATCCTAGTTATTCGTTCGTTGGTGGTTGGTAGATGAACAATCCATTTTTAGCAGCCCCGTGCAGATAATGTTATAATTGAATTTGTTAATTTGAAAGAACAGCATTCTATGCAACCAAGCGACGGTACGTTTTCTTCTAGTAAAATATTTATTATGTGAACATATACCCTGTAGTTTTTGTATGTAGCATAAACGTTCTAATAAAACAATGCAAAACAAATGTAAGCGTAGCTTTTGTAACTTAATGCATACATTTCACTAAACTACAGCATTTATGTTGAAATTGTGCTAATACTCTTCCTGTACAAACATGGGGGCAAAAATGAGGACTTTTACATAAATTACCTTAAGAACACCGGAACATCGTGATTAGTTGGTACTAGATACAGTGTCGTATTACTTTCCACTCCAATTTTCGGGAATTCCGAGAAAGTGTACCTTGAGATCTTGAAATTACATTGAAAAATTGAAAGGCCACCAAATCCATCAGATGAGGTGCAAACGTCCAGTTAATATGTCTAATGAAATAAGATGACAGCAAGGGGCAGAGCCAGCCACAATAAAAGATGCAAAAATTGAAGTTGATTTTAAAGGAACTAAATTATCGGAGTTATTAATTGTTCGAATTTAAGTTGCAAGCCTTTTATTCTTACACTTTTTTAAACTTACGTAGTACACTCTTCCCAATTACGTCATGTAATTTAAAATTGGACACGGCAATTGAATTGTGAAAATTACGAAATTATAATTGAGATGGTTCGATGACCCAGGATAGGATATACAACAAATAAGATGTAGAATAAATGCATACCTATTGATTGATTTCTTACGCTTAACAAAATCCACGCACACTTTTTTCTACTTATTAGCCTGGCACTCCAAACTATTTCCCGAACGTAGTGAGTAGTACCTAGTTTAGTAGATGTTCTAGGGAGACAGGCAAAGTCACTGTGTGGGAGACCAATCCATTAAGTTGGCATTGAACACGGATGACTATAATCAGAAATTTTAATTTTAATTTTAATTTTTTTTAATTTTTTAACAGGTTTGGTGGGCCAAACATTGTTGAATCTGCTGCTGTGAGCACCTTCAAACTATCTGGAGATGTCCAACGCTATAATTCTGCAGATAACGATGACTTTTCTCAAGTTGGACTGTTTTGGAATAAAGTGCTAACACCTGAGGAAAGAAAGCGGCTTGCAGCCAACATAGCTGGGCATCTGAAAAATGCTCAAGAATTTCTTCAACAACGAGCCATTAAGCAATTCAGTCAAGCTCACCCAGAATATGGAAGATTGATCCGGCAAGAGCTTGAAGCTCAGAAGGCATCATCAAATGCACTCCGATTTGCAAATGCCAACCTCTAAATTCAAAGGAGCACATACCTATTTTGTGAACCTTTGTATCCGTATCTATGTAGCTTGCGATGAAGAGATTTTGCATGGGTCGCGAATCAAGTTTAATTTAATGTCTCCATCATGCATATTCTTTGTTTTTTATGTTATACATAAATGCAATTCTAATCGTAGGTTAATACCACCGTTACAAATTCGTTACTTGCCTCATCTAACCGTTTAAGGATATGTATTGATAATGTAGCCGATTAATTATTTGCATATTTAAAAGAGTTTAACATTAAGTATTGTGAAATTGTAGTGTTTACGCTCCTAACCATGGGCATTATTGTTTTAATAACATCTGCAATGACTTATGAGCAGCACTGATAAAAACAGTCAATAAATTATATGCTAAGAAAATCCCATTCATTATAGTTATTTAAGTACGAGTTTTATTTATTACTTCAACAACAAAGAACACTTTTAAAATCATACATTTATTTGTTTTTCCCAAACAACCAGATAAGGTAGTCTAAGTAATTGCATTAATAAGGTTGAATATTACCGAATGTTACAAATAATACTTATACATAAATCGTATTCTTAAATGTAATACATTGAAATTTTTAAACCAACTACTCCAAATACCCAAGGAACTCATCTATATCGCGTCTACGTAATACTATGCAAACAAAGAGTCAAATGACCACTAATAATACATTATGAAGATTATACAACACATCTTCAAGATCACTCGACGGAAATATAAATGCTACCTTGGTTAAAAACAATAATTGTACTTTTGCATACCAAATTCTATTTACCTTTTAGACGTTCAGCCTGTCAAAAAGTCCAACCATGTTTAAGTTACAAATGCGTGCTTGCGCCTATTTTAAGTCACAAAAATTTAAACTACGTGTGTTATTGCCTAATCACATTAAAAATTACCCTTATTGTTGGCAAGCATACTGAAAACTGAAACCAGAACAGATGAATCAATAGTAACATATTATAATTTCGTGCTAGTATTTACTATACTGGTCAAACAGGAACTCCGAAGGAAGTGGAAGCAACTGATTATCCATAATCATTAAATGACAATATTTAAAATATGACGACGAATTAACGTATTATTAGTAAGACAATTATTAAGCATTGTAAATCAACTAGTTGGACCAGTACCTTTGGCCACCCAGGAAAATGGTTCCACTTTATCCAATAAAATGAAAACTTAATTCATCAACATGTTATCCTAAAACTAAAACATCCTTATTAAGCTAAACTTGTTAGATTTCCTATCATCACCACAGGGCATAACTTATAGGTGTTATAAAAAAGAGTTGCCCTGCTAATTGCAATACCTTTTTAAAGGTTACAACATTAACATTCATGTTATGATAAAAAAGGACCTAGCGACAGAGAATTTGTAAAGTATTTGATTTATATTTTGCAAGTCTAGCTACCTTCTAGAACTTTAGTTGTTGGAAATAGCCTTTAATGTATATACATATGTATGTATTTATTCAAGCTCTTTTCGGCCATAGGCCCAGAGAGCGTCACATGCATGATGGTCACAAAATGGCAACATATCAAACAGGACCATGAATTAACATATTAGTAAAACAAAGTATTGAAAATTGTAAAACAACTGCATTGACCTTACCTTTGGTCACCCAGCAAATTGTTACAATTTATTCTTTTAATAAGAACATGAAATTCATTAATATTTTATTCTAACATACCGCAGTAAAACCCCTAAATATTTCATAAGTCTTTATGCCATTACAGGTAAAAGCTTGTGTTGGTTCTGAAAATGGGTTGCCCTGGTAATTGCAATACCTTTTTAAAGGTTTAAGTTTAACAGTGAAGAATTAAGGTCACAGATTGTACAAATCATCAAAATGAACCTAGTCGCAGTAAACTTGTGACTGTTTAGTTTGGTTTTTGCCTGCTAAAGTCTAGTTACCTTTTAGAACTTCAGCTTGTTAAAAATATTCTTTAATGCCTATAACCTTAGTTAACCTATATGTTTAACTTATTAATAGCTATACCTATTACTGCTTTTGAGTATTGGATGTTGCTAAGATCATCTGAGTCTAGCAATGGCAATAACATGGTAAGGTTATGATACATACTAGCTCCTCCTACTTTTTCTTACCAGAGGCATCTGACGGTTATTCGAGCAAACATTATGATGATGAAATAAAAATAAGATAATATAAGTTCGTGCTGATGTTTCCTAAACTAGTCAAACAGGATGCACAGAAACTTTTATGAACTTTCTATAATCATTAAGTGACAATATTGTAAATCAACTAGTTGGACCAGTACCTTTGTCCACCCAGGAAAATGGTTCTATTTTATCTAGTAAAATGAAAACTAAATTCATCAACATGTTATTCTAAAACTAAAACACCCTAATTAAGCTAAATATTTTATGTTTCACATCATCACAAGGCATAGCTCATAGGTGTTACAAAAGGAGTTGCCCTGGTACTTGCAATACCTTCTTAAAATTTTTAAGATTAACATTAAGGTAATTATCACATTTTGTAACAATAGTAAAAAAGGTCCTAGTCGCAGAAAATTTGTAACTGTTCAATTTGGTTTATGCGTGCTAAAGTCTAGTTGCCTTTTAGAACTTTAGCTTTTTGAAAGTAGTCTTTAATGTCTATATCAACTATATGTGGAGAAAACACTAAAGTGCCCTTCTCTGCCGTTATTCTAACGTATTAGGAACTTATTGAAGGAAATATTATTGTTCCCTTGTACACCCTACCACTAACCTAACTGAAACTTACGCAGGTAATTTATAATGTAGTGGGCACAACATGCCAACATCTTAAACTGGACTTAACGTATTAGTAAGACCAACTTTTGCAAATTGTAAAACATCTGCATTGACCTAACCCAGTTACAGGAAATTTATAAAGTATTTAATTCAGTTTTGCATACTGAAGTCTAGCTACCTTCTAGAACTTCAGTTGTTGGAAATAGTATTTAATGCATATAATCCTCGTTAAACTATATAATACGATGTTGTTTAATAGGTTGACCTTACTGGACTAAACACTTAAGTGCCCTTCTCTGCCGTACTTCTGACTAATTGAAACTTACGCAGGTAAATGTTGACTTGATGGTCATAAAATGGCAACATACCAAACAGGACCATGAATTAACATATTAGTAAAACAAAGTATTGAAAATTGTAAAACAACTGCATTGACCTTACCTTTGGTCACCCAGCAAATTTTTACAATTTATTCTTTGAATAAGAACATGAAATTCATTAATATTTTATTCTAACATACCGCAGTAAAACCATTAAATATTTCAGAAGTCTTTATGCCATTACAGGTAAAAGCTTGTGTTGGTTCTGAAAATGGGTTGCCCTGGTAATTGCAATACCTTTTTAAAGGTTTAAGTTTAACAGTGAAGAATTAAGGTCACAGATTGTAAAAATCATCAAAATGGACCTAGTTGCAGAAAACTTGTAACTGTTTAATTTGATTTTTGCCTGCTAAAGTCTAGTTACCTTTTAGAACTTCAGTTGTTGTAAATTATCTTAAATGTCTATAATCTTAGTTACACTATACAATACGAAGTTTTTTAACATGTTTACCTTATTGGACAAAACACTTAAGTGCCCTTCTCTGCCGTACTTCCAACGTAATAGGAACTTACGAAGTTAAATGATGGTCACTAAATGGCAACATACCAAACAGGACCATGAATTAACATATTAGAAAAACCAAGTATTGAATATTGTAAAACAACTGCATTGACCATACCTTTGGCCACCCAGCAAATTGTTACAATTTGTCCTTTGTATTGGAAAATGAAAAACAGCAATAGTTTATTCTAACTTATTATAATAAAACTCTTATGTTTTGTAAGGATTTATACCACAACAGGGCATTGCTTCCTGGGGTTATACAAAAGAGTTGCCTTGGTTATTCTTATATAAGACTGGGCGACATGCATCCGTAAGTCAAAAATGTCAAAAAGGACCTAGTTACAGGAATGTATTTAATTCAGTTTTGTATACTGAAGGCTAGTTACCTTTTAGAACTTCAGCCCTTATGAAATACAGTATTTAATGTCTATAACTTATAAAAAGAAAACATTAAACGCCGTTTTCCACCATACTGCTAACGGTACGTGCACTCACGTAGGTAATTGATGATTCATTATCACTCTTCAACGCGTCCGACGTAATGATGCCCGGGCCATTTCGGTTGAATGAATCGATCTGCAAGATAGAATGATTCTTGGAGTTAAATGAGGTTCATGCCACACATATGGATTTTAGGAGATTCCAATATGCATGTATAACAGCATAAGTTATTAAGATAGCATGAAAATTAAAATGTTTTCATGAAGAAACGCATACCAATTCAATTAATGCAATGATGGGGAATTTCATCAGGTAGGTGAATATTTCCCACCTTCCACAAGGATCGTGGTAGCATTGTTATCCAGTTGCTGAGTAGTTATAATCCTGAATATAAAAAATGATATAAATGATTAAAATACATTACGGTATTGACAATGCGTATACAATGGAGATTTCAAAAAGGCGTCCCCAAAAACATAGAGAATTATCATCACTTCAACTACTAAATTACTTGGATAATAAAACCATTATGAACTGTTAAAGTTAGCTTTAACAATATAGCAGTCCCTATATAACAGATATTCTCTTGGGTGACAAGAAACCTACATAGAAAAACTCTAAATGGAGAACAAAAACAAATTTGTAGATACTCACCTCAACGACCCAGGTGCAAACACAACTACCAACAGCGTAGAGGCCAAAATAATTCAAAGGCTGCAGGTGCTCGTCATGGTGCAGTGCCAGCTTTCAAGCTAAAGGAGAGGACAAGACACAGAAGGAAATTAAACTCACTACTTAATTCAAATATTAATGAAATTTGACAAAAAATTGCACTTCAATCTGCCATTAACTAGTCTATAAAGAAAGAATTTTAATTTGAAGATTTAATTGTTGGAGTGGTACCTCCAATTGGTCGTTCTTAAAATTCGAACAATATTAAATGTTAAAACACTAACCAAAAATATGAGAGAGGAAACTTTGAGATACTCTTTTGAATAGAAGGAGTCCCCAAACACATCCTTCAGAGCAGTGCCAACTCACCAAAATGACAGAGTGGAAGAAGTTGCGTTTGAGAAGTTGAAATGGGGCGTAATTAAGTTTGACAAGAAATGGCAGCGTGTACGAAGAAGAACATGATGTTCATTCCAACGTTTCAAGAAAATATACAAGAGATACAAATTACCTTTCAATATATGAATTATCAAAAGGTTTCAGGGCATTTTTGATTGCTAGGAACTTGGTCTTTGATTTATAGTATAGGAAAGAGGATACTGTACATAAATGTGAACTACCCAAATTATGAAGTACACTGTGCACACACCTCAATTAAATTGATAGCTTGCTTATTAAGCGTGGCTTATGAGGCTGCTATTGTTTTTACATGCAGAATGATAATGAGTGTGTTGTGTATACAACACCAGCTCTTCTTCTTCTGACTGTCTTATACGGTTATTAGGTAGCATCATGTGGCAATCAGATAGGAATATTTTATATTAATATCAACATATCCTTTTATGTATTCCTACGATTGGTTCCAAATTAAACCTTTATGTGGCTGCAATAGTGTGTCGACGATGGGCTAAACAAAGAAGCCCGCATCATGTCGTAGTAATTATTCGTTCAATATTAAAATGGGATCGAAAAATCATAAGAAAAATGTTATGATGCGTAGAATCATTTTTCATTTTTTCCAAAGAAAAGTCCCTCTTTCTTCTTACTCAAGCTTAATACTTTTTATGTACACACAATATAAATACGCGATAAAGTTCTATACGGAAGATGGAAATTGGGATTTAAAAAAAAATTATACTCCCTTTTTTCATTCGCCATCCAATTCTGTTTCTAATCTTCATTCACACCCAGAAAAGAAGTCCACAAACTCATTTGAATGTATGTTATCATATGTCCACATGACTAAAACTTTATTTTGTTGGGTGTCATTACAGAGTTGCGATTAGTTCTAAAACCACGTGATAGCTTTGCAGCACCCTGACACGTTTAGGGACTTAATTACGCTGAGACCGGAAACTACTCACCAAGTTAGCTTCCTCATCGTGGAATATCTGAAGGCTATCGCTACATGAATGGCTACAGCTCTCACACGCTCAAACTTGTCAATGCTCAAGGAACTGCAATTACTGCAAATTGCATCTGAAAACTGATCAAGGCATTAAAAACATACCAGTGGACAAAGCTCACCAGCTCTATGCAGATGATCCGTATTATTCCATTCATGACCTTTACAATGCCATTGCTGAACAGCGCTATCCGTCATGGTCCGAGTGCATCCGAGTGATGACATTTGAGCAAGCTGAAAGCTTCAAGTGAATCCCTTTGAGTTAACTAAAGTCTGATCACATGCCGAGTGTCCATTGATACCTAGTTTTGGATCGGAATCTACCAAATTATTTTGCAGAGGTTTAGCAGCTTGCATTTAGCTTTGCAAGAAAAGGATTTTTATTGGGCTTAGCAAAATACGTTATGACGAGTGAAATACAGTTTTAGTCATGTAAAAAAAGTGTATGTAAAACGCGTGGGAATTTTTCAGGCTGGTAAAGCATTCACTTTGTTTAGCTGACGAATAATATTCTGCCACAATGCCCAATGTAATATACCCACCGATGGAATCAACGCTATTTCCAGCTTGACTTTAAGTTAAATACAGCTAGTAGAGATAGAGAACAACCACCTCTTGTCTGGTTACGTAGTCATGTATGTGCTACGTAGATTGAGAGTACTGATATATGTATGTATGTATGTAGCATTGACTAAACCATTGCAGTTGCTTTTCTTCTTGGGGCAACCAAGATATTTAAAAGAACCTTTGAGGAAGACGTGTGTTGCATCTTTCTTTGTATGTCAGTTCATTTCAGTCTCGTGCTGATGCTGGAAGGTCTAAAAAATTAGCCGCGATATTTTGCTAATATGTTGACTTCCCTCAACCTGCAAAGAGAGCTTGGAGGAATGAGCACCGTCCTATGAAGTGACAGATCAGAATATTATGTTGGTCCTGTCGGTATTATGTAGCATGCGTTACTCACAATTTATTTGGTGTAGTTATATATTGCTATGTGGAGTCGGCGTATGAAGTCCGTGTTCACTTCACAGTCAGCATGCCTTCCTTTTCAAGTGAATGAAAGCTTGTTGAGTAGTGAGTAAACGTAAAGAAGGGAACTACACCCAGCGTTAAAACACAAGACAGCCCGGAAGACCAGCTAATTTTACCAGTATAATAATTGCGTACCCATTATTCATATCACACCACACTATGGATATGATAAGATGCTGTCTTCCTACTTCATGCATTTCTACAGTACTGCAGTATAACAAAAGTTACCCAACGAAGCAATATAGAAATACATTTATTTTGTATGCATAAAATTCTCGTGGCAAATCTGCTACTTCATAATATATATTTAGCGACTTGCAAATGTTTAAGTTATGAATCTATGAAATTTAGCTATGCATGGACGACTATCTTTGTAATTTATAAGGATATGGACTTTTTGACAGTGATATCATATCGAAAAATATTAGGCACTATGGAATGGGATATCGCGGTTGCTTGTCTAACGAATACCTTCTGATTGATATAGTGATTCCAGTCGTATATCAGTGATTTACATACATGTGTGGAAGTAGCTAAATCTGAATAGATGTAAGTAATACCTTTCTCTCGTAACAAGAGCATCTATCTTCATCATGTTGGATTCCATATGAATGGGTGAGATGGGACGTCAAGCGTATACGCTATGGCTACATTCAGTTATCATTTCTCCTTTTGTTTTAGTGAAAAGAGTTTCTTACTGATTGCAATGAGACTCAATGTAAACATTTGTGCAAAGTGAGACAAAGTAAATTTATACCTTGATCTTGGTCCGTACTTTGACCATATCTTCATTATCCATTCCTCGTCCATCTCACTCACCTACCCTGTCGGAAAATGTGTTTTTTCGTTGTGGTGTAGGTATAATTCAAAATCAGCGTTCGCACCAGCGCTGAATTCAGATGTGGTGTTCTTTGTGTTCAAGTGCAATTGTAGTGCAGCTAATAAAAGACTTTCCCTTGGTGCAGTTTACTCGTACAATATCTTACATTTTTTTAAAATTGAATTAACTTATTTAACTTGGTTCAACTCTAACAATCAAATCAATCACACAATTTAATCTAATCGTGAGGTAACTAAACCTAAAACTTATCTTAAGCCATAGCATCAACTGAAACCCAGTAGCTACATGACCCCATGCAAGCAAATAACATTTTCCAATTCGAATAATAAACCCAATATAATAGATGTCAATCATTCCAACTAAAGATTGGAATTAACTACTATATGTTACATTTTACATACATAATATAGTCGATGGTCCTTGATCCCTAACTTCTTCTAGAGACTCTTACTTTTTTCATTCCTTATACCATTTTATATACAAAATGCACTGTAATTGGGATTTTATTTTGTGATATAGACGCTTGGCATTTGGAAGTGAGTCACAAGTGAGAATATAATCCTAGACCCAGTGTGTATAGAGTAAAAATAAAGTAAGTTTAGAATATTTCATTTTTGGTGATGATGATGATGTTGAGGAAATGCCAACCTAATCTGCTATGTAATATGTAGGTTCACGATTTTGAGAGAGAAAATGGACCAAGAAGCTGAGAATATGAACTCACGAGATCGGATGGCATCTCAAAAAAGTGTCTCATATCCGCAATTAATTCCCCCGTCGGAAAAGGAACAGCAGATACTATGCCCCCCAGAGCACGAAGTCGTCGTTTATCGTGTTCGAGAACATGGTAGACACCACAGAAGTGATGAAAACAATCAGCAACACTGTACTGAGGACGACTGCTTGTGTGATAGCTCATTGGTAGCAGAGACAGTGGAAAAGTTTCAGAGATCATTATGGACAGTTGCAGAATGCAGAAGTCGAATGTGTCCTAACACTCTAAAAAATTGTTTGAGCGATCCAAGCATAAAAACCATCTTTACCCGGTTAGAGCTCGGTCCAGGATGGGGTGATATTTCTGATGAAAACGATGCTTCAATGCAAACATTGCCTCCTCCAGCAAGTCAGAATTCAACAAGAAATGATGGGTTACGTGTTGAAGACACCCGGAGTGATCAAATTAAAAATGGGTTGTCTCCTACTGGAGAACCCCTTCATCAGTCTCCTCCTTTTGGACACCTTGAAACTACACAGGATTCAATTACTGTTGTACGCCGGGAGAATGAGTTACCTAACGACGAAGGTATTGCGGCTCCTAATGTTGCTACAAAGTCCGCTAACGATTCTGTTGAATCAGACTACACTTATTGCGCGATGACTTTTAAAAGCCCCAAGAAGATGACCAACCAAGAAAGTAGCCACCCCCTACAACTTAATTCATCATCTTCCGGCAATGTTGACGGTCAAGAAGTTCCTGGGAATGAGGAGGACTCTAAATTACAAGACAGTTGTGCACAATTACTAGAAACAGGCACAACAAATGACCAGAATACCGCTTCCAACGAGCAAGGTTCAAGAATTCCATCTCCAATTGACTTAAAAGTTGAAGATTTTAAAATAGAAACAGATGAAGAAATGGCTACAAGCGACGAAGACAAAGAAGAACCTCAATGTAATGCAGGATTGGCCAAGTTGGCTAAAAAAAGATTCAGAACATTTGATGGACCAGCGCCAGCCTCAGTTAAACGGGCCCGGGCAGCTAAGCAAAAAAATGGAAATGAAATGGCAAGTGCGCAAGCGCAGAGCAATCAAAATAAAACTACAATGAGCAACAGCCTAAGTGATAAGGATGATATACAGTTTATTAAAGAAGTGCCATTGGTCCCAAAAAAGACCAGCAGAGAAAGCAGTAAGAGAAAGTCTCTCATTATTGTGGATATTGGCATTGATTGAGTTGGATTCTCCAAGCTGGCCTTCACCACCTCCACACCCACCCGGAAGCTCAATGTAACAACTGGTTTCATAACTGTAATCCTCATCTTTGGATTATCAAGTTCCACCGTTAGGCAAAACCAAAAAAAAAACAGCATGTAAAGTAATAATCAAATTATGTTTTATTTACCTCTTCCCTTGCCTATTGATTATGTCTTATAATATTTTATTCTATATTACAACCGTAATGTCCTTTTTATGTCTTGTAGTGCAGCATTCTAATTTGTGAACCTTACGTATATAAGGTAGTTACTAGTTTTTTTATATGACGTAAGCATTTCCATTGTACTACACGTTTTCATGTTCTAATATGTTGTATGTCACATTTTCTAGAACCGTTGAACAAAGACTTTTTAGCACTGTTTAGTTAAAATGGGATACTTATAGTTCCCAAAAATCAAATACAATTTCAGCTCACTAATCGTGAACCTAATATTAATCCGTCACCAAACTATGAATGTTAAATGTTTTATGCTACTTTTAATTACTAATATAATAGTGTTGCGGTTGGAAGAACATTGTACTGAAATAGTCAGAGACTTGAATAAGGTTTAAAATCAAATCAGAAATGAATGTTTATATTTTAAGGATTCTCCTTTTATTATGATTGTTAGTGGAAAAGATTTTTGTATTCTACTTACAAATTCAACTTTCAGTGGACGACCACCGAAACATTTCTATTCCTTGTTTTGAGAATGCCATAAGTTTTACGAATACCAATAATATATAAGTATGTATGTCAAAGTGCCAAGTGCTTTAATTATGAATAAGCTTTGAATAATCTCTTTATGTAATACAATGATTGGATATGTATAATACATAGTTTATTACATGAGACAGTGTGTTATAATTTTTTTGCAACCACTTTATTTTTCCAACTTTGTAAATAACACAAAAGAAGTTAACAAAAAGTAGGCATTCGTGTCGCTATTTTTCTTCACATAAAAGTTTGTGATAAACTTTAAAAGAGTTACGTAACTCTTTAGTATTCGTATCAAATTTGACACACTACTCAGGTACCGGTAGTGTTCCATTAGAAAAAGGGCTAATGCTTGTCTTATTATTCTATTTCTACTCCTCTTTCACCAAACCACAATAAATCTAAACCAGGTAAAGTAGAAGAGTAGTGAACTATAGCATATCTTATAGCTATAAAGGGTTTAAATAATAGGTTTTCTTAAAAATTGTTATATAAAGCTATTTACATAAATAATTCTTAAGACGAAACTACACTAGCAGTCGTAGAATATGTATACATACCAAAAGATAGCCAAGTCACAAATCTAGTCATGAATAGAACAAACACTTGCAATAGGATTCTTACATCTTACTAATCTTTCACAATCTGACTTAGTTTTGGACATTCTCATTCTTGCAGTCTTGTCGACTCTATTCATGTTCTATGAACAAATGTTGGAAACTTGGATGCTTCCGAAACTGGAACTCCAGTTGTTGCACAAATCTTTCGTTCAAAAAGTAAAGCTGTTCGGGAAAATAAACAAAAAAAATGGTTAATTACGCAAACATGGATCCTTGATAAAGATTTCCGAACAGTAAACTAACGTATTACTTGTCCAGTAATACTTTAAAGACTTGCAGATTCCTTACTTTCTCTTCTTCTTCCAATTCTGCTAAGGTTTAGTTTCATGCAAGTGATGTTTAAAATATTACCTGATGAGTGGGAATCAAATATAGTTGACCTTTATCAATCTTTTCCAACAAAATCTTATCAACAGGTGTAAGAACCTGATCAGGTTCGTTCAAAGCTGGGCTGGTTGAAAGCGTGAGGACGGGCTTCCCTTCTACTCTCATGCGAACCTGCAAAATCGCCAATACCGTAATAAAAATAAAAGGCACACATTCACTTGGATTTGGCATGAGTAATAGTAATCAGTAAGAGATGAATTTGAGAAAGGCATGCTTATGTTGTGTCATTTTAGTTTAGATTCTTTAAGTAGATTCAATTCCTGATTTACCTAATCACTACTACTTTAAGAACGATGGGTAGTAAAATAAATTAATAATCTGACTTACATTGTCTTGTCCAAATTTAATTTGGCTGATTTGCTCAAAGCCGATCTCCATCCTCAAGATCTTTCTCATTAGAGTTGCATTTGGGGTGGCGTCTCGAGTGATTGGGAGTAGACATTCGTATATAAACCGTCTAAAAAGAAAATAAACATCGTGCATAAATCAATCTAATATATGTATCAGGTAAAATTAGCAATAAAATTAGTTGTTCGTACTGCAAATTGTAGAGGACGTGAAGTCGGTTTGGATTTAGACAGGAAAAGGAGCGAATGGTGCAGCTCCCAATTTCTAGACGTTTAAGTACCAAACTTGAAGAGCGAAATCTCATAGCTGATCCCGTAGGATGACGAATACGGTTTTGTAGTGGACCACCGTAGTTACCGAGGTGGCCTGTTGTATAAATATGCACGCTCCTTCCTCCAGATGTTGTAGCTTGAGGAGTCGTCACTGTAGTGGAAGGAATTACAGAAAGAAGTTGCTCATGATTTTCATCCGCAGCCATATCCTTATTTTTATCGTCACCGGATGTGGCTGTTGCTCCACTCGGTGTATTACCCATTGGAAGTTGATTCTTTGGACGCATGTCTGTATATTAAAATAAATATTTTCAATATCATTAACCTTTCAAAGAATTCGTAAAGTAACAAGCAATTTTAGTTTAGAGCATGGACTTTTTAATTTTAATACCTGAAATTGGTGGTAATAGAGGTAACATTGCTAATGTTTTACCAGTGACGCCTGACTTGCATTGATTAGTGGAGTTTTGTGTCAATCCATTGCTTTCTAAATTTCCTCTTTTATTCATTTCAACACCTGCTCTCTCTACTTGGTCTTGTCCATTTTCTTCATGGTCAGAGTTAGTCTCGCCTTCAGTTTCATCGTCAGTGTTGATTTTGTCTTCAGATTCATCGTCAATGCAGGTCTCGTCTTCAGTTTCATCGTCAGTGTAGGTAACCTCTTCAGTTTCATCGTTATCATCACGACTTGTATCTGTAGAATCATCGTCTCCATCTGAAGTCAAGTCTATCACTTCAGGGACATAAATCTCAGTTATTGGAGCCACGTCAGCATGGGTCGGAGTCTCCTGACTCTGAACAGTATTTAAAGCCTTCATTGGTTCCACATAATTAAAATCTTCTATATCCTGTTCCATATTTGCTTGTTCATTTTCTTTCCCTTGCTGTTCTGGTTCCTTGTTTGCATTTTTCTGTCCATTTCCATTGCCCTCCTTGAAGGTAATTACTGAGACACGATTGTTAATTTTATTCCCAATTTTCGGTCCCTTTGTACATTTTCTTATATCTTTTACTAACGTTCTTCTTGTGGTAGCTGATGCCGTTTTGGGTACAGGAATACTGCAACATCCCATTCTCATTTCCAAGGTCCGCTTCAACTGGAGCAACTCGCAAGCCGTATAGTATCCCCGGTATTGAGCAGGGTCTGGTGTAATGATTCTTGACATGTTTGGAGGATCCAGACGCGCAGAATTAGAAATGTTTGGAGTAGATGCTTCAGTGGACCCCACTAGTGGAAGTGTTGCGCAATTATTTGGTGCCGTGTTGGAACTAGAAGCTGTTGAGGGCTGAGATGTCATCCAGCACACTGTTGATGAAGGCGATCTTGAAGCAGCAGTTAACGCTGCTGCCAAAGGTTCTGGCTGCATGTACATGCGTGGATTTTGTGCGAAGCAGGATGCATGCTGTTGCAAAGAGTGTTGGAGGGTTTGTTGCTGGTTTCCAAATTGATTATGATAGATAGGACGAAAATTGCCCATTTGATTATTGATGTACGCAGTTCCGTTTCTAATTACGTTGCATTTAAAGTTGAATCCGAATGTCAAACGTTGTGAATTAGTGAGGATGTTGTTGGAATGATAAGGAACTTGAGCAGGAGGAATCGGATGCAATTGTGAAAACAGGTGGTGTGCATTGCTTGGTTGTTGAGATAGATTCATTTGTTGAGCTTGATGATGATGATAATGATGATGATGATGATTACCTTCCATTAGTTGATGTTGAAAGTGTTGATTAGCGTAAGGATTTGTTGGACGATGGATTGAAAAATGATGCTGCTGATGAGCATGCATATTCATGTTGTTGTGGTGGTGGTGGTGCTGAAGATTTTGCAGTAATGCACCTTGCATTCGTGCTGCTCCCGAGGATGAAACTAGGGGAGGTAAATTCTGAAAGTAAGGTGAATGACCATTGCTCTGACTGCTACTTGGAATAGGCAACTGCCACTCCGTATTGAAACTTGGCGTTGTCCTGGCTTCGCTGCCATTGCCCATGTTGAAACCGTTAGAATTCATTCCCACTACTTGCTCTGTATCAGTTTCTACCTCGGAGTTAGAAAGGTAGTGGCAGGAAAATATAATAAGTCGATATTGGAGACGACGATGTCGATGCCCTCAGTGGAGAGTTTTTAGGTGTATTCGGTATGTCTTAGGGAAGATGTCAACTGAAGAACCTCTCGTACAAAGGATTGTAGATGACTGAGAAATACATTCGTTCTGCTCAAAACGATAACCCAGACAAGGATTGGAGAAAGAAATGAGTCAACTTTGGGAAGGATTCCTAAATTAGTTATTCATGCAAATATGTTAATTATCTGCATGTGCTTCTGAAATTAACTACAGCTTAAGCAAACAAATATATTTCTACTCTAACCCAACTACTTCTTCTTCCTTACAATTTTAGGAGAAATCTAAAATATAAATTTTTGTTAAGCTTGTTTAGTCCGGATAAAGGTATCGTATTTTATTCTTAGGAACAATAATACTTCCGCACAGTTTATTGCAGTTTATTCAAGGGTGTAGTAAAAACAACAAGCGCGCCTTGAATTAACTTTGGTTTGACTAATCTTTAATATATGATACAGATAAGCCACAAAATTCTTTTTATGCCTGTTTAGGAATTCGTATGTGACTATATGCCAGCTGCATTCCTTAGTGACTGCTATTGAAATAAACATAACTTCATTTGCATCCAAACTCTCGTATCTCTCAAGACCTTCTAATTAAATTAAGTCTGTTCATGAGGACTGCATTTTGTTTATCATATTCAACTTTATGCATAGTTATTTTATGGACATTTTTATATTGTTGTCTGTATGGAAGAAAATGTTTTTACCTTTTTTCTCTAGTTCATAATGACAGTATAGTAATAAATCTGATATATTTTAATAAAATAATGTCTGAACGCTAACGAAAAGGCAGACTATTCTAATACGGAGATGACTACTGCGGCGTCTATGCTGCTAGTAGAAGGAAATTAAGCATTTGATTTGTGTGTAGCTGTGGAGCGACAAATTGTCCTAAATAATTTCAACTTTACTTACAAAAAAGCCATATTTGTATCCAATCCAACAACCCTAACGAAAAAATATTATACCAATGCCTTTTTATCTCAAGTATCCTAAACGTTTAGTTCAGCTTCTACATTTTTCGTCTGTTTTTTTTTCTTTCTTTCCTTAGCCATTCTTCTAGAGAGGGATGCATAGTAGCACTGCATCTGCATGCTTCTAAATTATGCACGTCCCGTGCACCAATTTATGTGGATCTTGGATCCCGATCCTTGCTAGGATTTGAATGCTATCAATCTCATATTTATGCAAATATATATTTGTATTGGAATATTCTAACAGTTTTACAATATGTTCACTGACTTGCACTTCTTTTTCCTACCGCATTGAAAATTATGATCAAAGAATACGAAATACAAAAAGGAAAAATGTATGTTTCAGCAAATCACAGTACTATCTACCTAAATGATGACGACGCAAAATAAAAAAGCGATAAAATGCCAAAATATGAATTTCCAAGACGCCCAGTTCTTAAATTCTTGAAAACCAAAGTGACCTTAAGTTTAAAAAAAGTAATGCTTCCTTGCTATTCATTCCGTTATTTAGGGACTTCCAAACCAGCATAATATTAGAAAATCAAGGGTTTATTAATAGATTAAAACACTCCAGGACACTGACGGAAACGCACTTGTTTCATACAGCTTTGATTTGCATCTGTTCTCCTCAAAAGTAAAAAACATTTTTGCTCTGGAAGCATCTCACCAAAAATTGATTCTAGTACTCGGCCCCACAATTTCATTTGCAATTCCCATCACATCACTAACATTTGACATTAGGCTACATATTGATTAGCAACGCCATAACATACTGACTGACAAAAAGGGAGTTACTGGGCCTAGCACTGCTGGCCACTACAACTACCAACATTTGTTAAGACGACATTAAGTTTTCTGCAACCACGACCACTTTCACCAATCCGCAAACTCAGTAAACGTAAGAGACAAGGCAAGCAAACTACGTTTTTTAGTTAAGAGATACATACATGCGCCTCATATAATCAAACTAGGAAATCCAACATTAAAATGGATTTCTTTCATATACCATCCATTGCAATTGAATCTCTGATCTGACTACAAAACTACAGTTGACAATGCTGGTGCTGCTGATTTAGAATCCGGTTGAAAATGATTTTTTTTGCGCATCTACAACAAGAAGGACCTTGTACATAATATTGGGTTTTTGCTTTGAAGGAAACCAGTGAAAACCCCATACTCTCCACTCTTCTATCTTTCCACTGCTATTCCCAAGCTGCATCTCGTCTTGGAAAGGCAGTGCTACTATCGTATTCCATCGCAAATAAAGTGATGATGGGCAAGCCACATCGCTTGCTCACTTGCAAAGGGTATAATATGAGACTGAAACGGTTGTGAAGCCATCAGTCGCTCACGAGACAGCCACCAAGTGGGTCGCAATCGGAAAGGAAGGAGACAGAGAAGGAGAGTTAGTGTGTGAGGCACTTAACTCACTAGCAAGGGATACTCTATTATTTTTTGGGAGAAAAAATAAGAGTGTGCACTTTCCCCAGAGTTGATTATCATGTAGCAGCTCTATAACTTTGTTGAGAACAAATTGAGTTACTACTCTTCTCACCCGTTCGCATCCGCTGCTGAAAGCTACCAACCAAACTAAACTCTAATTTTCACTGTTCGTCTTCTTGATGTTATCATTACTACATTGTCAAGGGGAAATTGAGATATAAAAATAAACAAGAAGAAATATATAGCCATACCCCGTAATAAGTACAACACGCACCATTTTTCCAAAGGGAATATCAGATCGAGAAGTGTGACAAAATGTAATATTCACAACGTAACACACAACTCATATCTTGCAAGTAATCATCATTGTCAACTTCATCATCATCATCATCATTGCCACCTACACTAGGAGCCTGATGCTATCATTTCCAAGTCAAAAAGTGTATCGCTTCTTCTCAACGTAAGAGGCATTTCATCCTATTTGCTGGATCTGTCTATCTCCAGTTTCCTCTTTTAGAAACAAACGTTTTCCCTTCCTCCTTGTCGCTCTGCAATCTGTGCCGTAGTAACTCTTTTCCGTTGAGTTGAAAAATCGGCTCCCCAACTTTCAAGCATCCTCCTATCAACTTCAACAGATCAACAAGACTTGGTACTTGCTCTTCTCCTTCAACTGGTCTGGTCTAAATGGACGGAGCACTAAGCTGAGGTTGAGTAGACTTTCAAGCTTTTTTTCAAGTGTGAACCTTAAAATCACTTTGACTTTCCAGAGAGGAAAAGTTTTCCTCTTCTGGTGAAAAGTAAGTTGTATATGATAGACACAAAGTAGAAAACAAGTCTTGATCTAATTTACTCGCTTTCCCCCATGATTTTCACAAGAACAATAGCTACAGCAAGGGAGACAGTGTTGATTGTGCTTGACATTTTATCAACAACTTTTACTATATTTTAGCAGCCACTCTAAGTAAAATTTAGAAAGTGACTAGTGGGTGTTGACAGATTTCCGGGGAAGCTGTGCTTCAACTCAACCATCCAGCTTTGTGTCAATTTTTGGGTGATTGTTTTGTAAAATTGAAACTTATCGCTAGTATTCCTACGTAAAAAAAGACATAAGCTCCAAAAAAAACATAACAAGGTAGTTGCATTGAACAAAAAATTAAATATAGAACATAGAAGCCTTAAAAGATTTCCATGGCATGGCTTTAAAAACAAACAATCGTAACAAAGTTAAATGTCAAACATAAAGTGCTACAACAACAAGGGAAAAAACTAAAAGGTTATTTAGAACCAAAGGAAACCCATTAATTCAACTTTATCGGAGAAGGGGAATTGAATAATAAATGTTTTTTAGGAGTAGGATCCAAGTAACCATAACTATATATTTGTCCTTTTTGCATATATATAAGAAAGATGAAAGGACATAAAAATAAATAACTGTTTTCAAAGGATAATAATATATTTAATACATAGTCAAGTTTGAACCATAAGCAAACATCACCATATTACAACAACCACTGAGCATAAAATACGTACGTACACACAGCTTGCTTTCTTCCTCTCATCATCCTCCTCCTAAGAAAAGTAAGAGAGAATCTAAAGTAGAAAAGTCATCTTGTCAAGTGCATTGTCCACATACATGAGTGCACATCAAATGTGAAATCATCACACACAAGAGCCACTTGCAAACACCAAACCACCACACACGAAACATCAATGATGTTGAAGGCTTAAAGTATTTTCTCTTGTCGTTGACTCTCTTTTTTTGCTATACTGTTGTTTCTTTTTCACCGAGAAAACTAAAACAAGTCAAGCAAAGCCGAGCCAACTCAACCGTCAGCCCAAAACAACCAAAAGAATTTGGCAAGCAAAACCAAATAATGTGGTAGTACTACAGTATATCTAGAAACTCATTTCATATCACATGAGATAAAATATACTGGCAGAGAGATCAACACACAAACACAAACTATCAAATTTTGTCAAGTGCACATTCTATTACAGTAGTGTTGTCTCTCTCAACGCAACTTTTTTTAAGACTTTTCATGCTGGTTCTGGTGTACATGTTGATCCGACTCTTTTATTCAGGTTTATACTACACACCGAAACAGTATCAAATAGCTTCTGAGATTTTTTGTTGTGCATTGTCATCATCAGTATTATCAAGATATTGTCGGCAATCTTGAGCTGCTCTTCATCACTCTACTCTCCCTCACTAACACATCATTAGACAACCATACGTTGTTATTGCTGTTTGATGATCCGCGTCGTGGAAAAAGAAACAAAGAATATTTCTCAGAATCTCTCGTCGCTGGAAACTAAGCTTCCACTTTACTTCACCTTACAATCAAGTCACTGAGCAGAGCGATCATCATCATCATCATCAACGTCATCATTTGGTTCACTACAGGGTCATCATCATCCACTGTTTCAACTGTTGGGTAAGTAAAAACATGAAGGATTTTTCTACATTTTCTTTCCTTCTTATGTAAACATAGGTTATGAGGTTCATGGGAAAGAGGATAGCTTTTGCATTGCATTACATTTATTTGAAAGTCTTTTTATAAGAAAGCCTTATTGCTCAGTCACATTACAAATTCCAAGGTATCATGCATACCATCAATGTTCTGAGGAGGTATCCATAACAAAACCGTGAAATCCACCCGATTGACGATTCCAATTGACCTACACTTAACATATTCTGTTCCCTCTTGAAAAAGAAAGTTTTTTAAAAACTTTTTTTCAGCCCATAGGTTGTTTAACCACTTTCCACATTTTTGGTCTAAAGATTCCCTTTCTTGTGGAAAGTGGTTTGGTTTCATTCTAATCCTCTTGGTTCCGATACCAAAAGAAAGCAAGCAGTATAAAGTTAAATTTTTTTTACTAAAAAATTCGTAGGAAATATGGTAAAGAAGGAGGAACAGAAAGAAAGAGTGGGTTGTAAAACATGATTTTGAGAGGTAGAACACAGAAAGGAATGACGATTTTCGACTTGAAAAGAGATCCAGGACACTTTAGTCCCTCACTTGACATTTATTCTGAAAAGGAAAAAGAAGGCAAAGAAAATGTTTAGTAAATGGCCATCTCCCTAAACTTTCTTGCTTTTTTATGGAAACTTTGTTTTTTTGATGGTAAAAATGCACGTTATTTGATACCATATGGTTGTAATGTAATGCAATGTAATATAATGTGTTTTTTTATTGCAATATATATATATTTGTAATATTTTTGAGTATTAGGAATGAAATTGGGAAACATATATTATATAAATGCATGAAACGTGGGAGAGTTCAATGACTACACGACCATAAATAAAACCGGAGGAACTTTTTGGTAACAAGTTCCCAATAAAAGTAGTAAAGCATACGTATCAACTTCAAGGACCCTCTCATAATATTATATAAATATAAATCCATTTGGTATATTCAATATTGACGTTGTGTTGAGTCAACAAGGTGACGACGAGTAAAGATCATTTTTTCCTTCTTCTTCTTGTCATAACAAAACCCAAATGTATAAATAAATAGGGTGCATAAAACTTTTTTTTCGCTACATTTTGAAAGTTTCTTGGTAGAATGTGAGTCCCATATTTGTTTCTCATACTGTGTTATTGTCCAATTTAATGCTACTTTGCTACATTCCGTTTCTTCTCCCCAACCATGTAAATTTTATTTTGTATGGTACTCAAAAAGCAAATACACACACACATACACAATAGCTTTAAGTGTAAACAACGGGAACTCATCGTTTTATATCAAAATCAGGAGCAAAGAGGTAATTTTTGCAACATCATTCGCTCGTTGCGTGCGTTTACACTGGAAGTTGAGCTTTTGCCATAATAGTCTAAAAGCGCAAGCATTTCGTTCACGGGTGAACAATTGCATTATTTGGGAAAGTAAGTGGTTGTCTGTTATGATATGATGATGATGGAATGGGAAAAAGGAAACGCACAAAGTACTTTCATTATATAAAGCAGGGCATCATGAAAAAGATGTGTACTTTATCTAAATGCGGATATGTCGGAAAAGCTAAATTAAGTATTTGGCAGAGTAGAACGTCGTCATCCAATGATCTCAGCTCTTGTTCAAGTTTCATAACCAGACCAGAATAAACATAGGTATAGTTTATTTGTACACACATTTATTTATGGCATTAGATTGACCTTCTTTCATCTTTACTCCAATAGTATTTTGTATAAAACATACACATTTTGTAGAGATGTCTCACTATTCCCCACATCATTTCATGCGACCAAAGAACATTTTCAATACACAAGCTTAAAAAACAATTTTCACAATCAAAGTTACGTTTACCTCTCTGGTTTAGTTCAGAATATGAGAGTAAGAAGGAAACACAGTTGGCTTTACATTCAACTGCTGAAGCGACAATTAGTTTCTTCGTACATAAATTTTTTTATGGGCAATGAATTATTATAATAAAGCTGCACGAATGGAGTAAAAATAGTGTAGATTTTTGTTCTTCTCGAGTTTCCTTTCAAACCCGGCCTACTTTACTTCTCTTCTTTCGTTTCTGTTGACTGTTCCCAGCGGATTGTTGAAGCATCTGTCATCTTCAACACAGCGGAATTATGATTTATGGCCGTTTGGGATTGAGCAAATGGCATTTCATTTCAAACAATGATATCATGACATTCATATTTTTTCCAGTGGAAGGAAAGTCACGAAGAAAATGCTATTCATACACATCACAATCCACGCAAAAAGAAATCTGATCGATACATAAAATATATATTAGATGTGATACGATGTTGAAAAGTGGGAAACGAAGTAAGTATCATCATCCTCATCGGTTTTTTATGTTTTCTTCACATTTCTTCTCTCATCTCATCTCATGTGCTTGCTCTTCTTGGCAATCATGATTGTGAAATTGTTCGTAAAATGGGATTCGCATTCATTCCCTTTTGTCTCCACTATATTCCCCTTTCCTACGCACCCACCCTCTCATTCATACACTCTTTTTTATGGGTCTGTTTTGCTCACTTTTTTCCGAATATTTCGTATCCACCAACTTTTTTTTGCTCTTGCTTGACTGGAGGCTACTAGCCAAGAGCGTCAGCAAAAAAGTATTGAAAAAGTTTATTGCTGCGATAACAAATGTAGTGCCAGACACAGAGTTTCTTTGTGTACAACGAAGAAAACCGTGATGATGATGATGATAACCGTGTGTGTAAAAAGCACGTGGTTCTTAGTGTATACATAAAATCATCGCAAGTCTTTACTCTCTCGTTCCATTTTCATCTCGTATCGACTTACATAGTTTTTGGGTTCGTAAGAAAGATCATGCTATTCAAAGAAAAACGTGCTAAGCTTGAGTTATCACCTTTTAATGAGGGACTTTTTGAAATATTTTGTTTACGTGAGTTTTAGCAATCCTCTTGGCATTGGTGACGTATTTTATGGGATGATGGTAGGGCGCACTCTCTCATTATCGCCTTTTTGAGAAAGTATTCAAAGCAAGGTTGTAAACTGTGATTAAAGTGTTTGTATTGTAGCTCGTAGCTGGTAATGTTGCTTGCCATCAATCATGGTAAAGAGATAGTGCACGTACGTAGGTAACACACATCCAAAAAGTTTCCAACCAACCACCAGTTTCAACATATCTCTGCCCATGCACATTGTTAGTCCTACTTTTTCTCTGTCTAAAAAGTGTTCAATCTTTCAAGCAACTTCGCGGCTGGTTAAAGCGTTTTTCATGAGGCATAAACTTGGATTCATTCTCCTATAAATGGTACATGATGTGATTTGGTTAGCCAAAAATTTCATGTATGTGTGACCTCCATCCACCACCACCACCAGCTAAACGCTTTCAGGTATATTTTTTGCTTGGTGGAATTTGGACTTACTTAGCTCGGAATATCATAACTGAATTTATACGCAGCGTACAAAAAATATACATGGAGCTAAAACTCCCTGCCTCCCTGCCTGCCGGCATGTTCCTCCGTTTTGTAAACGGAAAGACCATCATCAGCGTCGGCAGCAATGTAAATAAACTATTTTAGTTATAATAGAATTCATTCTGGGCGGTACATATGGCAAACTTACATAAGTTTAGGGATGTAAATGCAAAGCAAAGTTGTGGATTCAAAAGAAAACCAGGCGAGCTTGAGAGAGAACGAGAGCTGAGATTGTAAGTAAGTGTGTCAAACGACTTCTTTTGCAAGTGTTGCAGCTTGACTAACGTAAGTATGCTGTTCCACGGATCTTTTTCAAAGGACGGTTGGAAAAACAGACAGGCACGTCATGTGGGATCATTGACGGAGTCCTTTAGGTTTACGAAACTCTTTTCTACTTTCAGCTACTTGCTTACTTAGCAAGACATTATTGCACTGCAGTAACAGTGGCATTTCATCCGTAACTCCGGCATTGCATGACAATATAAATGATACGCACAAAGGCTTAGATTCGTACATCTCTAATTTGTTATTATCCTGTTCCTCCGTCTGGAAAATGGTTAATGGTAATAATGTGCCGTTGTGCTGTACTATTAGGTTCCTTTGCGATTCAATGATGATCCTTTCTTTGTTCTGGTGGTTTTGAATACTCTTCAATTTTTGTTAAAAAGAATTGAATGCATTTGATTCCTTCTACCCCATTATTTTGGAAGCTTGAATTTTATTTCCCATTTATTCAAGCAATTGCAATTGTGATAGTAAAAAGTGAAGGCAATAATAGAAGGCATGCGTGCTGTTCACTTCAAAACTATGATTTTGGTTGAAAGGAAGATGAAGAGGAAAAAAGAAAGAGAAAAATAATCAATTGTAGGAGAAAGAAGGGCATGAACTAATTGAATGAGATATTGTACATGAGACATGATTGGGTCACTCCATTTCCAAACCTCGATGCTACTCATAAAGATGAACTGTACATAGGAATGTATGCACATCTGTGGTAGTACTAATCCTTCTGCAGTATATTTATTATCCACTGCTCCTGCTCGTACTCGTCTCCGACCTCACATCACATAACATCACATATCACATTACAACTCCTCGACTCGACGCATAAACCATTAGGGTCATCCGTCTTCCTGTCAAATTGGTTCGGGGGAAAGATAGTAATGGCAGCAGAGCTAGAATCAAGTGAGGATTTGTCAGTCACCCGGCTGGCTGGATTCAATGGAATTTTCATATGGATACAGACATAACATTATAACATGTATGTTTTATCAAAGGATTTTCACCAATTTCACCCCTGTTTTTAAATGAATATTATGGTTAATAAGTATAAAGAGCAAGTCAATACTGTCCTCCCTCTCCACTTTATTTATTGGCGTAGTCTTCTTCTCCTCTCTCCTTCTTCTAAAACCAACAAAATATAAATTCGTAATCAAGCTTGTAAAAAAAAGTTGGCAATATGCTACCTCGCACTGACTTAACTCGCTCCATATATTTTTTGGCTGCACATTTCATTCTGATAATTGGTAAGTGTCATGTCGTGCTCATGCAGTGAGAACGGAACATAAAATCCAAGAACTGGATCTGGCAACTGTCATCTCATCGGGTTGGTTAGGATGTTTTCTATGCGTGTCTTGCCATGCCGTGCTAATAATTGGGAAGAATTATTTGTGTACAAATATGTCAAAAAGTCATCCGTAAAAATGCAGACGTGAATATATGTATAGTTGTTTTCCTGGCTTTGCTGGTTCACCAAATTATGCAGTGTTTCTCTTAATCCCAAACCAGAAAAAGAAGTGTATATATACAAACACACAAATTGTTTGAATGATGGTTGTCTTCTCTCTAAATTATATTATGTCAGGAGTGAATGAAAAGGGCATGTTTACTACAAATATTAAATTCGTAGATACGGATGGGATTATAATAGGATCTGGCTTCATTGCTTAGACAACGAAATGAACAACAACATATCTTCATCAACGGACCACGACGACGTGTTTTTGTGCCTACGTTCGTTTTGAATTGATAAAAGTATAAAAGTATAAGAGGATAAGGCAAGTAAGAGTGGAGGCGTTTGTTCACTGAGCAAATCAACCATGCAAGTTCCTATAAAAATTAATTTCATAGTGGAATTCAAATCTATGCTAGAGCATCTTAGCATACTACGTCACATCACCCACATTTCATAGGGGGATCATACCATACCGTTCCCTGCGGGTTTACACGGGTTTTCCATCCATCAGCGTTTTGTGAGATATCCTGTGACAGACATCGGTTGTGTCTGTTTGTGTTTCTACTTTACTTTCCATGATGCTCAATTAGATCATTTATACGGTTGACAGTTGGCTGAATTCCCACAGTATAGATACTTACATAAGCACAGGATTCCATTTTATTCATACGTACGTACGTACCTATAGTTTGATGAGATGAGGAGATGGTGTCACACTGCACTGCTATCATGTGCCTCAACTTTGTCTCCTGTCCGTGTACTCGGTTCTATTCCATTTATGGTAATGTTTAGAGAGAAAAAACATGAATGATAATGTCCAGAAAGTAAATAGACGGACGTCATCATTTCCATTGAAAATTGACCCTTGTCATTACCCCTAATTTGAGGTAATTACAAACAAATATATGACAACGTGTATTGTGCTCACTGGAGTAATTAAAGGTGGTCATGTTCAACACAATTCTACATAGTATTATTTCATCTTCATATCTGCAATGCAACATTATCTTCCATTTGAGTCCATTCCAAGTATGTATGTTATGTTCGCAGTTTCATTTTGTTCATGTCACTCAAAATGATAGGTTAGAAAGGATGCCCAATTCATGCATATTCGAGTAGTGCCGCAACCAACAACCAACCAACCTCATCATCATATTATTGTATGGTCTGATCACCATTAATTATCTGTGCCCAAGCATGGAAAATAATTTTTTCGTGGAAACCAAGGCAGTTCTTGAGTTCATATGAATGAACTCTTTTATCTGTGTCGAGCATCATCATCGGCATCCTCATCAGTGTTCTGTTATGAAAGGAAAGGAAAAAAGAGGGGAACCATATTGGGATTGGATTGGTTAGGGAAAACATTTCCACGGAACTTTGGACAATGATGATGGCAAAGTCAGATTGTTGGAACATGGATAGGTAAACGTAATGAGAAGGTGTGGTTGCGGTTCCAGTTGTTGAGGGAAAGAGAGGGAATCAAATCAAGAGCACTTGCCATTCCGATTAGTTTGTCAACTACACTTGGATGAAAATGCAAGTACGTCCGTAGTCCGAACACGTGTGAATGTCCAATGGAGCAACCACCAAAAACATGGTGTGTCTAAACTCTTGTATGTATCATCAAAGCATTTTGTATGTGGGACGGAATTTAGAGGACAAAATCATCAAAAACTTTACTCCAATACTGAAACGCCACAAAATCCCTTCGACATTTGGAAATGGTTCATTATTTAAGTGATTTTAAGTGTTATGGGAGCACGATTGGGAAAGTTGGTTGCAATGTGTGCCTGTCTCCATAATCATCATCATAAAAAATGGAAAAGAATTGTGTAGTGCATGGAACTCCTCCAAAGGTTCTGAGATTATTAAACAAATATCGTTCGGGAAACTTTTTAATGAGGAATATTTTAACGTTTCCATATCAGTGTGTTTAGTCTGGGTGCGGATATCATTCCACAACTTCCCAAATAAAACTAAAATGATTGGAGATCCGCTCAACTGGAATAGTTTTTTGCGAAACGAAATAAAGTTTATTCAAGGAAAATGGGTATATTTAAAAGAAAAGAAATTTGTGTTCCCTTGAGTGTTTCGAAAGCATATTGAAAAGGATATAAGTGGAATGTAATTCCAGGAGGTATTTAAGTTGTCATTAAAATTATGCCTAGTGACAACATTTTGATCTACATTCCAACCATGTATACATGTAAGTCAATGTCAGTTTTGTTCCACTCAAAATTTCACATTAATACAACCAACTGATTACTTTTTTTCGAAATTGGTATGTTTGCTTTCCAGAAGCATTACTCTCACATGGCAATAGTTTACTTTAGGAGTAGTACCTAAGTATGTATCTTACACCGCAAACAAAAACGGATTATCCAAAGGGATACTCTTGGTAGAAACCAACAGACCAACTTTTACATTACGCTATATGTGTGTGAGTTTACCGTTTACCCATTGCATATTATTATGTTTATTAAAGTTGTGTAAACAAGTTAGTTTAGTTTAGTTTTATTCACATACTCACTCACACATCAGACAGAATCTCTAACAACTGCTCCTGTATCTTTGCTCCGTTAGCCAAAGAAAGTAAAAGGAGTGACGGATGTATGTATGTAGTAAGCAACGGAATTTGTAATGATGTAAATGTGTACATAACGTTCATTCATACATACTTAGACGGCTTTTCTCTCCAGAAACCAGACGACGAGTGAAGTGAACAAAGTATACATTACATATTTGTTAGTTAGTTAGCGGTTCCAGAAATTAATCGTCTGTAGCACAAGCATGAAGTTGCTCATTATCACCAATGTTAGTAAACGGTATTCTGAGAATTACCCACGTCTTGACGAAAACGTAGGTAGTAAGAAGCAAAAAGAACACCAATCAGTTAGATGGTTCGCTCACCTTGTTCCTTTCCCAAAATAGGAATTGCATTACAAAATAAATTAATGACGACAACGTTGTTTTTAATGGGCGCCCTACTTTCTTATCTACCCTTTAATATCTGATGTGTGCAAATGTCAAAATATGTAGGCAGATATGATTCCTATAAAAATTGGTTGATAATACACCGTTTACAAAAAACAAGTTTGAAAAATTCTGAACAACATAACATTTTCATGTAAATTTGACTTTAATGAAGGAAATGATTCTGTTCATAAAATGTAGATTACGCCTAAATTATTTAGCAAGAGTGTAGACTCAACATAGTAAGATAATAAAGAAGGGGATCTCAACTCAGCGACAAGGAACGAAACAAATATATTCATTAGTAGGCATGGGAAAGTATTAAATTAGCGGGAAAAAGTTGTTCCATTAAATACATTTCTTGTCGCTTGACTTTCCTTACAAACTTTTCTAGGTTTTCTTCCCTTTCAGCAACTTTTCAAATGTGTTTCGAAAGCAACAAAGCTTCCACCTTACTTTTAAACTTCTTGCTGTTTCGTCTACGCCATCTAAGCTAGGTTGGGTGGGTGAAGGAAATAACTTGTAAATGGTAAAGGTATACACATTCCAAATAAAACTTTTCCTTTCTTTCCCTTCCTCTTTTTTAAAAGGCGAAATGACTTCATCCGGTAGTAGATGAAGTAATAAAAATTTTCGCATCATCATGATCATGCTGTGATGCTGCCAGGTTACTATTTTCATGCATACTTCCACGCGTCAGTAGTCGAATGCAAATGTATGAACGTGTGTGTGTGAGTGTGTGTCTTGGATGGAATGGATAAAGTACGCATTAGCTAGCTTCTGGACAGTATTCTTTTGTTTTTGATTACATTATACCCATAGCTAGGCGAGTTTGGCTCTTCTGTTTTCCGTTTCCAAGGGATTTAGAGGAAGAACAAAGAGCCAAAGCCAACTTTCACTTGTGATCAGGAGAGAAACGTGGGGAATAGTTTTTGTTTTGTGTAATAAGCATGAAAAAGGGTTTGTGTTTTCCCCAATAATTTTCTTGCTCCTATGAAGCTTCGTTCGTTCGTAGGATGTTGAATTGGGGAAAGAAGAAAAGCAAGGGAAAAGTTTTGGTAGGACAAGACTCCCATCAACGCCTTTAAAGAAAGTTTTTTCTCCTTTGACTTGGTGAGAAATTTGTGTCAACTGTTATGCGGTGGTGGTATTACACCCAAAAGGAGTGATGTGATGCTATGGTATGGTGGGGTGGTAGTGGCACTATGGCAATGTAATGTAATCTGCTGCATCGATTAGTAGTTTTGGAAAGTCGTCTCCTATTTTATTCCAGCTATGTTGTGTTTTGTGGGATGGGAGAGATGCTGACGCTGATGATGGCAAGTATTGGTATAGTTCGGCAGGGGCCATTAGTCGTTAGTCGTAGAAAGGATGGAAGGAAGCGGAGGCGACATCATCACTTGCTCACTTTCACCATGATCGCCTTCTCTCATTTCATGCCCCGGCTTTTTCACACAACATATCATTGTGTTTCTCCTTTTTCTTAGAAAAATTTGGCTGGTTTTTGAGTGTTGGAGTGAAAAGTTGTCAATGCAAAAGTGAAAGTGTGTGGTTGGCAGAGATTGGTTGACGTGTAAAGACTTTTTCTAAAAATAAGAACACCATTAGAAATAGGTGCTTAAAGGATTTCCAAAAAAAAGAACTTGGACTTGAGTCCACTTCACTCACTAAAACTTCCGTTGAGTAAGTGTGAGGCGACAGCTTTGAATTGAGCTCCTTTTCTTTTACGAAATGCTTTCATGTTCCATCATGAAATATCAGGGAGAAAAGTCTGAGCAAACTTTTGAAAAAAATACGATTGCGTAAATTTACTACAAAAGAAGTTTTTTCTTTCTTTTTAAAACGTGTAGGGATAGTATTTAGAACGACACCGCCATTCAATCCAATGCAATTTCCCAACAAAGAGCGATAGACAATTTAACTTTTGATGGAAGGAAAATGTCCATATTTTTATGCTTTTTTCATCCATTTTCTTTCTATTAGTGGCCTTAGTCATCCACTCTTGTGGAAAGTGTTTTTCAAGAGCACAACTTCTCTCATGAAACTAGCTCTTAAGCTCATTTTTGTGGTCATTTCTCTGGCCACACCGGAGGCCATCATTTTACCTCTGCATAATATTCACTATGGTTGTAAGCTTAGCATCAGGCACTGGTAGTCGGTTTGGTAGTTATGTTAAGTTGGTTATAAAGTTTTTTTTTGCGTGGGCTTAGGAAATCTCGGATTAAACTAGGAAAGAGGAACAATATCACAAGGAATTCATCCTCCCTGCTCTATAGCAGCTCAAGCAATGGTGGTATTGCCACACATTAAATTTTGGTAATGTGACTGTAACTACCTAAAATATATAGTATGTGTGTTGGAGTGTGCAAAGTTGTGGCTGCGGCTGGATTTGGTTCTGCTTTTGTGGTTTTGTGTCCACAAACGAGAAAATCGGAATTAATATTTATCAAATGGTAGCACAATTCCCTTGTATTTCTCAATAACTTTCTCTCAACAATTTTCCGACGAACCGTATCAAAATTTGAATGCATGAATGCATGAACAGGACATTGTGTCTCATTTCCGCTTCTTCTCGTTTTGCTTTGAAATGGGAAGTTGACGTTGGCGTTCTCACTATGTTGACGTGAGTTCAACATATTTTTGAGATCACTCGCGCTATGACTATTGATACATAAATTATGAAGGTCCCTTCCCTCACTCTATTTTATTCACGCATGGAAAACAAATCCAGCTGGTTTTGCACGTTCTGAATCATGCATACGATAACGTTGTGCACAGACATGATGAGGGGAACCAAACCAAACTACCACACTTTTTATGCAATCTACCATTCCAGGAAGGAATAACTAACCTATATATTCATACACATGCATTTTTGCAGTTGGGCGTATTTTATAAATTACAATGTGTGTCAAACATTTATTTGCGGTTTGGTTTGATTACTGGTGAAGGAGAACAATGTGAATGTATCAAACAATGGGATATTCTTTGCATAAAGTAACAAAATAAAAACAGCGGCGTCCTCCAGTCGCCATTCCATAATAATATGACCTTCTAACTTTTGTTATCAGCAACATATCGACACAGAACATCATCATTTAGCACATGTTCCCATCCTTCCTTTTTTACCTGGAGAGTGACAGGGAAAAAATTATTATTACACAATATTTATCCCTTCCTGACTAAATGACATATCAACACTTAAAGTGTAGTTGAGATGTCAATGCATTGGCAGGTGATAAGCTGCTAATATTTGCCTACATTTTTCAACTCAAGTGTTTATTGTTTTTTTATACGGAAGAGAAGAGATTGGGAATACACATGGTCATCAAGCAACAAACGATATTTTGTCTGATAGATAAAAATTGATACAACAAATACGTCGAATCAATCCGTATTTGATTGAGCGAGTGCCTCCGACTCCGGTTAGTCTCACTCATCGTGCGTTTGTAATGGTACGATAAAAAATGACATACATACTCGTAATGTTCACACGTCACATCTCCTCGAACCTTGCCCTTGACTTTATTACTCTAACTACTTAACCAACCGCACGGGAACGTAATGAAAATCTATTGCGAAGAAAAAATAAAATAATGTTATTCCCCCCAGAAAGCTAAGGTTCGCAAACACGGTACATTTTTAAGAGTAATAAAACTAAGGCAGAATTCATAAAATCTGGATAGTCTTAAGAAAACAAACTTGTTCAAATAGTGAATAGGAATATAAACAACAAACGACCAAGATGAAGCGTAGTTAGCAAGCTGTAACCTAGTAGTTTTGTCGGCAGTAGGCCAACCATCCATCGTGTTTGAAAGTCACTGGTTGTTTTACAACGCATATCTCCACACTCATTTCATTTCCATCTATTTTTAAAGAGCCCCTCATGGTCGGTTTAACACAAGGTATTTGATTTTAACTCCAAAGCACACTTAAAAACAGCATCCAGGTGGTTTTTCTGGGTTATAAAGTAACAGATTTTAGAGCCAGCAGTTAATTGGTCTTTCTAAGCTTCTATATACGGGGTATCTTTCCTTCATTTCATGGAGTGTAAAAAGTATGTGCCTAAACAAAGCACTTGTTTCATGATATGAATAGATGAGGACAAAAAAAGGATGTGCGCATTGGCATGGCATGGCATGACATTCGCATCACATTCTGGTATCTTAGTCCCAGGTTGAACTACACTATTTTGCTTTCACGCGTGTCATAACCAAATAATAGAAAGTCTCGATTCATTAAATCTCCTATCAGTTCCTTAGAAATGGGGTGGCATACTACCATAATGTAACTGTGTCACTTCTGACGGAATAAATGTCAAAATATCAAATATAGAACATGGGAATCTAAACTGGGATTCTAGTCACTGCATTTTTCCATTAATGGAATAAAAATACAAGTCGTGTCGTGGCTGACAGCTCTTTATCTATACAACATAACATATATCGTTTCCTCAGTTACAAATATATTAATAAAGGTATGTACTTTTCCTTCATGTCGCACCTTATTTACATCCAACTACTCTTGCTCTACTCCACTGCTTTTCCTTTCCAGTCGCATTCTTGTTTTTTGCTTTCTTTTCCCTGTATCTAATCTAAAAGTAAGAGCATTGATGATGGGGATGATGCTGACTAGTGAATTAACGAAGTATTACGGTGGAACTATCTCGGTGGAATTTTTAGATGAAATTTACAATCCAATTTGATAAGATAAGTGCTCCTTGCCGAGACAGGGTGTCGTTGCAAAATGCTAGACAACACAATACTTCTCCTAATATAATGGATAGGAGGGAGAAAGTAGAACGAGAACTGAAGTAGCAAAAAATTGATCCCATTTTCCTTGCTACCTTTATTTTTTAAACTGAAAGTATAAGACTTCAATTATTACTCATTTTCATCCTTTCCTTTGTCTGTTTCTTGTTGTCTTATGTCCGGAGTTAGTTGTCAAGTGCCTTTATCCTCTCTACACTCTTGTCGTTGTAAAGTTAGCTAATCACTGGAACCGTGAAATCGAATACCGTTACAGTTGATAGAGTCTTCAGCTGGGGTTTATTATCAAGTGCTTACGGCTCTAGCTGCTTGTTTACTCTTCCGCATTCCTTTTATGCATATACTTTTTTTTTATCAATATCTAATTCTTGTTCATTCTCCTCTGCCAATCTCTGTGTAGGATATAGACTTTATGCATACATTAAAAATTAGAGATGAAAGAAAGAAATAAATAGGAACCGGCACCTCTTTTTTCAAATGAAATGTGTCCGCCAAGTGAATGAATGGATTAAATCGCTTCCACATTATTTTCACACAGTGCCTTTTTTTCTTACAAACCGTAACTTCAGTTAAATGAGATTAGTGCAACTGTCAATTTCTGAGTGCCATGCTGACCAATTTTTTTATCAGGGATTTTTCTCTTACGACGCTGTCTGTTCTGTTGTACAAGGTTCAGTTGAAGTCGAGTCATGTAATAAGTTTGCATGATGTCAAGTTATGTCCAGCTGGTTGAATTGTTTCCGTCGTTTTATTACTCTTGCTCTAATACTCCTGGTAAAAGTGGGTAATTAAAGTGTCTCCAACCCATCATCACTTCAACTGCTTTTGGAGCTCGTTTCCCTATCCAATTCATGCAACACAGGGGAATTTTCTCTTTCCTTTTGCATTTTCCTATACTCTCTCTCTCTCTTCACTATAGTACCTACCTAAGAACGGACTCTTGGTGATGCTTCCTTCTCAGAGAAACTAGAAGAGTGGAAAGAAAATCATAATAATTTTGTGTGAAGGAGCAGCGCCAACAGAGTGGCAACGATTGTGAGTAGTAGAGTAGTGTGTGCTAGAAAGAGACATCACATTCCATCGCTTCGGCTCACATCACACCACAAAATCTGAATTGTGTTCAAAACGTCTGCTCTAAGTTCATTTGTATGTCACGCCATGGTCCAAGCATAAAATTTTGTTTGCCACACACACAATTCTATCATTGAGGATGGCAGCAGGCAGAGGCAGTTGTCGACCCTTTTCTCTTCTGTAACTCAGACCTTGTGAGCAACCAAGCCAGCCTTAACAATCTTTCACTAAATCTGTGCTAAACGTCTTTGTCAATGATGACATTCTTATACCTTGTGTATTGAAGATAGAAAGATACAAAATGGGAGTAAAATATCTATAGATTCAACTAGCAATAATCGCACCTCGGTAGAACCTCTGGGCAAAGATGTACAATATCTATATATGGCATTCTGGTGCGATGTAATGTGATGTGATCACTGTCACCGGATTTCCCCTTGATATTATGTTGTCCTCTTGACAACCAACCTCAATGCTGCTGTCCATTGATTGTGACTCAGTTCCCAGTATCACACATCTCACTCCCAATTTCCCCTCCTGCTAATTATTATGAACTTTGATTGATGGTTCCACCAAACAGGTATATACTCTCCCTCTCTTTACTCCTCTTCTCACGTAACCTGAGCGTGAAAAGGGTTCTCCGAAGATAAAACGTTTTTGAACATGTGCGCTACCCTTCACTATTAGCAACCATTGCAATTTACTCCTTGTCCAACACACGTTCATTCCGTATTAATTTTTGCTAGGCTCTGGACCCCACAATGAAAGCTCCAAGCTTTCTCCTTGGGTTTGAAATTGTATTGTGACAGGAAAAGGAAATGAGCATGGCCGATAAGAACTCCTATCATGTTCAACTATTCACATACACACGCATGTATACATACTTGTTATAGCATACTTATGTGAGAAACAAATAAATGAGCATTTCATCCTACACTTCAATTCCATTGTAATCACAAGGTTATTTTATGTTATAACAAAATAGCAATAAATTGGACAGAGTTGAGGCGGTGAATGGTATGGTACGGTCGAGTAAAAAAATTCGTTCTCATTCTCACACAAAAAAAAGAACCAGAAAAGCCTAGCCATTATCAAAAAGACAGCTGGATATCTTTTTGCAGACGTGGAAATAAAAAATGTGAATGTGCATCTGCTTCACATCATATCATTGAGTGGTGTTGTTAGCGACTCAAGAAAAGGGAGAAAGGGACCGAGTGGCTCTTCTCTCACAAAAAGGAATACATAAGGTCAAACCCGTCAAAAAGAAGTAAAAACGTGAACATGGCAAAAAGGCATGATGTGTAGTGAGCAATATAAATTTAGTAACTGAGCCAGTTGTGCTTTCACTTGAAAAAAAGCTGGTCCTTGTGCAGTTGAAGAAAACGGGGAGAAAAACTGTTGACTTAAGTTGAATGTGAGCAATTGCCGAATTTGGGGAGAGAAAAGGAGGAGGAAGAAGAAGACGAAGTATATTTTTTTTCTTTGAATTGTGTTACTTTTTACGGTGTATTTCTTTTGTAGCATATATATTTTTTTTATTATTTTATGTATACCCACTACAAAAACCAAAACTGGTTATGAAAGAGGAGTGGGAAGGAACTTTAAGACAGTGACGAATTTGTCGTTTGTCCTGGTTTCAGTCCGGAAGCTCTTCTTCTCCTATAATACCATTGTGTTAGCATAAGTATATTAAGTATACAGTATTAAGTATACAATAATAATGGAATGGAGAAAGGAAAACGAAAAAAGAAATCTTTAGTTACCGGTGCTACCGTTACATGAAAGGCACGTTTTATGTCGTGGGTGAATTGAATCTACAATGCATATATACTCATACGTCTATTATTGTATGGAACCCATAAAATTTAGATGAACCATAACGCATATACGACATTAGCCAACCAATTTAAAAATGTATTTATAAGTATTTATATATACATATGTACATAATATCATTTATGTATGTTGGTTATGTACTGGTAGAAACTGGCTCAACTTTTTGTGTCTTGATGAGCCATACAAGGAAACCATTTTTCATTGAAGAAGTTTGAAGAATATGAAAAGGGCTTAAGCATTTAGTATTTTCATGGAAGATTATAAGCGACAAGAAATATGGTGCTCCTTTTTTCCCCTTTTGATTAGTTCCCAACTTGAGCCTCTTGCTTTTAAAAATGGGTGTTGTGTTGAGAGTGTGCTACGGGAAATCAGCAATAAAAAATGTTGCGCATTTTGTCGGCCTCCCTTCTTCAAACACAATAGGCTCGGGATGGCATGGCACAACAAATTCACAGGAGTATTTACGCCTTAATCTTCTTTCCTGATCACGTATATAATATTGTGTTGGTTGGTGTAGTTGTATGGTACTTTCAGTTAATATAATCTCTGTCATAATAAGTGTATGTAGTATTATATTACATAAAACACCGGGATTCATATTACCACGTAATTAAAGACCGCGACACAGGAAGATGCAGTGAAGATAGTAATAATGGTGATGATAATGATGACATTTTCAAAGTATTTTTTACAACTTTGACGCTGCATATCAGCCAAGTTACCATCAGAAACCCTTTTGTATATGACGATGAGTAATTCTAACTGCAAGATGAATTTTTTTGTGACAAATAAATTCCATCAACATAATATCATATTACCACTGTAAAGCTTATTCTCAGTCTAAATAATAAATGTTTCACTTTCACAACGTTTAGAAAATATGAACACTCACAAGGGAAAGTGGAGTGTAGAATTTCAAACACTTTCTCCACTTTCCTTTCCATGCATTAAATATATATGAACTCAGGTTTAAATTAATAACGTTAAGGACAAGAAGCTAGAATATTTCAGTTCATTTGCTTTACTGTCATGTTATCCTATCACTATATTTTATCCACCATCAAACAAACATCAAGATGGTCTGAATGACGCATTTATAGTAAGAACAAACAAAATAAAGTAGAATAGCGTGCTCAAACACAACTACTAAAGCATAATTGAACTTAAGTAATTAAGAGAAATGAGACACTGAATTCAGATTGCTGCTTACTTCAAATAAATTTATAGTTTGACATGCAAATACATCACATTACAATATTATTTGAAACGCAAAAACGAAATAGACATGTGTTGGCATAAATCTAAAGAAATCTAAAGAAATGCGTATCTACTTTGTACATACGTAATACATATGTTGGTGTCCAACCCAACATGTGAGCACTTGCTCATTATTTTTATCACAATCAGTTCCATCTACAAAATTAGGTTTTTTACCTGTTATACAGTTAGGGAGAAGCCCACAGGTTGTTCATAAATAAATAAATGAGTTTCCATGTCCAATTTATACCTGGAGAGAAAGTAAACCTGAAATATATATGAATGCAATGATGCAATGACTAGCAGAATATGGCTTTTGTGAGTTCATTACATTACACAACACTACACATATAATTTCAGGCTCTGAATCTTTTAGGTTGGAGTGATGGTTCGTAAACAACATGCAAAATTAACAAGATTTTCTCTTCAAATGCTCCACTGTGTGTGTACCTATCTACTAAGATAAATAAATACCAGTTATACGTAAGTACTCATAAGTACACACTCAAGGAAAAACTTGTTATTAAGTTGCCGTAGGTAATTTTATTCTTCACACAACCTCCCTTCTTTCCTTTTTGAGTTCGACTTTCACTCTTTTGTGCGCTTTCTTTTCTTTCTAATTTTGTTAGAGTGAGGCTGTGATCGACAGTCTTTGAAATGTCATAATATAATATCAACGTTACCTTCAAGATCCTTATAATATTTTGTTGTTGTTGTTGTTGTTGTTGTTTATTCGGAGAAAGTTGGCCAAACACAATAGCAGCAGCAACAAACTGGTTTTCTTCCGTGTTGAAAACAAGTGAAAGGTAGACTGTCACAATCATAAATACAACAATTGGTACAACAGAAATCTTGCATGCTGTGTGGTGTTTGATCGATTTTGGTTTGTGCTACGTACTTAAATACGGAGCGGTGTGATAAATCTGAGGAAAAAAATAGGTTTTTCGTTTACTGTCACATATCTGATACTTCCTGGAGCGCTTTTGATTTCCGCGTATTTGGGATTCAAAATATAGGCGTTGTGCTCCTAAAGTGAGAACAAAATTCGCATTAATTAATTATTTGGAAAATCAAAACATTAGTTTTATTAGCAGGTGCTTTCCTTTACTGGGCTTTGAATAGCGATGACTTATGAATGTAAAATTTTGTGGAATAGCAAATTTAGCAGCAGTTGGTGTTTTTTGGAAAACCTTGAAAATCACGCTCTGAATACAGGCTCATTGGAATACCTATTGTGAGAGTGTTTCCACCCTGTTTACTACGAAAATCTCCAGTGTTTTAAGAGACATTTTTTTAGGCTAGGCGTGTTGCTCTAAAAACAAAATGGGTAGAACGCCACAAATATATGCAAGGCTAAAAATGTAAAGTGAAAGTGCATGTCACTTTCCCTTTTCACAAACAATATGAATCCGGATGGCCTATAAAAAAGAGTTTGGTTTGGAGTCAAAGTCAATGCTCACGAAGACTGAATAAATGTGTACATGCTTTGTATGTAGCTCAGTTTCAGCTGTGCACTACAAATTGAGAGAGGAAAAATGAGAAAGAGGCGGAAATTCACCTCGTTTGCATAATAAGTGGGGTTGAAGCTTTTTATGGGAAAATAAAGCGATAGTGGTTCTTTAACAGGGACGAGTGTTAGCCATGTAAAGTAATGAATTTTCTCGAGTAAAAATAGAGTAAAAGTAGATAGGTATGAGGAGGATAGAAAACCAGCAGCTTAAATTAACAACCTTCCTTTCTAAATTTACATGATGCTCTCAAACAAGAAGTAGTCATAAGCGTTTCATGTCATAACCTATCATATCACATTCCATTTTTAAGCAGAGTTGTCAGCTCGTGAGTTTTGTTTGATGCAAATTGTAAAACATCCTTCTCCTTCTTTTGTTTGCAGGATTGCGTCGCATAATCTACCTCATTTTTACATCAATCTTGGTTCACATTACATCACTTGAAAAAAGTTGACAGCAGAAAACAAGTGGTCTAAAGATCCGAAACAAAACTCGTGAAAGGAGACGTATGGAAATGACAACGAAGCTGCTTCCTTTACTCATCAATATTATCAACAACGACAACATCATCCTCTCAATTTAAAACTCGGGAGTAACATCGCCTCTCTATTTTCTTGTGCGAGTAAGAAAGCAAGTAGACGGAACCAGCTCCTGTCCATTTCGTTATATGTATGAGCCCAAAAACGGAAAACAGTAGAAACATGACGGCATTTGAGAATGACGAGGTTGAAAAGTGGTTGGATCAAAATGGACCTTTTTTCAAGGAATACTTTCTCCGAAAGGTAAAAAATTGTATTTTATACTTATTTTTTTATGAAACATCTTTTTGCTTTCAAGTTCATTAAAAGTTATGAACAAATGGAAAAATTCACAGGAGCTTCATAAAATGTAATGGCTTTTAACACAAGTGACTTAATGCAATACCGGTGTGGATGTTTTATCGATTTCTGTTTTGTAACTTGGATTTGTCCTGCACTTGGGAACATTTCTTATGGGTGCGGAGTATTATAATGATGATGATATCGGCGTAGTAGTATGGTGCGTGCACTGATTGTTTGTGAGCTGGTGTAGTCATCCTCCTTTGTAAATCTTTTTGTGCTAATACTAAAATGGTTTTTTCTCCTCCCAATCTGATGACATTTTCAGGCCGACATAAATCTGATAAACCAATGGTTGTCAGAACATGGTTTTCTGATCCTGTGCCAAGGAAATTTGGGAAGTCGTTCCCCCGTGTTTCTTGGCCCTCCTTCGTCATTGTCAGGAATTGGCGAGAGACGCAACTCTTCCTCATCATCTCGAAGAGCATCAGGAACTTCTGTATCTGGCACATCTGGAACTATATCACCTGCCAGTCCTGGAGATCGTGTCCATGAGTTTCCTGTGCCACAGGAGGAGGAACCCAGCACCAATGGGAGTAATGGTGAGTCACAAATGCATTCATATTATTCTAATTAGAAAACTTGCCAGCTAAAAATATCTATATATATGATGCTATAGTGTTTGGTTTGACTTAAACCACTGTGCATATTCTCCAACTAAAAATAGATAAGTAACACATGTAAAGGAAGTTTTTTTCTTCTTTGTTGAAAATATTTTTTGACTACAAATGGTGACTTTGCACTAAATCCATACAATACAAGCAAATGATACAAGACAATCCATTGAAATCGGCATTTTAGGTGGCGGTGCTGGTAAAAAGAACAAGAACAGTTGGCAAGGCTATGACCCTCTTTCATCTTTTTTTTTATTTTCAGGAAACAAAAAGAGAATCTTTCTCATTCTATTTATACGCATCAATGACTCTTACCCTCTTTGGCTCGTGGATTCATTTACCCATTAAAAAGTTTTTGTTTGTCCTCTTCACAGCGTAAACTTTCTCTCCTTTTTTCGTTAAAACACCTGTTTTCCTGGAATCCATGTAGAAACTCCACCTGTTTAGAAATAACCAGCGCCCTTGTACTTAAGGGTAATTGGTGCATAATATAATTCATTCAGAAGATGAGGAAACAATAGAGTTTTTCTTTTGTTTAGTCAGTCAAATAATCCAACAGGATTCAATTGAAGTTCAATTGTTTGGAGAATGAATAACTCACCCTAGTAATGCATACTTAACTCTCGGGAATTTTTTTTCCAAAGAAGTCCTTCAGAATCAAAGAAAAAAAACCGTAGTGAAAACAAAATTGAAATCCAGTCGCAAGCTTTCTCCCGATTGTGTACACTCTCAAAATTACAAACAAAAAAATAGGGGAAAGTTGTTGAGTTTTCCATGGAACTACTTTCCGAACTAGCATATTCTATTTTTGTTCACTGACCGGGTAATTGAATCACTCATATAATATCTTTTTACAGCTCTTAAGTGCAATTCTACTCAACTAGAACCATTTCAATGGCAGCATGCCATCGAAATCAAACATTTGTGACGTAGAGCACGTAGCCATTTTTTCTCGATACCAAATCATCATCACTGATCCTTTTGAAGCATTTAAAATTTGGGTGAAGTATCTCAATAGCATGCAAAATCATGTTTTTACTCTTGAGAAAATAGTGCAAAAATCATAAAAGAAAAAAAAGAACAATTTCAAATTCAGATTCCATCACAACTCTTCGTAATTTACAATTCCTCATTGTTCTTTTACTGTCTTTCTTCATATTATTGTCGTTTTTTGAAGAGTATTTTCTACGTGACTGGAATATGTTTCACACATAACCCCACTCCATTTACATTTCCCGGAAATAGCATATAATCATCATGTGCATCATTATCTCCATTATTACTTTCATTCGTACAAGACTTTAATATTCTTTATTACTTGAGAGTCTTCCAAGTACACGAATGCTTTTTTTTTGCTCGTCCTTCTTCAAACATCTTCACATCATAAGTAATATCATCTAAGACTTCAAAGAGAGGAGGAAGAGTAAGTAATGTAGTTCTCAGGTACTTGAGAAAAGTACTTTATTTTATTCACCAGTGAAACATGAACCTGCTCTTCACGTCCTCATTCCTTTTTCTTGAAGATCCCAGGTGCTTTCGCATGTTACATAATATGTACACATTTTTTCTGCTGATTTTCACTCACCAACATACCTTTTTAGGAATGGGATACGGGATGCGATAGCCAAATTTTTTTTGCACGGGGGCTTTTTAAGGTCACAACAACAAGTATTGATAGCACCTGTGATGAATTTAATCTGCCCTTGTTTTCTATCGTTGCTGTCCTTGGTTAGATTAAACCTTGAAATTTTGAAACTCACTTTTGTTCCATATCTCTATTTCTAATGTTTTATTGCAAGTTTTTACCTTCTCTCAAAATGAAAGAAAATAAGTAAAAAAAAGTGCCTCTCGTTGCTTCACAATTGGGCCATCGTCGTATTGTTTGACTTACTCAGTTTCTACGCCGTTTGAAATGTTTCCACTTGCGATTCTCATTTTTTAAAGTATATAAAAAGGAATCATCCCATCTACAATTGTTCACTCTTCAACAACAGTTTCTATTGTTCTTACCTTTTTCGTCCTTGTGACCCTGTCCCTTTTATACCTTGACATAATGAATACCTACTTCTCTGTTGTACTCTGGAAGTAGCAGATGGATAAATACGTGCATATGAGCTACATACATAGGAACGTTCTGATATTCAGATTAATAAGAGGGGAGTAGAAACTAACTGTTTTGTGCTGCATCAGGCTGTTGGGTGAGAATCCGCATTTTTTTGGACTTTCTCTACTTTCTACCTTTTCTTTTATTGCTTAGAGTCCAATACTATACGGTATACAAGTGAAAGAGGAACTCGTTGACTACCATAAATCTTTGAATCTAACTGAAGGAGTAACTCCACCACGTACACACTCTTTCTTTGTCCACATATCTCACATGTTACTCACTGATGTATTCATCCAGGTGGCTTAATTCACAACCATGTCTTTTCTCTTTTGTACTACACACACATACATTTTTCTTTTTCTGTGTGTAATTGTCTACCCTTATATTGCAACTATACTATATGCATTACTACCCACTACTGCATGGATCTATGTATGTATGTAAAATTTTGTACTTACCATTTTCCCTTAACCTTCCTTATTTTTTGGGCGCAAGGAACAGTTTCATTGTAGATTGTATTCCGGTGAACGAATCCCTTCCCTTTTCTCCTTTGCTTTTATATTTGCTCTCCGTCTGCCTCTCCCTTATTGAGCTACTTTTTGTAGATGATATGATCCCAGAAAAAGAAACCTGACTCTGCACTACAATACATTTCAGCCTCCTTTCCCCATTTCATTGTTATACAGCTCAGGGAGTGTGGTAAAGTGAATTCTAAAGAAATTTTATTCATGGCCGTCTCTGTCTCCTACTTTTTCTGTGTGCAGGCATGCATGCATAACCTACATAACCTTTTAAGACCACTCCTGAGTCCCTCTCTCCCTTATATAAACCGGCTAGCAAAGAAATAATAAAAACAGGATGATGGGAGCGATTTCTTTATAAAGAAAAGTAGACTGGCGTTCTTGATAGAAGAGATTTGTAGTTTTGTGTACACATTTTGTACTAATAAAACCGTCTTTGGGCTCAAAAAACTTATATCAAAGCGACTGGGCTGATCAAACTTAGAATTGTAAAGGGAAGCATATGCATTAGTCTCTTCTCCCTAGAAACAGAATTCCCAGTAAATTGTAGAACAACAAAAAAAAATCAAAAATTCATTTCACCTTTGTCGCATTAGTAACAAATATGTATATACATCAAGAGGCTCAAAAATCAGATGGAAATAAAAAATGTTGGAGTGAGTGTCACTCTAATTTTAAGCTCCTGGGTTGGAAAAATAAATGAAATCGGACGTGAGTAAATTGCCAACAGTTTAAATCGCCAAAACATGTGCTTGTAAGTTTGGTACACAGAAAATATTAAATTTCGTGGAAATGGAAGTCGAACAAAAATGGTTAGTTACTCACATTTTCCAGGTAGAGGAAAATAGTAAACACCAAGAATTCAAAAAACATTTCCGTCACAACAGTGCTGTATCACGCTTAGTCGTGATAGATCTCTATGTATTTTTCTGCATTCATTTACCTCACTCATGCTCCCACTTTCAATCTTGCAATCCAACTTTATTCCTTGTTGTTATTTGCTACCTTAGTATCCATCCATCCGCTCCACAAAAAGGGGGGAAGTTAAGTGACATGACATACACAATACTAGATGGATTGCAAACGTACAACAAACATAATTCATGGCTGGTTCAAAGCGCTTTCACTCAGACAGGGAGAACTTTTTTATTCTTCTTCTCTGTTCGTTTTCCAGTAGTTCCAGGGCAGTAGTGTGGGATGAGTAATAGTAAGCTTCTTCTTTTTTTACGTGTTAAACAAGACGAGAGAATAAAATAACTTTCCTAAGGAAATGGATTACATGGTAAAAGTCTCGGGATTTGGAGTTACGTTACGTATTACATTTTTAGAGAAGAAGAGTGTGCTGTAACATTACAATAAAAATGGAGAGAAACCCTTGTATTCTTTCCATCTCCTTGTAGATTTTCATGCCATTCTTCCAGCCATCCCCTTTCTTCCGTTCTTTCGGTGGTGTTGTAAGCAAGCATGAACAAAAAAGAGGATGTTTGATGAAGAGTAGGAAAAAAAAGAAGTGGTGTTTTGTAGAAACACATGTATTCCAAGCGTATAGAGATACTTTTTGCTAATGCAGATAAGCAAAAACAAGGCGAATATAAAGTAACCAGTAACTAGTCGTCCATAAGGCAAAGTGTAGACAGCAATGTCGTTGTACTTTCTATCATCATCATGCACTTTTTCCTCCTTTCCGAGCATCATTATGTCATTTGTCACATGGCAATTTGCAAGTTTTGCTGATGCTGACAGGAAATTGCCACCGTCAGGATGGGTATTTACCGCCTACCACTTACTTGCCTTCCCCTCCTTATAAAAGAAGTCAACTACGTACTTAACACTTGTGTATGCTCATTTCCTTGTTTTTGGACGATGATGTCGAAAGAGGCAAGACAATCAATTGTTTTCCTATCCCAATCTATTTTTTCTTGTCTTTTTTTCCTCCAAGATATTGAGGTTGATTGACTTTTTCCTTTGCGCAGTTACAAATCATTTATGCCAGTACTGATTTACCATTCATCGACCCGACACATACAGACTCTATTAAAAGAATAATTTTCCAGTCACTCAACTACGACGTATTTACTTAGTACTTCTAAAATTAGATTTGAGTTAGGGAACCCAAGCGAAAATTTTCAGGATGAGGAACCAACTCGTAACTAACTTACATTTGAGCAAAAAAAACAAAGTCGTAGTAAATCCAGCTATATTGCTGCTTCCACTTGATTTTTATTTTGTTATTAGAGAGGCGGATGAGTGGAAAAGATTGAGATTGTGATGTGATGTGGTAGATATTTTTTATAGTTTTGTTGTCCTGTCACGTACAGCTCTTTTGTCACGACCTGTTTTTTCACTCATATAATGTGCACTGGACCAGAGTCGCGTGGGGATAAGCATTTAGTAAAAACCGAGATGAAGATTCACATTAGTGTCATCAAAAAAATATAATGGATAAAATGTTTTCTCCAATAAAATTGATGGGGTGTAAGGTTTGCTCCATGATCTGCGAGTTATAAAAACCTAAGCGACGATGAGCTAAAACATATCGTAATTATAATGATGGAATAAAATGAGCTGGCAACATGCTGAATGTAATTTGTAACTAGTTTCTAACCTGCTATTCTCAACTTTAAACTTGATTAAAATATCTCTGACACAAGGCAAGTTCGTTTTGGTCAACAGCATTTGAGCTAAAATAGTTTGATACCAAGACAAACTATGTATGTATGTATGTATACTATTATTATCTCAGTATTTATGCCCCCTTTCGACTCGACTGTCTCTTCAGATTTATTTTTATCACGGTCACATCAAAGCGAAAAATTGTTAGGAGGGGACAGGCGGCTCAAGTAGTTGTGACGACAATAACTGTCTTGTCTTTCCTATCTAATCTAAACATGTGAAATGACTGGAAAAGGATAAATCAGGAGGTGTAAACGTCAAGCAAAACTTAGTTTTGCATGCTCCTTCTGACATTATTCCATGCATTTCTCCGCCTGCTAACGTAATTCCATACATTTTTCTTTCTCCTTCCAACGCAATAACTGTCACATTTGCACCTTTTCTTTTAGCCAAATATATGAAACGGTGTGGGGGAAATGGGGGGATTCTCTCAAGCAAACACAAAACAGACCTTTTTGTGTAGGTTTTCTACCGCTCCTTTTACTCCACAGTTTCAAAAGAAACTTCCCCATATGGAAACATAATATTCCGCCTTTCTCCTATTCGCTAATATTCTAGGATGTTCTTTGTATGATAAAAATGATGATTTCCTCTTTTTTTCAATCTGTGTTCCAAACTTTTCCTCAGATGGAGGAAAGTTGACAGTTTTAAAAGGAGTTGATTTGACGTAAGCTTACCACGATAAATACTTAAAAGACCTTACCTTACGTTTTTTCTTGCATTAGTAAGGATATGTTGAGAAAGATCATTCCCAAAGTAGCCGTGTTTTACCCCACGAAAAATGAATGTCACATCATTTATTCTTACCAATGTATTCCTCCTCTTAAACTTAATGCAATTCATTCAGGTGCACATATCTATTAAATGTAATAAGGATCCAATAAAAAAAACTTGGTTTGAGTTACGACTTCGAGTTGGTGGGTCGGAAAGTTGTAAAAAAAGTTTTCAAAGCACGTCCCTAATAGTACACACAAAGAAACTATGTATGTATCTATCTATCTCAAGAATGCACTGCATCATTCCAGTGAAACTCACTCGGTTGAGGTTTTGGTGTCTGAGGTTGGGTAAGGAGCCACTATATGGAAACGGTTTGCCTTAAGTCATGATAATAATGATGATGATCACGATGGAAGGAATGTTGGCCATAATAGTCAATAGTCATAATACTCATGAAGATTGAAGTGTCCATTAATTTTCGTAGTTTTCCAATTTGCTCTCTCTTCACCGCACCATGAAAACAAGGCAGCCCTTTGAGTGGAATTGTATGACTGTAATAAAAAGGATTATGTTATTTTTTGTGTTGCATTTTTGGGAGAGCATCGTTGACCTTGCGCTATTGCTATGCTCTCTTCACCTCACTGACCTTATTTGTCATAATAATATAACCAGAAGGGAAAGAGAAAAACAAGGTAGTAACTTGATAGGTTGGGAGACAAACATAAGGCTGGCTATTGAGCCAAATAATTTTTTTGCTAGTTCAAGAAGCTCATATATTTACTTCCTTTTCTACCATTGAGTTCCCTGATTGACACGGCTTGCCTACTTTCAGTAAAAGTAATAATTATAGTGAATGGGTTTTCTCCTGTTTTTTCCTACCCAATTTCAGTTGATTGCTGAGTGAAACTTATACCAAAACAAGAGGTACGACGTGTGCACGTTGACAAGCCAAATGAATAGGTTGTGCGTCATGCAAGTGAGATAAAGAGAGAATAAAGTACTGTCGTAAATTGAGGAAATGAGTGCTGTTACTATCACTAAAATGTTGTAACCAATTTGTGAGAGAAAGTAAATGCAGTTTTTCCAAAGAAAATGAGGGTAAATGAATGATACCAAGTAGTAAGTAGTGAATTCTATATAAAATCCAAACCTTTCAACTTTATTATTTTCCATCAAAAAATTAGATGTTCATTTTGAAAAAGAAAAATATATTTTCGCTTCTAAAAATATTCTGTACTATCTATCACAAGTGAAGAGATTGTGTGTGTTTGTGTATTGTATAGATGTTTAATAGTTCGTTGAAGGAAAATAATTCGGTTGATTTTTAAAGTGTGCCAATGTTGTTATGTAAATGGAAGCGGGTAGAAACCACTTCTCAAGGAAAGTCAATGATAGACTTAACTTTCATGGCTGGATCCGGCATCTCAGTGATCCAGCTTTGGACCTTTTCTACGCGTCCAACTTCCTTCATTTTCCCCTTCCGGATGGAATGGTAGGTAGCCCCAGAGTATATCTCGGGAGAGCTTTTCTTCACGCTACAAGTGGTGGTCACAGTAGCAGTCTCAGCACGAGAGACTTCAGCAGTGAGCCGTTTGAAATAGTGGAGGGGATGCTTCAAGTTGTCCCAAATCTTTGAGAAAGTTCCCCTCTTTGTATTGTTGCCAGAGCCAGATGACGAATTTTTTCCACCCCGTACGTTCATCTGGAAGACCACATGTCTCACGTAACGACGTTGGTAGGCATGATCAGGTTGTACCATTCCTGCAAAAACAAAGAATGCGACGATATCAGTTACATCTTCTTTTGCAAAGCACTTGCTCCATTACTTTTTTTTTTTTTAAAACAGGGAAAAAGCAATTCACATAATATGTATAGCTATATAGGGTTCGTACTCTTACGAAAATGGGCAGGAATGCCGTTATGCAGATCGAGATTGCCAGAGAGTGGCACGTACTTAGATTTCGGCATGGCAAGGATCTTAAAACCAATTTTAATCAAGCCATTCTGTTAAAATTCACTCATAAAAAACAACTAGGGTGATTTAATTACTATACCATCTACTACTTATTTGACATAAACAACAACCGTATAAAATGTCAAATACTCACCTTCAATTTCCCCAATTTCAAGCACACTTAACGTAAACTAATAAAACTTACATTCGCTGCTGACTTCTAACGCTACCTCTACTACACCAGCCTAATTTAACTTTACTATAAAACACTATCAATTTAGAAAGCTATTCAAGCTAAGTACTTAAAATGTTATGAAAGTGTAGTGACGTAGCGTGTAATAAATATCACAGTGGAATAGCTAGCCGATAAAAAATTACTTGGAACTATTATGCACGCGTTCTCAATTTCCAAGAAAAAATAACAATAAATCAAGTCGTAACCAATGGCTTACTATTACCTATTTTGTATTGTTTTTATCAAAGCACAGCAAATAAACAAATCTACGTTTAAACTGTAGTTAGGAGTTAGCCTAACTTACTTACTTAGTTCAGGGTTAGGCACTAATTCTAAACCTCTAAACTCTATAATTAAAAGATCATAGTGGATGCTGATGACTCAGAAGACAGTTGTCGACTGAATGCAGCAACAAATTAACGTCTTGTAATCTACCCTCCTGATCCACCGATATTTAAGGAGTTGGGTCCAAAGTTGGATTTACTCTGCAATGAATGAGATGAGATGGCTAATCGAAAGTTTGAAGCTTAATGTTCCTATGCTAACTGCGGATGACAAAGAGTGGACGAGGTACTTTTTATGGAAACGTGTGCTATGTTATGTGTGCAATCACATACATATTAATACACTTTGAGATAGAATAGATGTGGTGTGGGACTATGACAAAAGTACATTGTGTTCTTATTGCTTTGCTTCTTCTTTCCTCATGCAAATATACATATATATAAATTCTCTCAAGTTTTCTTTTTGTTAATAAGCATCTTACTTTTCACACCATTGCCACGAGTGATCCAGAAAAACAAAGATTGAATTTATGTCGGGCTAGTGGTTAGAACGCGAACGTTCATGAACAGGATGTTGGATGTTACGGATCAAACATAATGTAAACAACAGGATTAGGCAAACTCAAACTACAAACGATTCTTTTATGAATGCCTAACATTGTCCTTTATCCCATTGGTTTTAAATTATTCTCTAAATGTACTTAATGTTAAACAAAAGCCCGAGTTACATTAAAATTTTTTAGTAATGTCACTGCTGGATAAATAAAGTAATAATAACGTGAATGGGTCAGAAAAGCCATAAAACCGATGTTGCAATACAATGAAAAACAAAAATAATCTTTACGATGTGTTTGGGTACGTAATCATGTGGAATACATGGTTACAATAATATATGTAATATTAAGAATAATAATAATGAATATTTAGCAATATGATTTTATGCCATTTTTTTCTACAAATGCCTTTCATAAATTTGCTAATTTGACATATCAGCATCGCCATCACATAGTCCTTGTCGTCGTCGGTTGGGATTTCCGATTAACATCTCCATACATTATGTTATGCACCTATAGAAACTAAAATGCCAACTGCACACCTTAATCAGAATCAGCAACATGATGAAATTCAGGCTGGTTACAAAAGTGCCATGTTCACTCCACGAACTGATGGCCAAGAGGAACTGATGGCGCCAGGAGCCTTGAGTAGAAGGGAAGCGTTGTCGCGTCGCCATGTCATTTACATGTATTAAAATGATTGAAGTGTTGAAAAACAAAGAAAAAACTTATTCAGCGTCTTGTAAATCAATGTTACCTGGAAAGATAAGCAAGGGTAGTAATACCAAACTAGTATTAATGCAGTGTATGTGCACACATGCAAGTATTATTGCTCAAGCTAGCTGCAGCTTCTTGTCATCTTAAATGTCGTCAATACGGAAGATATTTCTTGGTGATAAATAAGGTTAAAGTATCAAAAAAAGATTTATGCATGTGATGCTGATATGATGTGATAGCTCTGGCTATGTTCATTTTTTATGAAGACTTTGTCACCATTTTTATTTAACTTCACGCATAATGTGCAAGGCTGTTTCTATGAAAAGCATTTCCTAAAATATTGTTCTTATACTTTGGATCCAATCGATTTTTCTAGTTGGCTGGTTTACATACTACAATACTTAAATGTATCATTATGAACATCATATCACCTCGTTTCTTTATCTGTTTCTAGGCTCGTCCTCCCTACACAGTAATTTCGTACCACATAAGAGGAGCAACTCGAAAAGGTGCTTACGAAATGATTTTGCTCGTGCCAAAAGTCGAAGTGTTTTCCAAACTCAGGATGGATCTTCTCAACCATGCTCACAGGGTTTTATGCCGTCTCCAGCTTCTAGACGATCAAGTCTCAAAGAAATGAGAAAGTATACATCACTTCCTCCCAGCTCCATCAACATTCTATCTCTTCTTATTGAGTCGAAGGTGGGAAAATGAATTAGTTGAGATAAAAATGTATATAAGTAAAAAAGGAAAACATAAGACACATATAACGAATATTTATACAAGTTGCATCTACTTAAAAGAACGAGAGAGACTGATAAGTATATCCACACACTTTTTCATGTCAAAAGAAAAAAAGTATCCAACAGCAGCTACTAATCACGCTACTTAGGCTGGCTTCTTATATAGGTATATTGTATAAGTTAGCACATTACCATACTTTCCACCATAAGTTGTAAGTACCAACGCCATTCCCAATCTTTGGAGAAGCTGGTAAAGTAAGGAAACGTGATGCTTGAGGGTAGATCAAAATTACTCTCATTTAAAAAGCCTCGTGTCGCGGAGAGACCAGGGAATAAAACCAACCGCGTTGTCCTCCACCACATTCCAATGCAATCCAATGCAAAATAAGAGAAAAGTCAACCGTGCTCCTTTTACTCTACCTTGTTTCAACTCTTATTCCGTGGAATAAAACCGGAGATGCTTGTGGCTGATACGTAGTAGTAAAAGTGGAGAAGGGAAACATAAAAACTCATCATCACGTTTTTGCAAACTTGCTTATACACACAAACACTCACAGAGTACATACATACATCCCGTCATCAGTACGTACTTGCACAAAAAAAAGAGAGAGAACTAGCTGATGTTGCTGTTGGTGACAATGATGATGATGATGATGATGATGAGAAGCAGGGTAGTGGAGTGTAAATAAAATGGATCCATGAAAAAAAGATGTTTGAGTGTGATGCGGACTCATCTTCATCACAGCAGCAGTACAGGGAAAAAGTCGACAAATGGAGAGAGTGTCAAGAGCGAGCACGAAACAGTAGATGATGGGATGGAGAGATAAAGGGGCCTTTGGCAATAATTTCAGTTCTGTGCTAATGTCTCTATATTTTCTCTTATGATGTATGTAGGTGCACCACACTTACCGTTTAATAGATAGATACTAGAACTAAATACACACACATGAGGTGGGCATATGCAGGCAATAAGATAAACCATATTATTATGTCCACCTCTGACTTGATTGTGACCACCTGGAATTTGTTGTGACATCCAACCAACTCCCTTTTGTTCATCTTTCTTTCCAGGTGAAACTTCCCAGATACGCCTCCAAACATCTCGAGATCAAGCGGGAGCTGAAGAAAATGGATGAGCGTGCTTTCTTTCTCGATGTAGTTAAGGATATCGCAAATGACCTGGATCTGAAGAGCTTAACAAAAAAGATCACAGAAAATATCGCAGTTTTACTGGATGCTGAGGCAGCTTCACTCTTCCTTATTGAAGGGCCCAAAGGGAAACAAGCTCTCGTGTCTAAGGTAAATCCAAATCTGTACTTATGACATGATGATGATGAGAATGCTCTAGCTACCACCTTTCTAAGAAATTCTTTTCCATTTTTTGATGAAATAACTTTTTTTTTCTCAATCTCCAAATGATATTGCATTTCACTTGTATGGTTTGGCATGGTGTGTGATGATGACGTAATTGTGAGTAATCTAGATTTTGGTTGGTGAAAAGTACAATAGATAAAAAAAAAAGGCTTTACTCCATGCCATTCATCCATATTACATACTTTCAGGTGTGATAAGGTATGCATAGCAAGGGGTTGGTAGTTGGTATGATGACAAAGAAGAAAAGTGGCTGGTATAAAATATAATATTTACAGTGTTGAAGATGCTGACAGACATGGGTCTGAACTGGACAGATTCTTATGCAAAATGTTTTCATTCCCAACATTTCTCCTGCATAATACTTAATACACAACGACAATTTCTTATCAAATTAACATCTTCGCATGAACCACCCTTTCAGAAGAACTGCATGCAAGAAAAAAAAAGTTTGCCATCTTTTCCCCGAATGTTGCAATCCTACAACAACTTCATTTCGAATTTAGGTATCCGCTTTATCAGACTGTAAGAAAGGGGAGTAAGAACTACGAGCACGTACTCTAGGATCATGCACATAATATGTAGTTACTGATGCGAAACCATGCTAAAGACGTGATACAATTCTACCGGATGGATACATGTGATTTTCCAATTTCTTTTGATACCAAAAAAAACGAATCCTTGTCTTGTGAGGATGATGAAGATACTGTGATAGAATGGGGGAAGGCGGGTGTGCATCTCTCATGTTCGATAATGGCCATTTATTTTATGTGCTAAATGGCCAAAAGGGACTTTTCACCGCTTCTTCAACTTCACACACCATATGATCTCCTCTGACCCACAAGCTTACTAACTTTTTTCAAAGTGTGCAAAAGAGCTACTGTGAAGGAGTGTGAGCGGAATAAATATATGGAGGAAGTAAGAAGCATACATACTTATCACACCAGTTTGTTCCATCCGTAAAAACGGGATTAGATGAAAAAGCTCTTTTTGAGTTAGATATCAATTCTTTCCTAGTCTTTATTGATGTATGCTTTCTCCCATTCCATTTCACCCACCCAGTCCTCCTTTTCTTGGCTATGTGCTTTCCTCCTCACTCATTTCATTTTGAAATACAATTGAACTTGAGAAAAAAGTTTTTCCTTTATTTTCTGCTCATGTACATTTTTTTAGAACTAGAGATAGAAAATGGGATAAGTAAAACAGCTTGGGTTACTAAGTCACAGCTCAAAACCAGAAAAAGAAATCTGTTTATAGGAAAAAAGTGTTCTACTAAAAGTTGGATGATGATGATGATGATGAGAGGTTGTAAACTCACGTATGGAAAGGGATGTAAAAAGTAGGAGGAAAAGGAGTCATGATCCATCTATCTCGTGGTGATGTGATGATGATGATGCTTCTGCTCGTATATAGCTTAATGGTTTTGCTTACCAAAAAAATTCAAGCCTTGACTCTTCCTTCTTACTTTCGTTTGATGATAATCATCATCATCATCATCACCACGACTACCATCATGTTGTGGGTATAAACCGGATTCTTTCGTTTTGCTACTAATCCGTTGCTGAAAATCAAACTTGGGATGATAAGGAAGGAATTACGGTTTAGTGGAAAATACATGCATGCAACGCATTCCTAAAAAAGAGAACCTTTACTTTTAGCTCACAGTTGGTACAGTACCCAAGTAATTTCCCTTTCGTGTCTTTTTATATTCAAGCCTTTTTTTATGTTCACTTTTCTTCGTGAGGCTATTATACGAGCATAAAGTGTCTTAAGGAAAGTTCAATGAAAGAAGCATAAGAGTGACTGACTTTCTTCTACTTTTGCGGAGAAACTTTAATGGTTTCGTTCTTCCTTGAACCATTTCCACCCAGCTTCATATACAGAAAGATAGAGAGTGAGATCGACTGCTGACCTTTTTCCCTCCTTCTTTTTTTTGGGCAGAAAAGCGAAAGCATTATTGGCAGAGAAAGATATTGCTGTTAAGATTTTTAGTTTCGAAATGGTGGATCTATCAGGAAGTATAAAAAGCTGTGTAAATCTTTTTGCCTTTTTTCTTCTATGGATTTTGTAAAACAAAGGGAGAATAATAAAATAGAATGGGAGTCAAGAAGTGGAAGTAAAAATTTCTTTTGTGAAGAAAAACGTCATAATGCGTAAAACTACGATCCATTTTATGTATTTTATTGTCTTCCATGTAATTGGGATGAATGGATAGGTTATCTTAATTTTTTGGGATGTTGTATCCTTCCGCTCAGCTAGAGCAAAATGTAAAGCTCTAATTCCTATTTCCTGCTCCATTCGTACATGATATAAATTCCGTTTCATTGGAGTTTCACCCACTAAAGTATCGTTTGGTGGTATGGTATGGTGGTTTGGTAGAGTGGGAGTGGAATATATATCACGTCTATAAATAGCTGCCTAATTACTAGGATCTACTATCTCATTCGATCGAAGAGCACTTTCACGTGGTTGCAAAGAGAAAGAGGGAGATTTCCCTTTTGTTTCTAACTGTCTGGTCTGCACACACTCACATCCGTAATAATTTCATTTCACTCATGCTTGGTTTGTGTTTCCCGAAGGTTTTTGACGTTCCATCAGGCGCCAATTTCTTGCCATCCCACTCGGAGGAAAATGAAGTGGAAGTTCCTTGGGGCAAGGGAATTCTAGGTTGGGTTGCTGAGACTGGAGAAACTGTTAATTTGGACGTTGCATATGAGGTAAATGGAGCAAAACTGGAGGGTTCCCAGAAACCCTCAAGTCCTGCTGGTTTATAGAAATCCTGACTTGTATATGTGTTTATTGATACTGAACCAAAAACGGGGAGAATTAGTGTGCCCATTCTCTAATTCAGAATTACAACAACAGATAATTTGTTGAAAATGAACTAGCAAATCAACCTCCTAATACTTTTCTCTTTATAGGATCCTCGTTATAATGACGGGGTGGACAGGATCCTTGGACAACACACTAATTCCTTGCTTTGCATGCCCGTTCGTGGAACCGGTGAGGAGGACATTATCGCTGTGGCTCAAGTGGTCAACAAAAGCGGGAAAGAATGCGAAGATGAATACTTCACCAATGAAGATGAAAAGGTAAGAAAAATACTTATTATTTGTCCAGATTCCCCTCTGCTTCATTTAACCTCGGTTGATTAAAAGGTTTCCCATTTAAGAGCTGAAACTTAGCCTTTAAATTTTTTTATGTGGGCACTTACTTTCTTGCCATAAAAACAAGATGTTTCTCCACATGGGAGTAATGTAATGTGATGCGATGAAATTATTTTATATGTAAGATTATGGCCATTATAAAACTTGCCCCTAATCCACTTTTATTTACAGCTTTTGGAGACCTACCTCCAGTTTGTGGGGATTGCACTCACTAATGCTCAGATAATGGAGGCAACTAGACGAGAATATGAGAGAAATCGGGTGAGTTCATTTTTTTTATATTTTACTCATCATATCCACAAGTAGTAAGTACTTTGGGTTACAACTTTAATGCATCATACACATCATCTCTTCTGTTTAAATTGAAAAGAGTCATCTCATCTGGATAAATTTACGAGAGTTGTTGGCCTTTGGCAAAATACACAAATATTTACTGTTTGCTGAACATACATATAGAGAGATGCATGCGGCCAAAGTAAATTTTGATTTAGACCGTCGTCATCCTCATTCTCTCAGTCTCTTTGTCTCCAACTTTGGGCAAAATAAAGAGAGAGAGAGTAAGAGTTGAGAGTCAAGTTTTAAAATGAGATTTAGCTTTCCTGATGCATCTAATATTTACATGTATGGAGGAGTATACAATATGCAGATGATGATGAAAATAATGCACTTGTGTGTTAAATTCACTCGACCATATATAGAGCCTCCTGGAAGTTGTGCATGATCTCTTTGAAGAGCAGACATCCCTGGAGAAAGTAATCTTGAAAATCATGCAGAGAGCTCAGCGCCTACTTAAATGCGAACGAGCTGCGGTTCTCCTTCTTGACGAGAATGTGGTTCCAACTCAGGTACGAAATTGTGCTCTACCATACATACATACATATATCCCCTTTGGTTTTTACTACAAACGTCACATGTAAACGTCCTTTTTATTAAAAAACATTAAGACCATGTCTATCCACTAGATTACTGGGAGTTAAGTGGCTCTATAGCTTTCATAGCAAATGTTTGACACTGTACTTTTTCCTTTGCTTTCCTCATTCTAATAAATTCATTTTCTCCGAACAAGAAATCAAATCTAAACTCCCTTTGAAGTGCACTCACTTGATATCCACGTGATGGAACAAGGGTAGATTTAAAATTTATTAATTTATCACCCTAAGCAATATTATCAGATTATCATGAGCTTATACCTATACCTACCTATAGTATATACATTCTTTCTTCCAGCATTTAACCTACTTTTTTCTTGCTCATGGAACAGGAAACGATGCGCAAAGCACTTTTTATTTAAAAACAGATTTGCACAACAAGGGGTTGAATGCAATTGAGAAAAAAATCAAGAATATATTAGGAATTAAAACCCAAGAACTTTTCTCCCCTATAAACCGACAGAACCAAACTCACTTTGAAGTTGAAATCTAACCTTTTTGTTTACTTTGCCACAGGATATCGTTTTTTCCAAACTCTTTGAGCTCAACACTCCAATCAACGGCCATAATGAATTTGACGCTCATTCCCATCGCTCAAGGTAAATAGAAATACAGGCTTGGTGCTGTGCATGTACTTATATGTAGGCATGTTTATCAGAAGAGAACTTGATGTAGACTACTCTACTCAACCTACTTTATTATTAGTCTGCGATTTAAATTTCTAAAGCTTTTGTGTGCCTAAGTCACACAAAGTGTTGAACTCCTGCGAGAGACATGGTTGATTACTCTCTAAATTTTTTTCTGCTTCGCTTACCAAGTTCCGGCAAATCCTTCGACGGCCAAATTTCATGCAACTTGCTGAAGCTAGCGGAACAAGTGGCTGCGAGTGGGGAAGTTATCAACATTGCAGAAATTGTGGAAGTTGAACGAGGTTGCGGAGGAAATCTCAGGTCTTTGTTGGCCATGCCGATACGCAACCGTCATTCCGAAATCATTGGTACGTGAATGGAAAACCATACAAACAAAAATCCAATAGTGACGTTGTGGGTGGTGATGTGATAGAATTTTTAACTAACTTTGTAAAATATTTGTGTGGGGTTTCTTAAGGAGTTGCAACCATTGTGAACAAGTTGAATAGCATGCCATTCAATGAACATGATGAACAATTGTTTGAGGTAGAAATCATTTGAACCATATTAATTCAAATTTCTGAGAAATCTGGTATTAAATGAGCAAAAAATGACTTGTAGGCATTCACCATATTTTGCGGACTCGGAATTAACAACACGCTAACATATGGGGAGCTTGAGATGGCTATTGCGAGACAGAAAGTTGCTATTGAGGTAAAGAAATAGACATGGCATATATGTATTTATGTATAGCATACTTAGATACAATATTTCAGGTCTGTTACTAGCATCCCAGTTATGTTATGTGGTGCGTGTATTGCAAACGAACGAGTTGTAAAGGAAAGTGAAACATCATCAACTTTTGACATGTGATTTCTTTCACAATTTCCAGGTACTGTCCTACCACGCAACTGCTTCCTGGAAAGAAGTTGAAGCAATTCAGGTAAGCAAAATCACATTCTTTCCCTTTTCTCATTTCTCGTTCACTCTCAGTTTTACGTAAAATAGTTGGTTGATTTGGTTCTATATGCGGTACATAACTATTGGCTATAAATACATAAAAGTCCTACTTCACTCCAGGATGTAAACTCAAGTTTTTTTTCCATTTTGACTTGGAAAAGTACATAATATGATGTGAAGGATTAGCTTTAGTGCCTACACAATTTTAAATCACAATTTTGTCGAACGGAAATAGAACGAGAAAGTTGCATCAATCCGGAAAGAATATAGCATTAGTCTCCATTCTTACGCTTACGCATACTTGCAATCGGCTGGGACGACAAAAAATGGATTTTTCTAATGATTGGTTTTTCTATGATGATAATCATATTTTAGGGGAGAGAAGTGCCAAGTGCTGATGAATGGCACCTTTGCGCTCTCACTTTTGATGATTTTTCTCTGGAACGTGATCCAATGGTTGTGGCAGCAGTACGAATGTTTCTTGATTTGGGATTGGTAGCCAAATTCAAGATGGATTATTCGGTAAGTCATTTTAGGGTGGGAGGATGTTGTAAACAATAATGTCGATGGCCTTTTGTCATACCTACATAAGCATTGGACCGTGTATTTACCATAGGCATATCTTATTTACAGACTGTTATTCGATGGCTTCTAACGGTGCAAAGAAATTATCGAAATGTTCCATATCACAATTGGCGACATGCTTTTAATGTGGCTCAAGTGATGTTTGCTGTTCTCACCGTGAGTTTTTTTAATTTTTGAATGCTTACCTTAAACCAGCATCACTTTTTAAAATGATGGAATATTTTCATCATGATTGTAATACACGTTGTGTTCATTTGACGATGGGCTAATTTTCAGAGCTGCGAAATGAAAGATACTTTCCCTGAGCTTGAAGTACTTGGTATGTTTGTGGCATGCTTGTGCCATGACTTGGATCACCGTGGTACCAACAACTCCTTCCAAGCAAAGTAAGAAACCATGTGAAAGCCTATTCAAGTTACCCACGCTCTTAGCAACAAATATGAATATTTATTGGATGCAAATGTACTACTTTAAGGCTTAATTTCGCTTTTTATGCGGGGATCAGGTGGGCGTAATGTAATTTCTTTATCCCCCACGCTAAAAAAACATTCATACGTTGAAAATAAAAAACACATATGCAGTTTACAAAAATGTAGGTTATGATTAAGTACATTATAATTTGTTTTTCATGCCGTGTGATATATTTTTGTTCTTGTCAGGACTGGATCTGCTCTTGCGCTGTTGTATGGTACTCAAAACACAATGGAACATCATCATTTTAACCATGCTGTGATGATAATTAACAGTGAGGTAAATGTCTCGAATTTTTAACAAATTAGTGTATGCCCTTGTACAAAAACCCTCAAGTTTTGCATGCGTGCATTTACATGTAACTCTTCAGTCACTTCTCTAAATTTGTATATAAAATATTGATTCCCAGTCACAATCCCAAAACGACACAAACTAAATAGTTTTTATTTTGGGATGTTTGCACAAAAATAAAAAAGAATACGAACTTCCCAAGTACTTGTAACAAACATAGAAATTTTGGAGTCCTAGGATTCATAATCTTAACTAATTCACTAATTTGAATAATTGACAGTGAATGTGTAGTTTATTCTCAGACATGAGTAATTATATTGGGTATACGAATGCAAGTATTTCAAATTCTCAACCCACTGAAACCATTTGCATGCAAAGTTTTTTCCTTATACCACTTACGTAGAAGGAACCATAGAAGTACCATATCTGGGTTGGCTTCTTTACGTTACAGCAAATTATGTTACAGTAAGTGTGTTAACCTATACTAACCTAACCTATTTGACCTAATTTGCTGTAAAGCAACGTAAAGAAGCTATCCCAGATATGGATACTCGTACCAGAATAGAATTTGAAGTGCGGAATCATGAGCATTTCATTTCTTGGAATTTTGGGATGTTTGCATCCAATTCAAAACAGATTTGGGATTATGGAAATTTGGGATGTTTGCAAAAATTTGGGATGCTTGAATTTTATTTGGGTTTTTGGTATTTTGGGATTGTGACTGGACACCGAAATATTTTAAAAGCCTGAAAGCGTAAAACAAATCTAAAAGATGAGCTAAAATGAAAGCCTTCAACTGGAGAAAGACGAGAAAAGTAATTGGAAAACATTATATTGTATATCAAACTACATCAAATAGCTATTTATACTCAAAACTCATTTCATTTGCGTTGTGATTGCTGAGAAAAGTGAAACATGAGCTGAGACGTTGATGATTTGGTATGACATAACTGAGACTGAATGCGACATATTTTCATTTATTCATCTTTATTGGCAAAGATAGCAATATTGTTCACTGTCACAGCCACGTCTTCAATACTTGTAATAACCACGCATTCAAAACGGGATATACGTATGATATTCTTTTCTCTCTTTTTTTCATCTTCCCTTTTATAAAGTAAAATCAATTTAGATTTAGATAGTTGCAGCAAGTCAACAACAGCCAAAAACCAGCATTGATATTTTTTGGCTCTCAATTTAATATTGTAAATTTTTCTAATGTCTGGCGAATGATTGGATAACCCAATACTTTTTAAGTCATGGTATTATTATATTACATATAAAAAATATGGGTGATTCTCCTTTTTCATTTGATTTAAAATCACTTCTTCCATTTCATTTTTTTTTTCATTTTCATAAAATCCCATCTATGTACTTGAGTTGCTCTCAAGTATAATGTATGTATGCGTTTTTTTTTACCGAGTATGCAATTTATTTATTTCCATAAAATCGTTTTCAGACTGGATTGGATTCTCACTAAATTCTTTTGTTGTTTGCTCCCTTATTTTTCCACAGGGCCACAATATATTTTCGGGACTGTCATCGGAAAACTATTCCCGAGTTATGAATGTTCTCAAGCAATGCATTCTCGCCACCGACCTCACCGTCTATTTCCAGTAAGATATCTTCAATAAATTATTTCCCTTTTCATAAGACTCCCTCACAAGTACAAGAACAACACACCATTTTTTTGGCAAGATTGTGTGACGTTACATGGCTCCCGTATATATCAATGAAATATTAACCCCTAGACTAACTTCAAGGTTGCGTAATGAACAAAAGGGTTGTGTAAAGAGAAGGTGAGAGAAAAATTGAATTTCGAAAGATTCAAATCAAGCTGAATGCATGAACGGAAAAGGTACATAAGTAGTAGTCGTCACATTGGATTCGTTGGTTAAAAAAATATATCATCACTTATTTATCACACTATTTATCTTTCATTGGAAATGCAGTCAGAGAAAAAATATACATTCAATCTCGTTGAAAGATCAACAGTAGGTTGTCTGGAGCCAGGGGCTGAATGATCCAGCTGCAGCATCAATTTTTATGACGCTTTTTCTACTCTTTTTTAGCAAGCAACCATCCATTTTGTTACATATCCACGTAAAATGTGCGTTGTATGTTTTCCATTAACTTCATCCAATTTTTTGGCTACAGACAGAGTTTCTTCCAGTAAATGTGAAATGTGTAAACTGTGCAACCTTGAGAAAGTTGTTGACTGTGGTTTGTAATAATGAAAATATAAATTATATGTTTTGTTTTCTTCTCTGGAACTGATAACTTATTCTATTGCATTGAAATGTCTAACGTCTTGAGTTTGAATCTCGGCTAAAAATTCTCTTTCTTCCTTTCTTTCTTTTGATGATATTGAGTTTCGTTAGGACATTTATGAGGGTTTTTATGGATTCATGTTGCACAATATTATTCTTGTACTTGTGAATATTTATGACATATGACAAAATATTGGGACTATCATTTCATTTTTTATCTCATGTGAGATGATGATTTGAAAGGGATCGCCTACGTCTTTTGACTTCCCTATGTTATTTGAGTTGAATGATGAGGGTATAAAATTGGGTTTTTCTTTCCATTCCTCTTTATTTCTCATCTCCCAGCAAGCGGAATTCCTTCTTTGACTTGGTAAAAAATGGAACATATAGCTGGGAGGATGAAGGGCAACGTGAAATTCTTCGCAGCATGCTGATGACTGCGTCCGACTTGGCTGCTTCTACCAAACCGTGGACCGTCCAGAGACGGGTTGCGGAACTTGTCACTGCCGAATTCTTTGCACAGGTATGTATGACTACAATTTTTTCTACTAAAATGTTTTATTAGATGCTATTCAAAATAGAACAACCAACTAATTACAACCGATCCTCGACACAATTTCGGTTGTAGTAAGTGTATCAATTATGTTCATAAAGTTAAAATTATTTTGGTGTAAATAATCACACAGGGTGATCAAGAGCGACAGCAGCTCCAAATTACCCCACCTGCGTCCATGGATCGGGAACGGGAACATGAGCTACCCATCCTTCAGTACCGATGGATCCACGATATTTGCCTGCCACTCTATCAGGTTAGTGCTGCAGTTGTGACTACTATATCTAATTTATTTTTAGCAGAAGTATATTACCTCCTTCTACAAAATTCACCAGTTTCTTTCTCCTCTCAAAGTAATTTGAATTTGACATTTTGTGAAATTGGCTACACTTAAAATATTAACTATCACACGAGGCGTTACATTGCAAACTAGAGAAAATATAGCATGAACAATCACGTGCAAACAAAAATTCACGCTTCTATTCCCATCTACTAAAGATTCTTTTATGGTTTCCTGTTTTGCACTAAGCGATAAAAATATATCACAACTTTCTAACTGGTTTTGGTTCCTTACTTTACAACCATTCAAAGCAAGTGGAAATGCACGGAATCTTTTTGCATTTAATAGAGACTCTTTACAGCCCCCTCGTAAAATGCGGGACTAGACTCGAAAGCATATTATCATTTATGTCATTTGATAAAATATCACTATTCATCTACTTCTCCCTCACTTTCTCCCCAAGGGACCCATCTGCATGTTCCTTCTACTCCATTATTTCCTCTTGTATACTTGTTTACATGATAAGGTTCCATTAATGAGCCCATTTTCATGTTGCTTTTCTTCATTTGTGTTTCTATCTAGTCACTTGCCGAAATGAACCCAAGATTTGACGTGATGCGAGACGGAGCCAAGGCAAATATGGAACAGTGGGAATGTCTCGCGGAGAGCATTACTGCTGTCAAATCTCTTGAAAGTGAGAACAAACCCGAGGAGGTGGAGGTAGAGGAAGCTCCAGGTACTGAAGTCTAAGAATTATTTTTGCATGATGATATGATGAGTTGTGTGAGTTTGAAACGCAGCAATCATCATCCTAAATGCATATGGTTACATAATAAACGCACATCCTACTGAAAATGTGTGCGTCCATTTTAAAGTACTACGGTTAAAAGTACTGCTGAGAAATCAGAGATTGACTTGAAATTGACGACTGGCTAATTTTAAATACTACATTAAATATATAAAAAAATGTAGGGGTAGATAGATGCATTTATAAATATGCATGGTTACATTTTATCAATTAAGAGAAACGTTTTGACTGTGTGGCTGAAATGGCTAAACTATGTACTGCAAAAAGTAGTAGAATGTGCTGGGGCCTGACCCCGTTGTGTACATACATACTGTCCAGCTCATGCAGCTTGTTGTAGTCAGCGATGGCGGCTAAGAAATTAGCTGATATCTCGCTCTAAGCAACCTCTTAAGGCAGGCTACAACCACACATGGCTAATTTCTGCGGCGCCGTCGTCGTCGACGGCACCAAGCATGTGCTGGACTATAGCTACATATTATATAAAATTACAAAATGTAGAGAGATAATTAGTCCTGGTAGTTCAATTGTAGACAGTAGATATATTTTAGGTTTTACGTGAAGTTGGAGGTATATACTCTTTAATGATTATACATTACCTGAAGTTTTACTCTTGGTAGCTAGACCCTGTAAATATATGTATAGTTACATTATATTAGTTTATATTACTTAGTTTGTGGAGAAAAGTTATCATCCCTCTTTTGATAACACTTATGGAGTGTTAAGACGTTTCTTTTGATCTCGAGATTGACGCAGATTATTAACGATTAGTTAATTAATGACTGTACTGTAAAACAAATATACATAGTGAATTTTTTGTATAGAGTATTTTAGCCACAAGCAAAAACTTAGCGTTAAGTTCTAGTTTGTAGCCGCAATGAAAGTATAACGATGATGATAATGATGCTGATGATGATGATTTTGATGTGGTAACATTAGTACCTTTGAGTGTCGGTGTCGATAGAAAAGATAAGGGAGTAGAAAGCGATAAAGTAGAAAACAATATTACAAATATATATATATACATTTATAGCTTAGGAAATTATGAACGTCCCAATCATCGCCATAGTTTGTAGCCAATTCCATTTGATCGAACTGAATGGTAGTAGAACTTACAATTACAGTGTGATCGCGAAAAAATGAGATTAACTATTTACATTAACAATTTTCAGATTATTGTATACAATATAGGTAGGAAGATGGAAGATAATTAATATGAAATATATAGTAAGTGAATGATGATTGACTTGTGAGGTTTAGGATTGAATACAAGTTTTTCACTTGAAAATGTGATGAGAGCAGAATGTAGCATAATGATGCGGTGATGTGATGATGGAAAGATGGAAAGTACGAACGTACTGTGTAGATATTTCCATGGTAATTAAGACTCGAATATTTTCTACCTTCTTTTTGTGAATAATTGTGTATTTGAGAAATCGCATTATATATATTCTATTTAGCCATACAAACGATGTTACACATAAGTAAATATATAATTATCTATATACAAATCCATATAAACTGAATGTGACTGATGATTATATTATGATGCCACAAAGGTGAAAGGTAACCATGGGGATGAAGATGATAAAGATGTATAAATTTAATAGGCTAGTGATGTTTTCCTAGAAAGTACAATGCCCTATATATTATACTACTTAATTTACCTTCCGTATCACATAATATTGCATTGTGCATGTCTATAAACTATACATATATACTTATATGATAAGTACGTACATTAATTCATATAAAATCATTTAGATAAGAGTAGAATATTAAGGATACATATATATATATATATATGATTATGTCTTTCTCCAACCTGGTTTTCATCCAACGTTTTAGTTTTCTCCGTTTTTGGCACCGCTACTTTTGTTCTCCCATTTGATCAGATCACGGCATCATGATGATGCGATGGGAATCTCGCTTCCTCCCTCCCATTTTATTTTTGCAGGGAAAGACTTAAGCACGCCATCAAATCAAATTCTATTGCATAACATAAATAATATTCACGTGCACGCAAGAAAAAGATTTTTCTCCCCTTGGGTAGTGTGCCACGCCAACGCAACGCCATCGCACATGCATAACACATTTTATGAAGGATTATGATATTAAAAACCTTTGTTTAGATATAATTTTCTCTCTATGTCGTTGTAGTAGAGACAGTAGGATCACGTATGCTATTATATTATTATCTAGATAGTTGGTAGTTACGTAGACATCATAGCTACTTATATAATATTAATATGCATTCACTATTTGTTGGAAGGAGAAGAATCATAGGTTTTAGTGAATTAGTGAGAGAGAAAAAGAAAAACTTACATGCATGCTTGCTAACATAAACATTAATTATAGTTTTTTGCATGTAGCCAGCTACTATATGCAGACTGTTGGTTGTAGAAGGACCAAACTTGTGTACAATCCTTGACTCCTTGTCGTAGAAAAGTTGTGGCAGTTAAAATAATTATGTAAAAACATACATTATTATTGTGTCATTTTTATGTGATCATCATCCCCGATTACTTATATGAGTAATATGATTATGATTACTTAAATCTGTAAATATATAAATTACAATTATACTTATTATGTCGTGTCATGTCGTGTCTGTCTACAATACATTTATTATGTCGAATATATTGTGATAGTGTAAATTCTTTTTAACAAAAAAAATTTAGTTGTACTTTTTATTTAGAAGCAGTTTATGAAAACAAAAACATAAACATATGGTGCTTCATTTACTTTCCAGGTGAATCTCACATATTTTATTTTTAGGTAGATGTAATTCACACTCATTTAGCCCCAAACTCCTGGATATTTATGTATAGCTTGAATTTCGATGGAAGGATAGCAGAAGGAATTGTAGGTTGTAGTACTGCTTTGATAATTATTAAACAGCACTCACACATAAGTACATAAGTAGATGTAGTGGTTTGGTAGAAATAAACTTTTGCATTTTTTTTCTGTTCGTTTCCGTTTCAATCATAAAAACAAATGGTTTATTTGTTTACTTTCGCAAAATAAGATATAAACACACAAAATATTGCATCATTATTGACTTTACTTACATAAATTTCACTTTAACTAATTAATTCAATATGAAATGTTTATTAGAGCTAGGCTACATATTATGTAACTAATTAAGCAGTTGTAACGAAAAGAAAGGTAAAAAAATTGAAGGCAAGCTAACGCTACTGGGTTCGTGAAGAGTAAACGTAAGATCGGAATAGGATATAAGTTTAACGGATAAGCTTAAAACTATAAAACTACATGCATACCTTGTATAAAAGTTGTGATGATGTGAATGAAATCATGATGATGATATATAAAATTGTTAGGTGTATACGAATTACAAACATCAATATATATTATTTGGATGAGAGAAAATGTACTAATAATAAACACAAAAAAATTTACTTGGTGCTTATTGGAAACGTGCTTTGTTTGTTATTTTTCGTGTTAATAATAGTAATAATAAAAATGATCTCAAGAAATGTAACAGTTGTTTACCATCATCTTCATATTTATTTTCTTGTGCGTATTTGAAATTGCGGCAAGTGTCAACGTTCATAATCATATCAGATGCAAAACAATGTGTGTTTTGCACACCATTGCTCAGTTTTATATAACAAAATTTAACTCACACGCCTGCATTAGAATTGCACATAACTAAACCTCGTGGCACCCATACATAAAATCAAATTAGGGGCATCTAGATCATAACTTATTTAGGTCATTAAAAATTTTACCAAAATGAAAAACAAGGAAGGATACTTTTTGTGTCGACACGAAACTTGATTTCCGTGCCATTTAGTAAAACAATTGTGTAAACATAGCTAACAAGAATAATCATCATGGTCACATCACGCACCAAATTTTCATTCTATTTTTGGAATAATGTGCATCACGCATCTCGTCCCTTTAGCCAGCCAACATACAAAACAATAAGTAAGTGGATAGAATGCACAAGAACAAAAAATATGAAACTACAATAACATTCCATGCGTACATACATATAAGAACAAGCATGAGCGTCCGTACATTTGGGGTCAAGGAAATTCCAAGAGTTTTTTTGATGATGAAGAGGATAAATTGGTTTTGTAGTGGAGAACTCTTTCTAAGTACGTCGACGAGGATGATGACTGTTGGCATTAGATTTGGAATTAGATAAAGTGGAACTACTTGGAGGATGACTACTTTTGCTCTCATTGTTATTATTACTACTGCTTCTACTTGTGCCTAACTGCTCTCCGTTTGGATTATTAGGGGGGGCACTACTCACATTCCCAGTTTTGGAGAGAGCTCTCCTCAACACTCTAATGTTGTCTTGTCGTCCAGCAGCACTTCCATAAAAAATGGTTGGTGAGTTGTGTGACGCGGCTTGAAGTTGTTCTAGCAGATGCTCAATCGGCACCACAACGGGGGATGAGGACGCCGCTGCACTTAACTCATCATCACCATTCTGCTGATGATGAGGAGAAGTTGGGGAGTAGTCGTAAACAGGAAGAGTGAATGTATTGCTTATTCCTGGAATTATTATTGAAGAGTCATCAGCATCAGCTAGACTACTTCCAATACCAATGCTACTACTACTGCTACTACTGATGCCACTACCATAACCATTGTGATTAATGTTATAGATATGATTATTACTATTACCACCATGCCCTTGAATGCTCAGATAGGCTGAGGATGAGGAGGAAGATGGATTATTATCACGAACTCCATAACTAGAGCCTGGGCTGCTACTGGCATCATCACTTGGTAAATGAAGTGAGTTTGACAAATTCTCATTCCCAATCGGAGTCGGACCTCCGTTGTATTGCGAAGGAGGCAAGTAATTGGCTTGTGGGCTAGTCTGATCAAAACGACCTTGTCCCAACAAACCGTGATCTAGTCCATACTGATTTGAAGTTGAGGTTTTAATGGCATCTGGGGAGTAGCTTACTATTTCCCCACCACCACCAGCAGCACTGCCACTAGGGCTCCCATTAAAAGTCGGTAAGTTATTGTCCGAATCAAGGGTAATAACTGGTGCCAGGGGTACTCCATAAATTGGACGGGGTATAGCTATCATCACTGTATTACCATTTGGATCAACAACTCCAGTTGGCCCCACATTATAAGGCTGTTGAGCCTGATTGTTATTATTGTTGTATGGGTCGGGTTGCGAGTTGTCAGTTGATGATACCGGGCTATATTGTGGTTGTGGCTGGCCATATGTCGGTCTTTGAGCACCACCACCATCTCCGCTTAATCCTGGGTTTGAATATTTAATTTGGAGGGAGCCTTGCTCCTCCACTCTAGAGATAGGTGTTGGGCTCCTATTACTATCAACTTGTCCATTCAGAGGAGCTCCGTACGCTGCTTGTGGCTGCGGAGAAAGATTTCCCCGTGACCAGAATGTTGGATTAGGAGACGGGGGCGGCTGAGATGAAAAGAGTTGCTGCGCTGGTTGTGGAAGTTTGGATGGAAACCTTTCCACATTATTTGCAAACACTCCAGGGGAAGATGATCCATCTTGACGGGATGGAAAGTTTTGTTGTTGCTGCGACGAAAAAGATGGTGATGGTGGTTGTGGGGGCAGTGAGCCGTAGTTATAGGATGGGGTAGGTTGTCCACCATCTGACACTAATATTCCTGTACCAACCTTCACACTGTAACCTTGGTCTTCTCCATTTGGCCTTGCGTTAGAAGATTGAACCTGAGAGTCTGTATAGAACAGGAAAGAAAGAGGTGAATTCGAAATTTAATAAATTCATGAGATACGGAGAATATGGAAATCTCAGTTTGCCCCTCTAGCAAATTCTTTAAAACAAAAGTATGCAGCAGCAGCCAACTGTGTATGGTTTTCCGCAGAATTTGTTTTGGTGTGGTAGGACCGAACCAGGATTTAGTTTGGAGGCTGCTATTAGCATTGGCAAACTCTCAATTTCCATGAATCAAATACATTTAGCATAGGGCCGAGAAGGAAAAACACACTTTTCTGTTTTAATAACGGTGAGCAGTCATGAAGCTAAAAGAAGAGTAGGTGGATCAAAGGAACGTAGAGAGATGCATTCTAATTAAATTGTAACACACTATACCATGCATGGCAATACCTACCTGCTGGGAAAGAATTGGGATATCCTGCATTTTGCACATTCCGTTGTAACTCATATTGCTGCTGTTGTTGCTCAAGCTGTCTACTCTGTGCCACCGGTGGAAGGTATTCTTCTCCAGGCCCAGCAACGGAATTCAGCTTATTTTGCTCATCACCTCGCTGCTGCTGCTGCTGCTGGTAGCCACCGGAAGAGCCAGTTGACTTGCTGTACTGAGGATCTGGTTGCGTTTCTGTGAAATGTGTGGAAAGAACGGCTTTCTGATATTCCACGTCGGACGACGGCAAGTTTCTTGGTTCGCTGTCTTTACCTTGACGATCCTCTGAGGTTTTGTAGCCTCCAGGATACGATGAACTACTAGGAGAACCACCACCACCATTATTATTATTATTATCCCTCGCTGAACTTGGCTGAGGATAGCCTCCACCAGGTTGCTGCTGCTGGGGTTGGTTGTACGAGTTTCCACCACTTGGGTATGAATTGGAGTTTGAGTAATCTGTAGGAAGTTAAATAGGTACAACACATCATTAATTGAGTCACGTTCACCTGATTTTTTTTCATGTGAAAAAGTAATCTGGCAAATGCCATGTTCATTGTCAGCTTAGAAATGTGGTTTCATCTCATTTAATTTTAAATGCAACTGAATATATGGAAAGAGTTGAGGAGTCAGTAGTAGTGCTCATCTTTCATAGTTTGTTGGTAAAGGCAAGGTCAGCAAGTTTTACAATGCCAGGATTATATTTGCCTTGAGGAATATTTCACAGACTACTAAAAAAGAGGATGATGGTGACTATTTAAAAGTTGATGTCATACCATTTGTATTAGATGAGGATGATGGTGCATCATTGATGGAATTGAAGTAGTTTGGAGAACGAGACGTATCCCCAGCTCCTCCGTTATTATCCCCGGTGGCAACCCCATTAGAATTATAACTGTTGTAATTGGGTGACTGGAAGTCAGAGCTGTATCCTCCACCAGCAGCAGGAACAGTAAAGTCAGTTGGACCGTTAAGCTCATTCCCTGTGAATGTTGAAGGGCCTGAGGCACTTGGGAAGCCGGATGATGGCGATGTTGGTGATGATGATGATGATGATGATGAGGATGGTGAGTACGCTTTCTCATTGTCTTTCTGGATATTATCCAAAAGAACTTTTTGTTGCCTCTCATGATCTTCAATAATTTGTTGGACTCTCTGAAGCAACTCAGCATCCACTATTTTCTCATTTAATCCTTCCAACTCGTCTTGAGTCCCTGAATCAAAATGATTTACTCCAGGCGGTCCGTAAAAAGAGTTTGGTTGGCGTTGGCTGGTACTGGTGCTGGCATCCCTCCCAAAATCCTGCCCTTGCTGACTCGGTTTCTGTTGCTCTCGTTCCCGTTGGCCTTGCTGTTGTGACTCTTGTTGCGGAAAAATGCCTGACCTTTGTTGACTAGGTTGGGGTGGGTTTGAACCACTTCTTGGGTAGCCTTCAGATGATCTATGTTCCTGAGTTGGTTGAGGTTTACCTCCATACCCTCCGTTTTTCTGTGGCTGCTCTTTCTCCTTTGGCTGGGGAGCTTGATAGGATGTCGGTTTTGGTGGGAGATATTGATTAGAATCTGCCCCATAAGCCTTCTTTTCGTTTCGCTGATCTCCTCCTGGCTGCTGCTGCTGCTGCTGCTGTGGCTCAGTTTTTGATGGAGGAAGATAATACCCGGGTTGTGGTCCACCAGTACCCTCTTGATTTGGTCGCATCTGGAAAATTGGGTTTGAGCAAGTTATTTATGTTTACACACACAACACAAGGCCGCCATCCTTTTCTCATCCTCTTATGTAATGTTATTCACATACATTTTTTGTTAGAATTACTTTGTGAGTGGAAAAAGCAACTTTCAAGCATAAAATGAACCTCTTCAACTCATAAATAAAAACTTCCGGCTTTCTTTATAAATCTGCGAGCAATGCAACGCCAACAGCAAACTTCTCACTAAATCCACTCATTCTATTCCACGGACCGAAAAATCTTAAATTTTTTTCTATAGAAAACCATTACCATTGGTCATGCATCGTACTTCATCCTTGAGTCTCTCTATCTCAATTCGTGAACCCACCACCAACACCACCACTTCTAACCACATTCAACTTTATTCATGCAATGAAACGATGCAAAGTTTGCAGACCACGAAAATCAAGTCAACAACAATAGTCAACTTTATCCATTCAAGTAAGTAAAATTGAGTTGTCCGTCTTTTCTGTATAATTCCTCATGCATATCATCAAGCTGTCACAGGTACTCAACTCAACGTCACACTTTTTCCCCCACTTGGACCCCAACATGAAGGAAGACGATGATTTTGTTGCATAATAAATGCATCTAAATCAGGATGAAATGATGATGATGATGATGATGATGATGAGGGAGACAATGGACTGGCAGCCTTAATGATTATGATAATGTATTTTTTAGAACAAAACAAATTGTTGGGAAAAAGAGAGGAAGATTAACATGTGTGCATGCATGCTTTCATCCCATTTTACTTATTTTTTTAACATGATTTCATTCCATACAATGTGAGATGTTGAGTGAAGTCTCGTCTGACTGGATGAATAACTCATCTTCCTTTTCACACTTTTGCTTTTGTGAGCTCTTCACTCGGAATGAGGTTTAGGTATTGTGCTGATGTAAACAGGATTTCTCTATCTACTATACGACCCTAAAGATACGCATATTTATATAGTTTTCTGTTAAATGAATGGAATGAGACATGTTTATTCATACTCAGCAGCAATATCAAATGAATTAAAAACGAGTGGACACTTAACTGCCGGTTGCGGCGACTCCTCATTTTTGTGATGCACTCATTAAAGTCAAATTAGGATACAAGCTAATTATCCACTAGGTTTCGTATTGCAAATTTTTCACGACAAAATCCGCGTTTTCCAATCAAGTTAAATATTTTTTCTAAAAAAAATTACGCAAATGAATTGCACCTTTAAAATCCATTTTGTGGTCAATTTTTATCCGGAAATTTTATACGTCAAAATTTATGTGTAACTCTTTGACATCAAAGCAGCTCAATGACAATGACAGAGCGTTTTCATATTCAATTTTCCTTCCGTTTATATCCCCAAAGTTACAAGACAAAAATTTTTGGCGATGAAAGAGAAGATATAAATACGTGGAGGAAGTCGTCTCGACGCATGAATAAGAATGAGACGTGTTTCTCAATTTTTTTTATTTAGTCGAGTCGGTCCTGAGACACTGATGTGATGTGGTGGTGGGACACGTCGGTATGTAAAGAGAATCTAATACTTAATAATACTCTTTGCCACCCTATTCTCTTGCCTGACTGACATTTTTCTCTTTTGCAGAGATTAAAACTTCTTAGCCACTGCAGTTCGAATGGAGAGGACGGGAAGAAAATCTTGTCATGAATTCTTGAGAGTGCATCCTATGCTAAGTTGTGATGAATAATATAGTATAATATGGTATTCGATTTGAATAACAATATATGACAAAACCAGATTCTCTTCATTTGAAAGAAAGAGAGAGAGAGAGAGAGAGAGAGAGATAAGTAGGCAAGATTGATGAGAGTCATGACAACACGCACACCATTCTCTATTCTTCCTAAAAAAGACAAGTCGAAGATGTAGACGTACATGGACAAATCATAAATAGTTTTATTTCCCTTCTTGTACTGGGGGATTGAGAGAGATTCTCAAACTCTACCTTGTAAACTGAGTGCACAAACTGTCCTTAATCGAGTTTGTACTGATTTGACAAGGAGAAAGTTGGTGATACTACGTGTATTTTGGGGGAGTTTTATGAAAAAACAAATCCTGCCTTTAACACCTATTTCTTAACCCCATTGCTCTGTCCCTTGCATCAATAATATCAAAATTGACCCTTCAAGAAATTGGAACAATGCACTGTATTGCAATAATAATGTAAACAATCATGTATTCCCGGTAAGAACCAACACCAAAATTTCTTGCCTGCTACCAGTTTTCAGTGTAAACTGGTTATCAAATTAATTTTTCAGTTGCATTCCCAATACATCGAAAAATTTGTCCTCATGAAATCATCATCATCATCAGCTCATCAAAAGAAGATGAATGATCCAATGAAGTTTACAACTATTTCCTACTGATTGAAATTGAAGGAGCGCTAATGACATCATGTACCACAGAATATCAAACAGTCATTCACACCGTATGGATTCATATATTGCATATTATTGCATCCGCTCCTTGTAGAAAAAAATCGTCATCAATGATTTCCTATCTTATGCGACCACCTAATGGGTTTTTATGCATTCATGTCATATTTTTTACCATATTTCAATACCTGTGACTGATGATGCAAGTGAGTATTGATCATATCATAATATTCCGTCTTTGGTCAGAACCAACTGTCAGTTTCTTTCAAATCTTTCATTTCTGCTTCTTATTACTTAACCAAATCCCATACCCATACATATTTACAGATTTTTTGACGAGTAATTAATACCAGCTATTTTTTCCCTGTGTTGAAAACTGTGTATATAGCGTCATTTAGCGGAAGGCAAAAAGTCGTATGGCGTAAATGTAAAAACACAATCAACTCATGTTTTTCTTGGTCTAAGAAGTTGGAAAAAGGAAACCCATCAACTGATTGATAAAAGGAATATTATAGAAGAAAAATAAGTTTTTGGCTTGAACTTCCATATGGCCAATGGCGCTTCTTTCATCAAACGTAAAGAAAACAATTTAGTCAACACACTGCACTGCATATTCTACAATGTAAGAAAAAATCCACCAAACTATTTGCAATAACGTTGCATTGTTGAATACATAGGGTGAAGTGAAAACGAAGTTTTGTGTGCACAACGTACGGTTAAGGAGTAAAGGAAAAAGTATGAGATTCAAACGGGTGCAAGCAACTCCTATGGAAAACGATGGAAAAAGAGGGATTTATACGTAATACTTAAAGAAGTGTACGTACGTACGTACAAAATTTGCAGATAGATTCAAAGATTGGTGCAGTGCAGGCAATTTCTGACTGTTTAGTAAGTATATTCATAGAGCGTTGTTTGTGCGGATTTTCGCATGAATAAAAAATGTATCTTTTTCACAGACTTTGGTATCAGATTAAGGGGAAAGGAAATCAAAGGAAATGGATTACTTGGAGTGGTAGATGTAGACGTGCATATTATATAAAATACTTTTGTATACTTGTAAGGAAGGATTATGAAATCAGAGGCTGCTGGTAAGTACGCACATCCATAAGTATATGAAATGTTCATAGTATACATATTATGTAGTAAGGATGTATATAGGTATATATGGATTAGAAATGAAAAGTACTTCTGAGAACTATATCTTATCATCGACTCATATATAAAAATGTGAAACTGGGAAGCTAATACATTTGCTTTCTATAAGCTGCTTAAATTTCGCTTGAGCGGAGGTTATGTCTCATATAATTTACGTAAAAGTAATGTAATAATATGCTTTGGCATTCAGCAAATAGGCGGTCGATTACAATGAATCACAGTCACCGTTTAATTTATGTATGCTGGCAGTAGCCAAAGAAATTTTTTTCTGTTGGCTATTTTTTTTATAATACTGCAGCGTTGTCGAGTTTTTGGTAAGAAAAATTTCTTAAAGCTAGTAAAGGGTTCTATTAAACATTAATTAGCAACTCGTAGCCTTACTAATTGCATGCTATCTTGAGTATTAAGCGTTGTTAACTACGGAACTTACCTGTGTCGTTGGCTGCAGACTATTCTCAATTTGTTGCTGATCGGTCGGGCGTCGATTCGGAGTGGAATACATTTTCCTTTTAGGATTTTCTCTTCCTCTACCATTCTTTGGTGACTGTGGTGCTGGTGGCTGCTGTTGCTGGGAAGGAGAAGATGATGATGGAGGGCCATACTGAGGGTTTGGTTGCTGTGGAACCCCATATTGTGTATTTGGTTGCTGTGGAACTCCATATTGGGGACTAGGCTCCTTTGAACGATTATTATTATAACCTCTAGCATATGAATCAGTTTCATCATCATCAGATTTTTTATCAACTTCATTAGTTTTGGACGTTGGTATTGGAGAATCTGTAGGGTAGTCATTAACCACTTCATCCTCTGGACCTAGCGGAGCTCCATACTTTTCTGTGGGAACACCGTATTGGTAGTCAACCGAGGAATTTTCTTCCGGTGATTCACCTTCATCATCTGCTATAATCGTGACTTCCGTAGTGGCTCTCATTTGATCATAGTCCACCTCATTCTCTTGTCCACGCTTTTGATTAATTTCTGGGGCAGAGTATAAAGCAGGAATTTCTGGTTTTGGAGCAGAGTAGAGTGCTGGAATTTCCGGTATTTGTCTAGGGTTCCTCAATGTTGAGTTCTTCTGCCCATTTGATGATGACGATGATGAAGCTGAGGAAATAGGTCGTTTCTGTTGCTCACCACTTTTTCGTTGTTGCTTGGATGAAGCTCCTCCAACCGGATCCGTTAGCGTGCCTATCAAAAGACTTGAAATCAGGAGAAGGAAACCCTGTGTAGAATAACAAAAGAAAAACATAGACACATCAGACGCAAATCCTTTCTAAAGAAAATCATTTTTGTTTATTTTTGTCATTTTCTCTCCATTCCCATTTCCTCTTAATTTCAACATGATTTCTCCCTTTGTTAGATAAATCCAAGTATTTCCTACGCATCGAGTGATATTTTTATCCAAGCTCTGTACTCATTTTTATCTCCTCCAGTAAGATCAATTGACTTGATTTTCTCCATAACTCTAATCAAACTTGTTTCTTCTGACAAACATCCGTCTTAAATGATATATCAGTTTTGTACTTTGTTACTCATCCATATCAAATATCAAATTATGTCTGTTTCTCTATCTCATTTCCAAGAATAAGTAGAAAACACGATATGATTAAAAATAGTAATTTATACCGAAATATTTACAAACGGGAGAAAAGATAGAAATAATTGTTTTCCTTTGAGGAATTGCTCATCAATTCAGCTCTTTCTTCCCAGAAATATAAAACTTTCAATGTCTTGGTGTTCACTTCAAGAAAACTCCATTATCAGTGCTTCTTCAGGCGAGACAGAGTGAGACAGACTTAGCCTTTCTTTTACACGTCATCTTCATTTTCATCCTGTAGCTCAGCCAACGTAACAAATAATGGGTTACGTGTTTATTGGCTTAGCACCCATGATCATCATCATCGTCGTCATCATCATGGCATATAACGCAATCATTGAATACATTTTGTATGACAATCGACATGAAAATGAAATGTGGGACAATACAAAAGAGATTTTGAATTGGGACTCATGATCATTGTCCCTGGATCAATCTTCATCAACCTTTTGTGTTTTTTCTATTCTTTTTTTTTCGCGAGCTTGCGTAGTTGTACAGAATTTAACATTTAACGTATTATTTCTAAGACAACTACTCAATTGATTACTGATTACTCTTCTTTGTGTCTTCTCTTTCTTGGCCACATTTTATTTTTGCATGCAGCCACAGTTGCCACACAAGTAATATGTGCAATATTATTTGGGTTTACAAAAGAACTCTCATGATATAATTGTTTTGAGTTGGAAATTGTGTTAAATATTTTATGCTGCAATTTTCTACCAAATTTGTCTTGCTCGCCAAAAAGCTTGTTGAAGGCAAAAATTATTCCCAATTTTCTTCAATTACTTTTAACGAGTTTTACAACCAACAAAAGCGATAAGTAGACGTTCAACGTTCCAGCTGCCACATTTACGCTTCCAAAATGCAAAATGAGAAGCTGGAGAAAGAAGCCAACTGGCAATTCTTCGGGATATGAATAAAATAGGAGAGAATATGGTGAGAGGAGCAACTTGCAATGGGTGGAAGAATATGTGATTTATTTGTCTCGGAAAACTCTCTGTCGCGTCATCAAATTATCCAATTTCTACAACCATCTTCTTCACTTCTCTTCCCTCTCTCAGTTCTTTACTCTTGTAAAATATTCAGGTTTGAAATTTCTATTGCATTTCACACTCCAGTACCATTTTCCAATAATTCCGGGAGTGTGCTCTGCCTGCTCATTCTTTGCTTTTGCTGGCAAACGCTTGAGTATTAACAATGTTGAGGGTTGAATGGGCAATCCACGTGTTGGGAAGTGTTCTAAAGTAGGCGCAATTGCGTCTACTAACCGCCCCACGTTTGTTGAGATTCATGGAAAATGTCTACATCTATAATATACAACTCCTCTTTTCGACTTGAAAGCGCAATTCTTCTGCTTACGTAATTTGGGTTTTTAGACTATAAAATCATTCCGCAAGAATTGCATGCGTTAGCTTGAGCACAGTCAAAATGTTTCCGGGAAGAAAACGCGACAAAAGTATTCAAAGGTTTGCAATAATTCCTTACTTTCATAACCTGAAAATTCTACATTTTATTATGTTCCAGAGAAATTTCTAAGACATTTACTTGTTTATCCTTGTTCATTGTGTTTACGTTGCTACTTGATATGATATTACACGGCTACATGTAGTTATTATGTATTACATGCAAAATGCTATTCCTTAGAAACAGAAACCATCAAATTAGCATTTGTGCAAGCTAGCATTGTGTGACCCAAATCTGTGCTTAGACTTAGGAAGACTGTAATTGTAGCTCGGAGCCTTCAGCCTCGTAGACTACTGAGATTGTATTGCATTGCAATTCTGAACCTAGTGTTAGAATCAAACATGGGGTAATGTAAGACAACGGTTTCAGCATGAATTTAATTTCTGAGCATCAGTTTGATTCTCAGGAAAATAAGTTACATCACTTTAGCTGTGAATGTCAAGAATCTACATAAAAAGTTCAGAACCTTCGTATTGACGTAAAGCCACTTTTATAACAGTGGTCGAGGGCATCCCTTGTCTATCATCTATATAATAATCCACGTGTTTTGAAAAAAAACTCCGTATAACTAGCATAGCTTACTTAACATCAATGCTTTACGTAGCATCATGTCCCTCGAAACCACGCTGTAGGAAATGTTTTGTTTAAAACTTTCGGTTTGAACTAGCTCGCCTACACAAGGCCAATCAATTACTTAACGATGCGTTAATTTGCGACGCTTTCTCTACAAATCTGAAAAGGCAACCAAACGAAACAATTTATGTCGGATTCCTTTCTTCCTCTTTTCAATAAAATTATAATACCGGTTTCCAGTCAAAACGGTTTTTATTTCAACCTTGAGATCTCCTCGTGTCGTGTCTGTTTTTTAAGTTCGCATGGCAGCAGCAGCTATGACATTGGAATTACCGTGAAAGTATCACCTACGGAAAAAATAAGACTGATTCCTTTTGGAATTCGACAGAATACGCAGAGATTTTGCATAAAATCCCATTTCTGGTATATGATACTTTTCCGCAGAATAACAGTGGGACGTCGAACGTCGTTAAAGTGCTCATGTCAGAATTTTAGTGGCGTGTGTCTATTGTCCAAATATTTATGTCCGAAGCAGCCTCATGCTCCTTTTATCCATAAAGCATGCTCCATGCTTTAACGAAGGTAATAATTTGACATAACGAAAATACACACCATTGTTTCTACAACATGAAATAAAAGGAGTACCTTGAAAATTTGTAAGGAAAAGAGTAATAATATTTTGACAGTAAACTTTAACTAAATGAGCCCAACTAAAATGGAATGGTTACAAACGTTATGTTCTAGCCAGTTTTAATAGCTACCCATTACTCATTTGCGGGAAACCAACAAAAAAATGACGTCAACAAAGAAAAACGAAACTGAAAGGAAGTAATCACATTAACTAGCTGATTCGATATATAATATACGGCATATTGTTATTATCTATGGAATTCATGTAATTTATAATTTATGTCTAAATTTAGCATGCGACTTTTTCCAAGGCAAAAGAGAGGAGGAGGATTTTTCTCATTGTGTGTGTGTGTGCACGAGTGCGCTCTCTTAAAATCCACAAGGGAGCTTTAGATACGGAAAGGGAGGGAAACTACCAAATAAAAACTAGTCTAAGAAAATGGAAAACTTACCAAAAGGCTTCCAACTCTTTCCCATCCTCTCGCTTTCATACTATAAGTGTGTGAGACGTTCCAGTACAAGTCTTTATAACTCCTTCCGTTTTAATACGTCTTCTCCAAGCCCAGCCGTCTGTTTTGACTTTGTTCTTGTGAAACTCAACTTTTTGAAATGATTTTGTAACAAAAAAAACTTTGAATTGTAATGGTATTATTGAATTCCCTGGAAACCGTGGAACACACTTGAGCAAACAAAAATAAAAACAATTTGAAATTTGCGAGTAATGTAAACTAAAACTAGTTTACAATTCTACATGTTTTCCATCTCGTTTTACAATGGTTGGGAACAGAGCTTCAAGTAACTTTTTTCCTTTTTGTTTGTGTCTGTCCTTATTTGATTTTCTGAAGGGAATTTGTTTAATTTGTGGCAAACTAGTCGATTACGTTTATAGCAGTTGCACACACGACGTTCCCTTTCTCTCAATCTCCAATTTATGGAAACAGCAGGTAGGTTGCTACAAAAGGGTTTTGTAATGAAAAGGAGAGTGAAAAGTCGGTTTTTAGTATTGAGAAAGAAGGGGGAACAATGGAATGTACAAGTTTTAGATAAGATTAATGAGTTATGATGAATCCTGGCGGGCACTGATTCTAATGTTGATTTTGTGGTGTTTGTGTTGACGTCTGGATGCCAGTTTTTGACTCATTCACTCAAATGAAAGCTTATCTATGAGAAGGAAAGTTGTCTTAACTTTTCTGTTTTTCATTCAACAGAAATATACTAGGAAAGTTGGAAACTTTTGAAAGGGAAATACTTATTCATAGGGAAATCAATGGTTTGGAAGAAAAATTGGATTCGAATGGTTGGGTGGTGATGATAATGATGTTTTTTGAGGGAAGATTGCTTAGTTAATTTATTCCACTACAAACAACTAGATGGACGTTCACAAAATCTAAAAATACACTTTGAAACAATGTATAACTACGCCAGAAAATAAAAACTTTTTTTAGCCGACTAAAACTTATGCTTTTATAAACAACAACATTTCGTGTAAATTATTTTTGTTGCGTCTTTTCGAAACGACGTTGCAGTAGTTAAAAAAATGGTGAGTAAACAATTTGATAGAAGAGTCACTGAAAAATTCCGACTGAGGATAGAAGATGAAAACCCAACTTATTTATATATGAGTAGGAGCCCTTCCTGCTTGAAAAAATGGTGAGGCTACCAAACAGCATTTTTGCATTAGCATACACAATCTGTACATTATATTATGGACCCTTAAAAATTAACCCATTGTTACTAATGATTTGAAACGCATGTGCATACTGCATCCATACATCTTTACATGGAAGAAAAAAATGGTCAGTTTTACGTAACGGGTATAGGGAAGGTAGCAGCAACTTTCTGTAAAAGTAATACGTAAACGCTTCATCTTCAATTATACACGTATGAATATTAATGAATGTTAAATTTAAAATGTGTAGATGAACAGACGGACATCAAACCAAAATCATAATAATAATATCCATAAACAACTAGTAAATCTCACGTCATAAGATGCTATTCTAGCACCTACGCTTTCGTTTGGCATTTGTAAATATTATTGGAGCATGTTTCTTTCTTCATCGTATCACATCACATCACATCATGTCTTCTTCTACATCGACCGATGATGATGTTTATCACATCCCCATTTATATTTAATACTGTTCTTTGAGTGTGTATACATATACATGCTAATAAGATGAAGAGTGATTTTTGTAGGGGATCTTCCGACACCAGACCATACCACATACAACTAGCTAAAAATATCCCTATAATTCTGCACGCTCACGTATGTAATCCCCTTTTTGATACTGAGGCATCACATTTACATGTACTAACGCTTGACATAAACATATGAATTGTGTAAGTACTTTTGCTATTTATTACTTTATTAGGTGCTTTAAAGGTGGATTGGATATACCTAGGAATAATAGGAAAAACATGGTATTTATGTTGGATGAGGTTTGGGTAAAATTGTTTGAAGATTTTCAATTCTTTATTTTCCCTTTGCAAAATTTTAATAGAGACAACATAGCAGCAGGGGGAATTTTAAGCATATTATTCATGTTTTAAATGGAAAAGCTTATAGTAAATTCACATGACAAACCACATGGATTGATGTGTACAATATAAGTTTATTTAAGCTCTCTGAGGTCTCACCTCATTCCTTCTCTAGCAGTGAACAAGCACCATTACTGACCAAATCAAAGCAGTAGTTCTTACTTTGTAGTTGATACCTTCATTTTAGTTCCATTCAAATTAAAGGTGAGCGCATTTATCAGACAAAATAAATTCCGAGTTTATAATGAAAACATGATTGATTTGAACCTATGAGAAAACTCGGAATGGAATCATCATGTGTCCCGTACATATATTTGCAGAGGACAGGAGAATCTTGATTTAAGTTGATACGAATCCACATTTCCAATGAGGGTGCGAAGCAACTTTTCAACAACCTTTTTCCTCCAAGTGCGAACATTAGTCAGACTCGTGCATGCGTAGATATATTCGTTGCCAAACCTCAGTTTTCATTTTCATCTCAATGTTCTTGCTCGCTTTCAAGGGCATTGCCTTATATAATTTGTAATTTATGGGTGGATGAAATGTGCAGCTGCCACTGTTTCTTTACATTTTCTATGAACTTTACACAACCAGAAGAGGTACAGAGTAGTAGAGTGTGCTCCTTGGATTTATGAATTTCTGTCACAATCATAAATGGTTCTTATCCGTCTTCGTTGGTCACTCATGTCAGGAAAGTTACATGGTTTAAATTCTTTGTTCTCTCCAACCAAACCACTGCAGCCAATACTATTTCAGATGTAATAAAAGTTGTCAAACCAAAAAATCAGAAACAGAGTCGATCAAATACTTTGCATTCTCAAAAATTATGCAAAATCCTTTTAGTCCTCACTCTGGTAAAGTCACCTCAACATCCTTGTGAAAATATTCCACCAGCAAAAGTAATATTATGTAACCATGACCGATTTAACGGAATAATTACACTGATGACTATTTTTTGACGTTCATGACGGTATTTCAACCTGCAAACCCTGGACATAATTAAACTAGCATGATGGCATTATTGTCTCATTTATGATTTTATATTTTGCTTGACCACATTGTGATAGATTGCTTGCTGGTTTTAGTTTTCATAGAGAGCACCTAATTAAATTAATGCCGTCAATATAATTATCCTGTCAAAGTTCAAAAAGGTAGCGAATGCAACATGCTGTTTTAGCAAATTACTAAAAGTCCATTGACCCAATTCCCCGCTAGCCAACATATTATTTTCAAGGTGAGGATGAGGATGGTGATGCTGATGACGACGGTCCTTCCGATCCGAAGGATGTGTTTGTTTTGTAAAAACTCCTTTAGAACTACTGGGTGAGAATATTTTTTGACTTTTGTATAATAATACTCACGCGGTAGGTGGTACAGGAAGGTTTAGGGAAAGGAGAATCCTTGTTTAGAATTTTTACATAGGAGCTATTGTTGTGAACACCAAAATTAAATAATTTAAATGAGCTGTGAAATCACACGATCATCGATTGCGGTCACTCACACACTAGAACTAGCTAGTTTCAACAAGCTTGCTAGGTTTTAATATGGCGCTGTAAATTCAAAAATTTCAGGGTTTTTACTGCTAAAAGATAAATCAGTTTTGAATAATTTCAACCACTTAACCATGGTTTTCCATAATTTGCATTAAATGCATATGATTAAGAGCAAGTTTATAAGTATGAAAGATGGCATTGCCTTCAATTTTTGTGAACTTCCTTCACAAACGATTTTTCATAAAAATAGCCTAAGCATTAGCGATTCTAAGGACTCAAAGCATCATGTCATAAGATTAAGTATTTACGATAAACATTCTTTCCAAGTAGTTTACTCCTCCTTTGTGTGCGCTTGGTTGTTATGCAATAGCAATCACGCTGACAACAATGCACTTTTAGGATCATATCTCCATTGATCTGGCTAATTTCTCGTGTTTAAAGATGATGGTTGTTATGTAACTCACTCGTGCTCAGTCTCTGTTGGTGATATGTGAAGTGTCAGTTGAAGCATGTTCATGTTATGTTCTGTTTTTGTTCATTTCACTACATTGTGTTGTATTGTGTATTGACAATCGAATCGGATGCTTGCAAAAGAGTGCAGTTTTTATGGCAATACTTGACAATATACGCCTGTACATATACAAGACACCCGTCTGCTTTGGCTTTGGCTTGTCTCCTTTTCCCCTTTTCATCTTCTTCTAAATTCATACAATTTGTGTCTGGTGAAATATGCGACACGCTGTGGCTTGCCTTTGGCTACAAGTTGGCATTAAACAAGAGAGGCAGCCACTCACTCACATTCAACCAACTCACTTACTGCTTCAGCTCAGCTCTGTCGATTTGAGTTTAGTTTAAAGCACCTACAACTTACCAACAAGGAATGATGATGATGTTGATGATGATGATGCAGAAGGAGCAGCGCAAGAGTTTATGCTAAGCTTCCGGCTTTGCCAAAAATTTTGCTCATTAATCAGTACACTCAATATTTTTTTATGACGGGCCCCAAACTCCATGTCAATAAAACTGTGAACAGAAGTTTTGTAAATGGTATTGGTATTACACACTACGTGACCGAATTCAATCAATCATAGTTTTTAATGCAAGCAGCAGCTCTATGAATTTTTTATGATGTCAGTATCCAGTTTAAGATGATTGATATTAAAAGTTGGAAGAAGTTGATGATGTTTTATGGTAAAAAGAATATAGAATCAAGTCAGCGAAAGAAAATACGTAGTTTCTTATTACAGTAAACAACTTTATTGAAAGTCTGTCAAAAAATCACACCTGTCAGGTAAGTTGTAATTAGGTATTTGGTATATAATATATTTATATTTAAGTATCATGTAACTATTCTTTAACACTGTTTTATATTGTTATTCAATCATCACTTTATGTTGTGGACTCACATAATTAATACTATTTTTATCCATGTATGATGCTATATACTCCATTTGAAACTTTAAGGTACACAATTCTAACGACCTACATCAAATGTGTTACTAGCTAAAACGTTCTTTGGTTAAATTGATTTTAGTTTGCGTTTAGAAAAATTAAACTAGAATTACAATTCATTGATAAATCAACAACAATGCCTCATTCACTTACCAATTGAAATCTTTGACATGCTTTGGTTACTATCGTGAGTGTTGTTTTTGTGTGTCACAATAAAATGAAGCAAGGCAAATGCTTTTAAATCTAGTTAACTCGACACAGATCTGATTGATATATTTGTTGTATAAATAGTTTAAAGTTTGAAATCGTAGCTACATTATTACATATTAATTGGACTTCCCTTGTACCATCATCCTACTTTTACATAGTATCACTTTGTTTGCCTTTACTTTGAGATCTTAATTCTTAAGATGTTTGCATGAATGAATGAAGTTAAAGAGGGACAACGAATGTTTCTTATCTTGTAGGGACATTTTTTATAGAATTTACGACTATATTACATACGTAGATATTTTAAGTGAATGCAAATATAACTACTGCAACGTAATATTCCCTAAAGGAGGTTGAAAGCACAGTTCATTTATTCAAACATTCCTAGTGAAAAAAGAGAGGTTAACATTTACTCAAGTCAGCATTACTAATGTATCTAATTTTATATGCATGTATGTATATATTTACAACGAAACATGGGGAAAAGTTACATTTAATTATTTATGAAAATTGTACGTTTCGTGGAAAGCGAGGAGAGATTCTTGTTATCTTTTTTGTATATTTTTTTTTGAAAATCCTTTGGAGGCTTGTACCATATTATTTCAACAACAACAACACAACCATAATGTTTGATTAAAAGTCCATCCAAGAAAATGTGTGAGTTGGTGAGGAAGGGGAAGGAAAGAGCTCCTCCACTCACAACAGAGAAAACAAAACAAATCATGTTTGTTTAAAATGTTTGCGTACTGCTCATTATTACCAAACCATCCGTCAATCCATCCTTATTTTGAAATCATCACTCCGTGTTCCCAGCTTCTTTGGGTCGAACTGAGTGAGTAAATGGAGGAAAAAGTATATTATATTGTTGAAATTCTTTACATAGGTAGATAATATTTCAATTTGCGTCATTATTCACTCCATCAGGAGCACCAGGACACGGTTTGTTGTTTAGTATGTAATGCAAAGTTTTTTGAGTACGAATTTGAGCATGAATTTAAGTGAATTGGAATGTATGCTCAAGAGGACAGTGGTTTGGTTTAGTTCTAAACTTACTTGCACATTCACCAGGATGGAAGCTTATGTCATCAATTGCAAAACCACCGTTATTGGCTTGGCCTTCTAAGATAATTCTCATGGGATTTGATCCGTCCATGGATACTTGGGCTGGCCTCCAGATTGGACTTTGTGTGTTAAGGTTTGCCGCAGTTAATTTCCATACCTGAGGATCAAAACCGTGGGTTTTTGAATTGGAATGAAAAAGAATGTAAATGTAATCAGTAATCCAAATAAATAGGAAAATGAGTGGGCAAAGTCTCAAAGGATAAATGTAGGTATATCTAAAGTGCATTGCATCGTATCCGATCGAGTGTTTAGGAAAATGGATACGGATCAAATCAAAACTTCATGCAAAACACACACACACACACACACACACACACACACACACACACACATACCCAGAATTATAACGGGTGGCGTGTTTTATCTAAAGTTTCATTTACGTGCTTTATAAGGAAAGTAAATTTGGAGTTGAGAACAGACATGAGCAAACAGAGAGCCGCAGCACAAACCTGTGTTCCTTCATCATCATCAGATGAATCGGAGTCTGGCGATTTTGGTTCCGCCGTCAACACACGAAGCACGGTAGACTCTCCTGCACCAAAACCAGCGTACCTGAAAATAGCACGTTATTTATCAATTCGGATTAGAGAGAAACTCGTGATTTGATACATGAATGAAAATATATATGTAAATCATTGAAAGGAAAGAGGAAGCCTTTAAAAAATAACCCTCTTTCTCAAAGCTTCATCTCCTCACCGGTAATTAGAAAGCCTAAATATAGGTTAAAATAAAAATATTATGAAGCTCAAGTAACTTCACATCGTCATACCAAAAAGAGAAACACATCCGATCCCCTGTTGCTGGAACCATTGACACTAATCGTACTGGTGGACCTTGAGGATTTTGACTGAAAATGTCGAAATACGCGTATCCAACTGGAAAAGAATGAGAGAAAGATGGGGAAATGAAAAATCTGTCATGGGGAAACATGTGATAAAACAACAACTCTACTCGCTCACTCCCATTTCCTAAACTTTTAAAGCATGTTCATTCATTCCGAAAGTTGGAGCGGAGCGGAGCAGAATATTATATTTATATCAAACCCCATTTTATTTACCTGGAGCCCCAAAAGTTTTGTCGGGAAGGTTAGCAGGTCTTCTCGTAATCGTAGCTAGCTGCCATCGATATACCAAATCTGATGTAGTGTTTTTCCAGTTGCACATATCCTTCTCAAAAGAGCACTCACCTTCGTTAACATAAGCACTATCTGGCATTGCTGAAATAATGAGAAATAACACACATAATTTAAACCACATTATAGTCTTGTTTTTTTGCAGAAGCAAATTTAGTTTCAAAATATGAAACTCATTCTTAAAATTAGGACAGCCAAATAATGTGCGAGATAAATTGGGTCATTTTTTTAACGATATGATTTCATTTTAAACGTACAAGCAGCCAAAATAGGAAATGTGGTTCTGTTTTGGTGTGAATTATAAATGAGCTTTGTACAAAGTCCTCATAAATTCTCCTATTCCCTTGAAAACAGTTACGATTATGGAATACCGCGTTGTATAGTTACAGTCCTGTGTGTTGTGTTGTGCACTGGATAAATTTTGTACATTAGTAAGCAAAATCGCATGATACACTCTCATTTTCATTGCCACCACCACCATACCAGAACTAGGGTTTCTTTCTCTGCCGCATAGTTCTTGAATAGGTAACATAGCAGCAGCATCACCATCAAATGAATTATGCACCATGCATGCTTCTTTTTCTTTTCTTGTTTCTTCCGAGGTAAGTACATGAAAAACTTATTAAATGCAGTAGAAGTAACAACACAAAGGAAAAAGGAGGAAAACGCCATGGCCACATTAGTTATATTACTGTAAACGCACATAAGCCTCCTAACTATATCGTACCTCCGGAAAAAACCATAGATAATAATATGACCATATATATTTGTAGGAGATATGCGCCATCATCATCAGAATGTTATGTTATGATTTGATAATGATGATGATGTTTTTGTTGGTGTAGACTGCGTTGTTAACACAACAAAATGTACTCTTTCAATTTTATCTTATGTTAGCCTTACACCTAAAAAGAAATGGGATGCAATGCGGTGCGGCTCCCTTGCAATTCCGAGGAGATGCATGATGTTATAGTCGCACACACCAATAAGTCGTCTTTTCCCTTTTCTTTCTGTGTTTTTTCTGAGACTGAATGCAAATGCGGAGATAGATGAAAGGAGAAGGAAAATAAATATAAAAAGAGTGATGAATAGGTGCAGCAACGCCGTAATGACAGAGATAGATGAATATAGATGATGTTTCAACATGAACACAATAAATACATACAAACATTTCTGCATTGTTTTGCTTTCAATTGGGGCATACTGAAAATCTGCAGATATAAAAAAAAGGCTTCTTGTTTGTGCAGCATTATAAAACTCGACTGCAACAACATATATTTTATGCATAAAGTCGATGTCAAAAGAACCAGTCCAAGTTGATTGTATGCAACTGAAAAGAAAATTGAAATGTACGATTACGAGAACGGAAGTATTTCTGCATAATATCCTGAGCTGGTGACGTGTGCGTATTTAGCAAAAATATGATGTATTATGTAGAACAGCGATGCAATGGTGGATGGATGGTGGAAGAAAAAGAGAAAAATCAATAAAAGATGCGGTAAAGTTGGATGCATTTATATGGACGCTGAACTGAAGGTTTTCATGATGCGTATGGAAGCATGCACGTCGTCGTCGTGTTATTTTACACATTCAATGCTGAAAAAGTTTAAATACGTTAAAGACTGGTCCATAAAAATTTGACAAGTTGAGACTTACTTGTACAATCTCCCTCGAAAAATGCAATGTCATCAATGGCGACAAATCCGTTGGCTCGACTTGATCCATGAATACCCTCGAAGACGATCTGTGATGAGAATAGAAGAGTACAATTAAACATGATAGGAATATTGTACAGCATAGCATTGTGCCTTTAAAATGCAAAAGCTTTTTCTCAACAAGATAAAAGGTGACTTGTGTTTGTCGTACATGGGACAGACCGCATCTCATTCTATCATCTCAGTTTCAGTTGTATTGATTTCATAAAATACGTCACACGTCACAAACTGTGGCAGACGCATGAATGAAAAATAATATGGGAGTTTGTCATAATAAAATCTACTTGCGTTTCTGTTTATTCGACGAAGAATTTCGTAAATATTAGTCTGATTGTGAGTATTACATGTTACATACATGAAAACCATTAAAAGCTCTCGTTTTTGCTAAAGGGTTGCATGTTTTATATTTGAATGTTCTCAATACTATAACGTAACAAGTTGTTATGAAATATAAGTTTGACATGTGTAAAATTGAATACACAGAAGAAGATCTGTTTTGACTAAAAACCTCATTGAAATCGTGATTGAATATTTGTCAGATTATTCCCGGAAATTTTTACCACATGTCAGCTACTCAAAACGAACAATCAATCAATTTTATTGGAGTGGAAACTTTTGTCATTTAATATTGGTAATTGTGTTGTAGAGGAATTCTCAGCAAATTGTCAATGAGAATTGTTATAAAAGCATGACCGAATGCAGAACGTTAACTAAAGCATAGTTATTTGTATATTTGTATCACGTTTCCGTAATTTACCTGGACGGGTTCGGTTTCCATGAATTTAGCCTGAGCATACTTCCAAACCGGAGCCTGTTGATTATAGAGTCTCCAAATTGGAGTCATTTTGGGTTGATGATACGCCAAGTCATTGTTACTGCTCGCACTTGGTGCAGGTTTTGTATATACTTTGAGTCCTCCCAAACTCGGTCCAGTTGTGTCAATAAATGGCTCATGCATATAATACCTGTGTAAATAAATTGAGTTGATCCTCAAACACTATCGAATCTCATTTCATCCCATCACAGCTTCTACCATACTCCCACTTCTACTTTAATTTACGAGGAAGTAACTTGCTACCATGAACTAACTGCGCAATTCGGCTCTCATGTTGTGTGAGATAAAATTCAATTTAATTTTATACCCTCATGTTTCAAAACAATCAATCAATTTAATTAAACTTTGAAAGACCCACCAAAAATTCAAGATTTAATGAACAGATGCAGATTTACGCTGAAAATTTTAATAATAATTAAAAGCTTTCCATTTTATTATTATGCATTATTACCAAAAAGAGATGCATCTTGGTTTGCTTGACCCATTGAATGGGGGTGAAGTCATCCATGCTCTATCACCAGCTCTCTGAACACTAAGTCCACTCAGCGTCATAAAATTTCCTGAAACAAAAGTCAAGATTTGTAATCAATAATTGGGAGAAATCCATCTTCCACTCCAACATAAAAATTAGGATGGACCATTATTCACAATCCCAAAGACCATCATCACCTCTTCAAATTTGTTTTTTTTTTTCGTAGCAAAAGATTGATGAAAGTGATTGCTACTTTAGCTCTCAACTGCATAATCATTGCTAAAAAAATGAGCTTGTAAATGATGTATTGTCTCTCGCTAATATCAGCTTTGTACCAATTATCACGTGTAATTAACATATTATGTAAAATGCTGATGAACTGATGGATTTTATATCCAATCACCAATCAATGAATAAATGGTAGCTTCACATCCGAATTGAAAAATAATTATTACATGAATTGATTGCATTTCATAGATAAAAAGCTTCCGCAAAGTTTGGAAGGGAAAGTGAATGTGAAAATGTTTCTTTTTCTTCTTTCTTCTATGAAAATGCATTATCATAAGTGCTATTATGTGAGCCAAGTACCACAAAAACTTTTGCGTGTTCTCGTCTCCCCGCATTTTACCTGTGGGAGATCCGATTGTGTGGTCTGAAATGGCAGTTCTAGCATTAGATCCAAGCCTTCTCTCCCAATCCATCTCATCCGTCCTTGAAGCAGGGCCCACATTTGCCCAGCCACATTCATCAATTTCAAACGTGCAATCTCCGGATACTCCAGCAGCTGTTTGAGGAGCACCTAAGTACAAAGAAAGAAATGATATATTGGGGGAATCAAAGGTATACCCATTCATAACATAAAACGGAAGCATTTCAAGTCAAAAAGACTTTAAGTTGTCGCTTTGATACGTACTATATTCCATTCCATTAATTACAGCTGGCTGCTGCCACTCGCTACAATGTAATTGCAATGTGATACACTGTTCTTTCCAAGACTTTAATTGTAAGTAGAAATTGGGATATCTATATATGTATGTAAGTAACTACATTTAATATCTTTCTTTTGTGAGAAAGGTAGCAATTAAAGATTTGAAGCGAAAAATATCATCATGACAATGAACGAGAAAATGGGAGACATTCATACATTGCTTTACGCTTTACAAAAGATCACATTTTTTTCTAGTGCGTTGCTACTGCGTTGCTACTGTTACTTCTCCACATCGAGTCGTTTGGGAGGTAAGCTGTCATGTCAAAAATGATCAGTTATCAAATCACATATCAGCCCATCTTCCACTTTCGTTTTTTTCTCTTCCTTTTTTAAATTCGGTAGCATAGCAGTAGCAGTTGGATCAGGAGAGTAAATGAAGAAAAATAAAAATGTATGAAGAAAACGAGTGTTAACTATGGTGATACAATCAACAATTACCAGTCATGTGGAGAGGTACAACAATTGCTATATTTGGTTTTTGGTTTATCTAATAATAATAAAGTGCATTTCTCGTCACATCGTCATCATCATCATCATCACGCATCACTCCCAATTGCGCTTCAATGTGGATCCTCAACACAAAAAGAGCTTCGCTTAAATTTCTTTTCATTGTAGCTTATGCATTTAGATGAAATAGACAGTCAACATCCAAATCCAAATGATTGCATTGCAATAAACTGGTGAGCTGATATGATGTTTTGGTACATTTCTATAAATCAAATCACTCCATCATCATTTCCCATTTCTTCTCATTTAGGAAGGTAGTGATTATAAACATCAACTCAACTCCTTGTAAAGAATGAGTTGGGTTCTATTCTTGAATGATCTATAAATTGCAGGGCTCTTTTTTCTGGCAGTGTTCGAAATAAAAGAAATTTTTAGTCACATAGCAATAGCGTACTTACTCAATATGTAGGTATGTATATTATTAATACAGTATTTTGAGTTGTAGTAATTGATATCGAAAGTTTAGATCATTCGTGAACAGTTGCATTTATCCATACATTATTATGAATAGCTGTCATACACTTGTCAAGTTTGCTAGTTTTCTAAATAAGCGAGCTCATTATTACAAGCATTGCTGAATGTTTGACAAGTTGTCTCCTCTATTTTTTAAAAAGAGGAATGAAATCGTTGTCAACATTTTTACTAAATGGAGACAAGTTTACATTCAATATTTTGACATTTTTTTTTATCTCTATCGCTATTTCTTTCAAAGCAGCGATGAGGAAATATATACATACGATGAGCTGCTTTGAAAGATCAAGCGACATGTTGTATGATACGAATATTATGGTCGATGTGTCTAGCGAGTTTTCTTGCAAAATCAAAAAAATTCAAATCAGACTTACTTGGACAAGCACCAGGAGCAAATGAAAGGTCATCGATGGCAATATCTCCCAAGTTGTTTTTACCAACTTCTCCCTCAAAAACGATCTGAAATTAGAACAAGGACGCAAGTGGTAAGATTGGTAAGCGTGTTGCATAGTAATCATAAAAGGTATTTAAAGTTCAATGACAAAAGGGGGAAATGGGAAAATCAAAAAGTAATAAAAATAGGTATATCCACCTTGAATGCGGTGAAGGAAGAGATTGGTACTTGTCCCTGATACCAGGCATTGCCAGCTTCACCGGATAAAGACCAGATAATCCTATCTTGATCATCTTCTACGTCGTGAACAATCACTCGCAGCGTTCCAATCCCATTTCCGTACATGTGGGTCCAAAACCGCATGCATAGTGGTGAATCTCCCTCTGCAAGTACATTTTGGAAAGTTAAATAAGCCCAATTTTTTCTATATGAAATCCTTAATTACACGTGTCATAATTGAAATTGAAAGCAGTGAAGTGAAGCGAAGGCGATTTTACACAGCATACGCTCTTTTTATTAAGCCATATGAATATTATAGGGTTCAAATACGACGCAAGAGATGCAGAAAATGCTGTGGGCGGCAGTTCCAACGACTTTTGTCCTTTTCATCCCCAATTTTTTGGAGGCATAAAAGACATAATCAGCTCAACGGGTTTGTAATTATGAACCTCATTCCATGCCGTCATCATCATCATCATCATCATATCGTCACATGTTGCCTTCTCCCAAGAAAACTGCGTAGTTAGCCTAACTTGGGAGCATAACAACTTGACATTTCTGTGACAAAAGGGATTGCCGGCCACTAATTCAAATGCAATAGAAGAAGAAACTTCATCAAGCATGCTTTTGGGCTTAAGATGTTTGGGAAGAAATGTAAATTCCCAAAGGCCAAATGTCACCTTCAATTTTCCAAAGATAAATAACTTGTCTCACTCTTTCCATTTTCAATAGATAGGTAAGGGAAGGTTATACCAAGCCTGCGCTACAAAATTGGTTTATGTCTTGAACTGAACCCAAAATTGTTGGAGAAAAGTTTTTAACAAGAACTGGCCAAGGCATCAATTTCCAAGAACATGAGACAGACGGTAAACAACTTTTTCAATTTACTTTTTCTATTATTTAAGAGAAAAAAAGTCTTCAAAAGGAGATGTAAGTATGTCTGTAAGTCAAGTCAAACAAGGAAATCAAAACCGGACAAATTACATGACTTGTTTTGTTTGTGTGTCTATTTAAGCTTGATCAGACAATTATTTATGTCTGCTTTAGGTTTAAATTTAGACGTGAGGATGACGATGTTAACTTTAAACATTCTTACAATTAGTTTAAAAAAATATATTCATGTATGTATGTATGTAGATTGAACCATCTTCATGAAAAAGTCAAAACCTTCGCATGTCACGACATAGCTAAATTGCCAACAAAAGCTGATGACGGATATGTCATCAAACTAAAAAAAACTAAAAAGAGAAATGCCATGATGCCAGTTTTCTTTAATAAAAAGTCTTTTTGAAACGAAAAGGAATTGACGTGAGTTGTGATTTTTCTTCAGTTAAATAATAGCATATATATCTAAGAAGGAAAAGGTAACAAGTTCCAAACAAAAAGTCGTGTCGTGTCCTCAACAACAATTTGCTAATAATAAACAAACAAACCATATGGCCGCAAGTATAAAGGCTGGATGAGAAGTTTTATATGAGCGCATGACTTCATGTTCATTTCCTTCTTGGTATGAATATTATACTATGTGTGTGGTTCGAATTTGATTGTACCGTGAGATGATTTCTTTGATAATGAAGTAATAATGAAAGCTCATATTAATTAACACAAAAATTTAGTAATAGAAAGTGATTAGATGAACAAATAATGTTGTTTATTTATGTAAATACAATCAAACGTGTGAGAATTTATATGTTTGTATGCATGAGTCACCTTGATTTTTTTCTATTGAATGAGTGTCATCCACTCGTCAATTGTCAATGATGATGTGTCTAGTCAACCAAAATTAGGTAGTTATACATATCGTGAGGCTACTTTAACATGAAAATTGGCTCCAAGTAAACATGCATTGGTTCTGTTCCCACATGATTAATTTCAAACAATACACGTATTTGTGATAAAGAATTAATTTTCTCAATGGAAACATAACATTTCATGCTCAGCTTCCGCATCTTCAAACCCAAATGTGTGTGACTTACTGTTGTTCCTCTTCATCAACAGTGGGATGAACATGTAAAAATATGTCACTGTAGTTATTTACTCACCCTCGTTACGTATTTATATGACAAAGCGTCAACTCAAGAGCATCTTTTGCAAAGTAAGCAGATTTGGTTGAAGTTGAAACAAGCTCAGATTTTAAATTTTCATGTTATTCTTTCAATAGAGGCCAATTTTGACCTTCACAGGAGAGCAATTTAGTCGTGCTTCAATTCAGATTCAGGAGCAGCAAATGCATAGCATTAGATCAGTGGTTTGGTTTGGATGTACTCACGATGATGATGAGAATGAATGCATCACTTCACAATAAAGTAGTGGTAGCTCTTTCCTTCAAATTTCAATCACGTTGCAAAACAATGTTCCAACGTTACATTACAAAAATGTAACATCTTCCTCCCCTCAAAAAACTACACTTTTTTTCACTAAAGTCCGAGCCGAGTTAAAACTTTAAATGAAAAACTTAAACACGACATGACAAGGGACTTTTCGTCGCGTTTGCACAAAAACTTTTCTATTCGGTGCAGCGAGGTGAAGTGAAGCAAATAACAAGAAGGAACTCAACTCAGAACAAAGCCTACTTCATTAGCCTTTTGGCTCTCCCTTATGCATTTATGTATGTATGCTTAAAATTACAACAAAAGTTGCAACTTTAACACAAAAAACATGAAACAGCGTTCCAAGTGCACCCTCAGAAAGCCAACACATCAAGAGAACAAGTTGTAATTAGTTAAAGTATTGTTGAAGGGTTTTCAAAAGTCGTAAATTACAAATTATGTCGTCAAGGAGAACTCAAGGTGACCGGATATAATTATAAGGAGATGGTTGGTTGACATTGGCATAATATTTACAGTCACTATAATTCTTTGAACTAGCTTAATTAAGATGCAAACGACGTCATATGCATGTTCATTTTACTTAAAAAAACCTATTTTATGGCTCATAGAAATGAGCCAAATTGTTAAGTAAATCGTGTTAGTTCAGCATGACCTTTACTGGTTTAGTGATTCCAACAATTCATGCACAGAGTGGCTTTCCATGAGTTACAAGATGTAATCCTTATGGAATCAAGATAGAACGGTTGATGAAAATCAAGAGGAAACAAAATGCATTTTATCTGATAATAATAATAATACAATTTTATGTCACCACCGTACTCTCATTCTATTTCCCACACGTGGCGTCGTAATTTAAGGCCATTAGTAGTCAAATATGCATAATAATAAAAATTAGGAGCTTGTAGCATTATTGCATTGCAATGCCAATAATTTTCACCTTCAACAGCAGTTCCGGTTTGTGGTTTACATGAATGGAACTAAAAAATATGCATCAATGAGCTCATCCTCTGTTAAAGAAGAAAAAGTGTGCAAATTCCGCTTCCGAGGATATCACCAATTCTTCCAAAGTCCCTCATCTCATCAACACCACCATAAACTGGCAATGTATTAGGAATAATATGGAACATCTTTCTATGTATATCTATAACTCTTTAAGGTAAAGGAAAGCGACAAGGCAAGAAGTTCCGTGATCCGTAAGCAAAATGAATGAATTACCACATGGGTTTTTCCTATCTCTTTGTTACATTACATGTTCGTTCGTGTGTTCGTGAACGGTGTAGACTAGCAAAACTCGTGTTGTTGTTACTACTACTAACTTGATGGCATTAAGTAACAAATGTGTCATCAACTTTGTCTCTCACACAAAAGTTTTCTCTGCTTCAGCTGCTACTTTGCCATAAACTCCTACCATTTCTAAATCAATATGAATTGCTATCATTTATGGCTTACGTAATGCGTGTAAAATGCATATTATGCATGTATATTTCCACACTTTCTTTGTTTGCTTATTATACAATGAATCTCTTTTGTGTGCAGTAGAGAAGGTTGAGACCAACCTATACTTAAGCTACTCGGAAGTAGCCCAACTACCTTCTTTCTAGTTTGTTTACTAAACTAAGGTGCATGTTCCGTCCGTGGCGGTGATGGGGAAAACATGTAAGACAAAAAGTCTACCAAACTTTTTTTGCCTTACTTTACTTCCTTCCTCCATGTGCTTCCGTCTGTGGAGAAAACACTCTATTGGGCAGTATTGAGAGGGTGTGTGTAATGTAACATAATCTTATCTTTTGTATGTACATCTTTTTTTTGTAGGAAATAAATGGGGAAATATGTAGCACTTCCCATTTTCGGCTGTCTAAATCCAATGTCCTTTACTTTAACATAACGTCGTGTGAATGGCCATTAAAAAGTGAGAACAAAGTATTTCTGATGTTTCGCTACTTTTCTAAGTAGACAAACAGATTTTTATGCCATTTTTAGAAGTCTAGGAACAGTCCTTCAATAAATTGGGCTGGGAATATATGAATTTACTCTCCTGGAAACGCAATAACTTCTCCTTTGGCAGGGATCTTTTACCAATTTAATATGTAATCCTTTATCTTAGTCAAAAAATATTTGAATCAAATAAAATGACTTGGAGACTGAGAGTGGGCGGCGGTTGGTATCTTCAGTATAGTCATCTTCAAAGTCGATGGCTCCATAAAACCAACATATTTCACAATTACTTAGCATTCCAGGGAGACAAAAGATATTTGACATACGAACTTCCAGACGAATGCATTTATTTAAGGGGTATATATTATTTCGCACAATGGCAAATAATGGAACAATATTTTGCATGTACTGTCCAAATGGTAAGGTACAATGGGACAACGTTTCCAAGTAATTGTATATGAAATCATGTTGTATATAATGAAAAAAAACATCAAGCGCCTTTTTGAATCCCAACCCCGCATAAAATATCATTTTGGATGGAACAAGCAAAACTCACAAAGTAAGAAGGGAAAATTGAGCAGTTCAATGACCGAGTCGATGAATAGCCGTTGTGATAAATAAAAACAAGAAATGTGCTATATAGGCGGAGCTGGAGTTGGCACGTCAAGTGACATTTGTATTAGTACAACTATATCCAATTTTTTGATACTGTTCATATCCCACAAAAAAATGTTGCCTAATACATATATTAAAGAACCAGTAGCAAAACTTGAAGAACTATATAATGTCTTGAAATACACAAGAAAAGAAATCAAGCGGATATACATAAGGACACACGAAATACATAAGTATTCATTTAACCATGGAAAAAAAATCAGGAACAGTCTGAGAAAGTTGGGGCAATAAGTATGTATGCATATACCCCTTGCGAATTCTTGTTTGCGTCTCTCTACCTTTTCCTTTTTATGCATAATATGGAATGGCTGTTGTGATGTAAATGGAGGAGCTCGACTCTCTTGACAATTCTTTTGCATACTTGCTCCGTTTTCTACTCTCAGTCAACCAGACACACGTACGTACGATGTAAGAAATATATTAAGCATATAACAATATTGCAAAATTACCCTGACGATTATTAGTTTCTGTCATATATTATATGTGATCGTGACAATGTAGCTGGATACCATTTCCTTACATCAGAATGACACTTGTTCTCCAGTGTGATAAGATGCGATTAAGGACGAATGTTACATTTCCGATTATTACGTGTAGGTTCAAGCGCTAAAGACTACACCTTTAGCGCTTTCACGTGGGAGAAATGGAAATAATGGGTGTAATATACCATTATATAGTAGCATACTTATATTACCCCAACTAGCGAGCTTGCTAAGTTGTATAGATACAGCGATTTTCTCTTCGATTAAATGCATACGTATGGAATCATGTACTTACTTATATGATACATATGAAACGGGAAATTATAGATTATATTGTGAGATGTCTCACGGGACGGTGAGTCTGGAGAGGAAGTGTGTTCCTTGTGTGACACGGAAAAGGGATTGTTTTCTTTACCTGTAGTTTTATACTAGCACCAGCACTAGTGCTAGTCCATTTACTGTATTTTTTGTTGGTTTCTAAAGGCGTAGTTGCAACTTTCAAGCAAAGGGAATAAGTAAAGAAAGGGGAATTGAATGGAGGCAACATTGCATTGAAAGAACTTTGGTGGTATGGTGTTGCGGGTGTTAAGTACCTGTGTTCGTATTGTAGAATAACTTTTCAGTGATTGTGTGTGAGTAGAAAAACACAATCACATTCCTTCCTCTACTGACAGTACTGAAGGTGACACAATGATACTTACAAACTTTTGTTATACTAAAAACAATGACGACGAATGAAATAAACAATAGTCTTTTGATGAGTCTTGAAGCATTAAGAAACAAAATCATCCAAAGTGACCTAACGAAAATCGGTGCTTTGTATGATATTAATGGAGGACATTTGTTTCCTTGGTTATGAAATTCTGAAAAATTAATACGCAGAATAAAATTTTACCTGCGTAGAAATCGTAAGGCTATTATTGCATTTTAACCTTGAGTCAGAGGCTATTAGTATAGTAGATATAAAACATCAATTATGCACTAACACGTTCGTCCCCTTCTTTCATGCGTAAGTAGCCGACACATACATTTGGGAATCACGTTACCACGCCTTTCATCCTTCCCTTGAAAGAGTAGCGATGCACCTTCCGAAGTAGCCAGTAATTTAAATCTTTATTAAATGGTAACAAATCATCAGTATTAGCAAAGCAGTTTTGAGCGTGCGTGCTTGGGAGTCTGCCACCTTAACCTCTAGAATATTTCGTGTAATGAAGACCTTGCTGAATAATCCTAATCGTAGCCCTTTCCCAAGTTGTAGCCACCCTAATTACAATTGACGACGGCAGAAGTAAATAGCGAATCACGTAATGAAAAAATCGCCACGCATGAGTTTGCAATTCTAATTTATAAATTATAAGCTTGGAGTGAAGCAAAAACGTGATTGACTGGTAAAAAAATAGACAGCTTACTTGTTGATGAAAACTCTCGTGAAGAAAGCCTCGCTTTGTCTCCCGACCTCCTTGGGAATGCGGAGTCAATAAACGCATATCCTCCACTGCTTCCACCATGAGTGTAGCTGGCCCTGTCCATTATTGGTCCTGTCGCAGGATTTTGGCTTCCGCGACCCTATTCAATTTCAATAAAAACTTTGCATGTGTTTGACGCCATAAAAATTTTCATCAATTAGTTTAATAAATATTATCATTCACAGATAACGGAATGACTCTTTTACGATATTATATTAATTCTATAACCACTTCTTCTAGTAGTGTTTAAGTTCACTGACGGTTAATAACATTAGCCATTATAGGAAGCGGGCATTAATGTTTGCTGTCTGGAAGCCTCAACATGTAATTATGTTATGAACATGATTCCGTGCATGAGTGTCATCTACTGATACGACAAAAATTCCAACAGCGTCACACTTAAGCAGACAATTCGTCATGAGAGCACGTTCTCCCATCTATCTATCAATAAACTCGAGCCATATTGTGTGATTGCATGACCATCAGCAGTTACTCCTCTAGCTTGGGCGCCCTCCTTTTCCTCAACCGTTTAATCAACTTTAACGCACTTCCTGTAATGGCTAGTCTCTGCTAAGTAAGTGTTCCAATAAAGACGTTAAAGTGAAGACGTCGACGATGATAACAAATATGATATATGAATGTATCCATCAGATTATTACATGAGCATTTGTCCTCGACACGATCGTCCTCCTGAGCCGGACTTGTATTGCCCACTTTTATAGGAAAGTGTACGTGCACTAGTGCAAAAAGAACACAGTAAAAAGGAAATTTACTGGTGACAAGTCTGAACCTCCTCCTTTTCGTTTACAATAATATGATGACTTTCCTTTGCTCCGCTGCTCAAAACTTTGATGATGTTCGGATTTAGAATTCATAGATATGTACCTAATTGTGTATGCAAGACATTTGTGTTTGCCGTTATGTTTTATTTTAAGTGTTCCACGTGTGCCACTCAACCATCTATCCATTTCCATTTTCTTTCGGTCAAATAAATGTCATGTATGCATACATCATCTCCTTGTGATTGAGAGTAGAATATCATCCAATTCCCAGTGTCAACAGGAATATAAACATTTATGGCCCTTGTCAAAACTCGGATTCTGGCCCTCAGCCATTTTGAGATGAGAAGAGATGACATCCATCTACTTACTCTACTACTAGTTTTTTTTGTGGAGAGCTAGCGATGCAAATGTAATACTAAAAAGGTGACTGCCGTCAGGATGAAATTTATGGTTGAGAATAATGTCATGCAAATATGAAAATTGGAGCACATAAATAAATATGTACACATTGACATTACAATGAAAATGGGACAACTGACAAAGTGAATGGGGTTAATGACAACCGTGACAACTTACAAGTGTCCAATCAAAGTCATCTTGTTGTTCATTTGTCCAGTCACAAAGTCCTCCATCAAATGTGCAGTGGCCGGGACATTGATCTGCTGTTTTGAACATTACGTCATCAATGGCAATGAAACCACGATAGCGACGACTCAGCTGGGAGGGTTCTCTGGGGATTCCTTCCAAGTAGATCTGTAAAAGACAGAAGAAGAGATGAGATGGATTGAACCAATTAAACGAATCAGTTTCATTAACTAAAAGCAATCAATAAAACACGCTTCGCCGGCTTTAAGACTTGGTAATATTAACCGAATAATTTCAATTGCTACATAAATGCTCCCACATTTTATTCATGGAACAAATAACTTTCATCAAATCGAATCAAATCATGGCGTTGTATAGAAAATTGATTAACTGGGGTTATGTAAGAAATTCCATAATTTCGCTGTTATTCATAAGGCTTAAGCTACTGCCATGCCAAAGTATTGGCATATGATGATGATATTGATGGACCTACATAGAAATGCCTTCATTTTCTTCATCGTTCATTCGAATCCTTCTGAATCCGGATCCGATCAGGTCGTAAAATGTAAGAGAGATTAAAAGTACAGTACAGATGACGTCTTAAGTTGACATTTCATCAATAACCGAAAATTATTTTTTCCTCAGAGAATACTCAACCAAAAACTGTTGGCAAGAAAACTGTTTTTCATGCTACTTCATACTATGTATGTAATGTTATCTTACTGTTATTATTACATATTTTAGTTGACACTGAGGAAGGTCAAAACACAGGACATAAGTTATGTAGCATAACATTATGACCTTGCAGTTTCCATATGTTATGCATTAAAGCCGTCACAAGCTCACGCTGCGACATAACACATTTATGTAATCTTCCGTATTCTATGTGGATACATACTTACGTAAGCAATCTATACTCTGTGTGTTGTTCATGCTCATTCTATATTTATAATACTAATATATGATTTCCTCCGAAAACCGCTGAAGGATTTAGCATTACCGCGGACAAGATGTTCGCGATGAATTCATACCCTAAACCCCATGTTAAATTCGTATGCTAAACCCCATGTTAAATTTGTATGCTAAACCCCATGTTAAATTCGTATGCTAAACCCCGTGTTAAAATTGTATGCTAAACCCCGTGTTAAATTCGCATGCTAAACCCCGTGTTAAATTCGTATGCTAAACCCCATGTTAAATTCGTATGCTAAACCCCATGTTAAAATTGTATGCTAAACCCCATGTTAAATTTGTATGCTAAACCCCATGTTAAATTCGTATGCTAAACCCCGTGTTAAAATTGTATGCTAAACCCCATGTTAAAATCGTATGCTAAACCCCATGTTAAATTCGTATGCTAAACCCCGTGTTAAAATTGTATGCTAAACCCCGTGTTAAATTCGTATGCTAAACCCATGTTAAAATCGTATGCTAAACCCCATGTTAAAATTGTATGCTAAACCCCGTGTTAAAATCGTATGCTAAACCCCATGTTAAATTCGTATGCTAAACCCCGTGTTAAAATTGTATGCTAAACCCCGTGTTAAAATCGTATGCTAAACCCCATGTTAAATTCGTATGCTAAACCCCGTGTTAAAATTGTATGCTAAACCCCGTGTTAAAATCGTATGCTAAACCCCATGTTAAAATCGTATGCTAAACCCCATGTTAAAATTGTATGCTAAACCCCATGTTAAAATTGTATGCTAAACCCCATGTTAAATTCGTATGCTAAACCCCATGTTAAATTCGTATGCTAAACCCCATGTTAAATTCGTATGCTAAACCCCATGTTAAAATTGTATGCTAAACCCCGTGTTAAATTCGTATGCTAAACCCCATGTTAAAATTGTATGCTAAACCCCATGTTAAATTTGTATGCTAAACCCCATGTTAAATTTGTATGCTTAACCCCATGTTACATTCGTATGCTAAACCCCATGTTAAATTCGTATGCTAAACCCCATGTTAAAATTGTATGCTAAACCCCATGTTAAATTTGTATGCTTAACCCCATGTTACATTCGTATGCTAAACCCCATGTTAAATTTGTATGCTAAACCCCATGTTAAATTCGTATGCTAAACCCCGTGTTAAATTCGTATGCTAAACCCCGTGTTAAATTCGTATGCTAAACCCCGTGTTAAATTCGTTTGCTAAACCCCATGTTACATTCGCATGCTAAACCCCATGTTACATTCGTATGCTAAACCCCATGTTAAATTCGTATGCTAAACCCCATGTTAAAATTGTATGCTAAACCCCATGTTAAATTTGTATGCTAAACCCCATGTTAAATTCGTATGCTAAACCCCGTGTTAAAATTGTATGCTAAACCCCATGTTAAAATCGTATGCTAAACCCCATGTTAAATTCGTATGCTAAACCCCGTGTTAAAATTGTATGCTAAACCCCGTGTTAAATTCGTATGCTAAACCCATGTTAAAATCGTATGCTAAACCCCATGTTAAAATTGTATGCTAAACCCCGTGTTAAAATCGTATGCTAAACCCCATGTTAAATTCGTATGCTAAACCCCGTGTTAAAATTGTATGCTAAACCCCGTGTTAAAATCGTATGCTAAACCCCATGTTAAATTCGTATGCTAAACCCCGTGTTAAAATTGTATGCTAAACCCCGTGTTAAAATCGTATGCTAAACCCCATGTTAAAATCGTATGCTAAACCCCATGTTAAAATTGTATGCTAAACCCCATGTTAAAATTGTATGCTAAACCCCATGTTAAATTCGTATGCTAAACCCCATGTTAAATTCGTATGCTAAACCCCATGTTAAAATTGTATGCTAAACCCCGTGTTAAATTCGTATGCTAAACCCCATGTTAAAATTGTATGCTAAACCCCATGTTAAAATCGTATGCTAAACCCCGTGTTAAATTCGTATGCTAAACCCCATGTTAAAATCGTATGCTAAACCCCATGTTAAAATTGTATGCTAAACCCCATGTTAAATTTGTATGCTAAACCCCATGTTAAATTCGTATGCTAAACCCCGTGTTAAAATTGTATGCTAAACCCCGTGTTAAATTCGTATGCTAAACCCATGTTAAAATCGTATGCTAAACCCCGTGTTAAAATTGTATGCTAAACCCCATGTTAAAATCGTATGCTAAACCCCATGTTAAATTCGTATGCTAAACCCCGTGTTAAAATTGTATGCTAAACCCCGTGTTAAAATTGTAGGCTAAACCCCGTGTTAAATTCGTATGCTAAACCCCATGTTAAAATCGTATGCTAAACCCCATCTTAAATTCGTATGCTAAACCCCATGTTAAAATCGTATGCTAAACCCCGTGTTAAAATTGTATGCTAAACCCCGTGTTAAAATTGTATGCTAAACCCCGTGTTAAAATCGTATGCTAAACCCCGTGTTAAATTCGTATGCTAAACCCCATGTTAAAATTGTATGCTAAACCCCGTGTTAAATTCGTATGCTAAACCCCATGTTAAATTTGTATGCTAAACCCCATGTTAAATTTGTATGCTTAACCCCATGTTACATTCGTATGCTAAACCCCATGTTAAATTCGTATGCTAAACCCCATGTTAAAATTGTATGCTAAACCCCATGTTAAATTTGTATGCTTAACCCCATGTTACATTCGTATGCTAAACCCCATGTTAAATTTGTATGCTAAACCCCATGTTAAATTCGTATGCTAAACCCCGTGTTAAATTCGTATGCTAAACCCCGTGTTAAATTCGTATGCTAAACCCCGTGTTAAATTCGTTTGCTAAACCCCATGTTACATTCGCATGCTAAACCCCATGTTACATTCGTATGCTAAACCCCATGTTAAAATCGTATGTTGACTGCCTCGTGGCTCTAGCCGTAGAAGTATGCTGGTCAGCTTAAGATGACGGGTAACATTAAGGTGGTGGGCCTTGCTTGTACCGGTTACCGCTCGCGGCCCTAGTTCTTTGATACAATTAATGTCCATCTGTCAAGATTTTCATGTGGCATACAATTTAGCACGCACAACATAACACAATACTGCTCTTCATATATGGCTTTCTGGTCATTTTTAGAAACGACCATGTTTTGATAGAGGAAAGGCATCTTGATGTTGGCATGTGCCCTTGTTTTCTAAAGAGAAAGAGAGAGATATTGTTGGACTGTATGAGTAAGACTTGTAAGACGGCATGTTTCTCATGTGCATGCTGCACAACAACGTTTGTACGGTATCAAATTAATGTAATGTACTTACTTACTACTTGTGATGGTGTTACAAAAAACCTTGCCTGACCCTGGACAAGCTGCATGAATAAGAAAATTGCTATTTTCTCCTAAACCAACATCAACATCCTCATCCTCTTCGTCATCTCCATTATTCTACTTGACTTCAATAAAAATTGTGGGCATTTTCCTACTACCACAAAAATGCGAAAGAATGTAGGTACATTATAATATGGTACACAGCATTAGTGGACATCTACATTCTACATACGAATATATTTCGGTTGTAAGGTTTCAATAGCTATGGTCGGTTCAATATTTTGTGGGCTAGAGGAAAAGAGCTACATTGACTAAAACTCGATTGCACTTCTAACTTCATCCTTGGAAAGACTCCCACTTTTTTTGCTTTACTATGTACTAGAACTGCATGATCGCTGATCATTATTGTCACTACATAAATACATATTCTATGATAAATATATATATAGTTGAAATCCATAAGTATTTGGAGGCTCCAACTGTGATCATAAAAATAACTCTCCGAATGACAACCAATACATACATTTTTCTAGACCAATTGATGTTGGTTGCTTGAATATAAAAAATTCTCATTTCTTGTCCTTCCTCATCTCACGCTATATAACAATGTACTTACACCAGTTCAACTTTGACTACTCCATTACGAAAATAAAACTGGATGAATTGTCGAATCATTGGAAGTCTGATTTGATGTGTTTAGTTAATGCCAGTCGAGTCATAACCTTTGGGGAAGCTAGAGGGCAAAATGCAATGATATTTTTGATCCACTCACATTTAACATGATGAAGAATATGAAATATGATATGTATCAATTAGTTGGATGGCGCTATCAATATTATTCATACCAAGCAAATTAATTAAGTATCTTATATTTGTATGAAATATGGTAATTCTATGCCGGTAATAAAGTAAAGCTGGTATTGAAACTGAGATGAAAGTAGGCTTTCACAAAGAAAAAAAAGTCAAATTACTATGATTCGGATTGAAAAAATATGGATGAATACGACTCAATAAAATGTAAATATTTTCGGCAACGGATCTCAACCAGAGGCTGCATATCAAATGTTACTTTCAATTATAATGGATAATACAATCCTTTATGTTGCAAAATATCACGTGGGTTTACGTAAAATCTGCAGGCTTGAAAATGATATATACATATCCCGTTTGATTCACGTGTACCGTGATTACCTTTTGAGTATATGTATGCTGTGCATTTTAGTGAAATGTATACAATTTTATTGAATTGCTCAATGAAGGAATCTTTCCTTAAGATGATTGCAATGAGGATATCCCTCCCTACGGAATTGAATAGACCCAAGTTGAATTCAAGTGTTACCTGATGAGGATGTCGGCAAGTGTAAACCACCTCAGCTGTTCTCCATTTTCCATCGGTTGAGTCTCGTGTTTCCCAAAGAACCACGTCTTGTCCATGATCACCATCTCTGCTCAACAACTGTGACAAGCCATCAAACACATAGCGACCTTCAGATTGAAGAATCGGATGGAGCAACACTCTCATCTTTTCTGGGCTCAGACCATCCAGGGAATATCTACAAGGAACATAAATTAATGGTAAATAAGTGCAAAGTAAGCTGTCCTCCCCGTTAGATCTTTCTTTCTTCATTCTTTCCTTTTCACCCAATTCCTTTGATCATCATCTATCCAAATAGGACACGTGTATACATTGATTGCAGACGGAAAGGCAGTAGCGTAGGAACAGTAAGTAGGTACACAGTATCAGAACCAAACCCATGGCAAGCCGAAGAATAAGGGATGAGTATAAAAAAGGTCTACTAAAAATTTGCATGAAAGAGTGAGCATAGATTAGCATTGTGTTATATTGTGAGCAACCAGCCTGGAACTATGTTTCGCTATGCTAACGGTAGCGTATACCTACAAGAAAGTTTTTTTCTGAAGAGGTAGTCACTGTGCCCCATTAAGTTTTGCAATTAATAAAGGAAAAACAAGAAGTTGAACGAAGGAACAGCCCATAAAATGAGAATATAGAGTGGACCAAGAGAGCTTAAGCTTAAGGTCCTTGCCCTCCTCCACAAAATGAATAGAAAAACGGGGAATTTCATTACAGGCTTCATTACTTACTGCTCATGACGTGATTGGATGCAATAATATGAGGCTCTATTATCGTGAAAAAAATGCCATCAAGATTCTCATCATCATTGGCATGTATGCTATGCAATGTAGTAAGTAGTCATTTCATTGTGTGTTGGAATTGGAAAATGTGTAGGTACTATCACAAACACACAACTCTATTCTAATACATATTTTTTGCATGTTCCGGCCAAGCCCCCTCTTCTCTTGTTTCTTGCTTCACATCATCATCATGAAGGGAAAATACAGTGTAAAATACTAGCCTTCCCTAAACTACTCATAAGCTTTGTATTGGAAACATTCTGCTCTTAGCAATTTTACAGCGAAAAGTAGGAAGACTGGCTCGCATTGTAGATCAAAACTTATTGCTCCCATTTGCAACTTAATAAAGTTGCTTGTTTGTTAACATACAAGAACTGTACCAGCACCAAAACTTTACTATGACCTCGTCTTCCTCCGTACGCTTGATTTGAGTTTATGCAAAAATGTACAAAAATGTAGTACTGCTTTCAGTTTGCAATTAGTGTAGTTGCATGCACTTTTATTACTTCCATTTTCATTTCTATTTTCCCTAAAAAAAAGTTTAGATCATTATGCCAAAATGTCATGCAAATATTCGAAATCACCAACTAGAAAAGTAAGTGTGTCTATACTTAGCTTCATTTCGACACAGTTTAGCTGCCAAAATTAAAGATATTAGAGGCATTTTTGATTTTGATTATGAAACCACCCGGAAAAGTAGGCCTTTTTCCCTTGAACTTGGTGTTTGATAAAGAGTTGAGAATTCTACGTATGAATGCTTATGTATGTGTAGGATTTATGCAATCTGTACTTGTTCAATGGAAGCCACGGGAGGTTTTATGCGACGAATGCCTCCATCAATGTCCTTGACATTCTGCGACAAAGTGTAATATTCGCTTATTTCTAATGGAGTGGCGATGGGAGCTCGTTAAAATTCAATCTGGGATAAACTTCCCTTCCTAATGGATCATCATGATCGTAAGCATAGTTATGACTTATAATATAATGTTACGTATGGGAAAGAAGGAATGAAATAGATACAATGGGATTGGATTGCGACAAAAATAGTAAGGCAAAGGGAGAAAGGGGAAAGCGCTTTTACATTTGTTTGGAAAATAAATTGCTTACGTACTTGAACGAAAGACATCCTCCTAGAGCAGACGTTGGTGGATGGACGGGACCTTCCAGAACAGCACTTTGTGCAGACCTTCCAGATATATTTGGAATTTGAGACGTTTCAAATACAAGGTAGCCACCTATGATCATTTAAATAATGGCATGATATGAGCATGAGATTCACCAGACTGATCGTTATTTATTTATAATATCTGATTTCCATTCCAGGAAATCATTTTCTGTGACATTTGTGTTATCTTTTTATAGCCATCCTTTGTGTAGGAAGTTATGAAAGAAATGACGTAATTGGAGACAAGCGACATTTAAATTATAATCACCTTCTTTGTCTTCGCTTCCATCTTCAACTGGCCCCCCGATCCAGTTGCTATTGAGACCATGGGATAACTCCCAATGAAGTGAGCTGAGATTGCTGTGACTCCATCCACAGAGTTCTGGCTGATCTCCTGATCCAAAGCTACAGGAATCTGCTCCTACAAGCCGTCCATAAGACCGTATCCATCCGACTATAACACCTGATGGGAATCGTATCCCAGACCCATTGCTTTTAGCCTAAGTGCTGGCCAGCTTGATACAACACATATTCCCAACCACCAACCAACGTACCCCCGACCCATTGCGACTACTTATTTGACCCGCCACAGTTAGGCAACCCGATCACAAAAAACGAAACCTAATACGTTCTCTATTATTAATACTTTCCAAAAAGAAAACTAAAATGTTGTAGGCAAGACTTTTTCCAACTATTCAACTAAATACTTGACTGATAATCAAAATTCATCTCATTGCATAATCCATGCTAATACGGTAGTACTCACTACATTGATTAGTTTACAAGTTGTGATGCATTTGAATCCGAGAAATTAGAGAATTTATGTAAAACATTAAACATTCAACCATATTTCAAGTTTGATAAGTTGTTTAACTAACTAGTTCATAATTTGAATATGCAATCGTTTCAAAGCTGGCCAACTAATTCATTGCATTATTATACTTTAGTAAAAAACGTTTTTAACTTTCGTTTTTGCAACAATTCTCATTTTAGTTGGTGTTACAGTGGATGATTTGACTAGAGAGATATTAGATAAAACTACATCTGAAAAGTCTTGCATTGCATGTGTTAAATATACAAATTTGAATCAAATTTTTAAACTTTGAACAATATATTATCCTAACATACATACGTAACGCAAACAAAATATGTTAGAAGCTCACTATAAAAGCCAAAAAACACATGACGGTTAATATTTGTCAAGACAAACAAAACAAACAAACAAAAAATTGACAAAAACACATAAACTGACAAGGTAACGAGACGCAACATTAATACACGCAAAAAGTCCTCTATAAATATCATATCATATAGTCTTGTAATTGTCATAGGATTGCAAGTTTCAGACAAGGAGTTTGGTAAAATGCAACCATGCACTTTGCATCCTATCATAAACAAATATCTGAAGGGTTTAAAAGCAGCTCACAACATGCCATATTGCATTCACTCATTTGGCAAGACGCTAAAGTAATCGTAGTCATCATGTTAGCCAACATCTTTGTGTATGGAGATGGAATGAAACGAAGGAATAAAATAGTAAGATCAAAAGCGATATTTATAACATTGCCCCGGCATCTTTCATTTCTTATATGATTTTTAATATGAATTCCATACTAGCAAAGATGCATGACAGGAAAATGACTACAGCAGCAGCAGCATTCAACATAACATCATCCACACAAGTCGCAATATGTTTTTCTACTACGAAAGTTAAGTTAGTTCGTCTCATCATTCCAACTGTAAGTAAAGACGTGTGTAGTATATGTAGTCTAAGCAAACGGACATTTGAAGTACAGTCAGTATACAAAAGACAAAAACAAAGAGAAACAACACATCACAAGAAAATGAAAAGTATTGGAAAGATAGAAAGAAGTACAAAAGATAGAGAATACAGGTAGAAAAGAGAAAAATCGAAGAAGCTGCTCTGTCTGTCAAGTCGCCAAGCATCATGCGGTTTAGTGAAGTGAATTTACTAAAAAGCTCCCATTGAAATAATACGTCCATTCTATTATCCCAATAATAAGAGTAGAGAAATATATATGTTGTTCACTACCACAACCCATTTTTACCATCAACTTAAGTATATGTTGATGCTAACAATGGGAAGTGGAATGACATCTCACCTGGAAATACTTGTCGACCACTTCGGACCTAGCGGAAACAACAACAAAGAGATAAAGAAAAATCAAGAGAGAACATCAGAAATCAAGATTTAAATGGAATATTGACCATTAGTTTGTGACCTCATGCGGCTCTTAGTTAGAGAAAATAAATTAGGGTGATTCATTTCATCTAATAGCACACATCCTTATCAGACAGGATTTCCTTTTCATGGTATTCTTTTTATGTAACAAAATGTCAAACAGCTTTCACCCAGCATCCTCTTTGGTGAGAGGTTAACCGTAGAATTTTGTTCTTTGGAGCTTACTCAAGATAACCTGTTATGAGTAGGACAAGTCCGACCTCCAAATTAAGACGGTGTTGACCCTTTTTTTTATTATGACCGAGCTACCCATTTAGTTGGAAAATGGTTGGTAATCTTGTCGTAAATATGTTATTCATCTTCATTGTTATTTTGCCCTCAGATGGGAATGTCACTCTGAATCTTTCATTTTCCACATATTTGTGAATGACATGTTTTTATCCTACTTAAAGTACCTAACATATATTGCGCACATGATAATAAAGATGAAGGATAACTGAATAAGTGGATTATTCATTTGCTGGGAAATAGGAAGATGAGATACAAACATTTTGAGATGTTTTTTAATCAAGAGTCATGTGGGTGCATTTGCAGCTGTTGAGAATAATATTTTTTTGCAAAAATTTCTTGGCTACTTGGGATTGTAGCTAAGCTTTATCTCTTCTTCTACCAATTCTATTGAGAGCTAGTGGGAACAATCAAGTGGGAAAGTAAGTAAGTAGTAAGTTTTGCTTTGGCTTACCCTATTGAGATCTGAGGATGAAGATCCCGTTTCGACGGGCGCGGATGCTGCGGTAAGAAGCGTCTCATTTGTGTCAACACTCCCTGTGGGTTGCGAAAAAGACAGTCTCGCTAGTGCTAAGAAGCTTACGTAAAATAGCAATCCTAAATGAGTCCAAAGTCTGTTCGTTACATTTACTCTAGTAGCACCACCACCACCACCACTAATTCGCTCTCTTTTACGCTTCCCCCTTCGAGTTCCCACACCAAGGCACTCACCACTGGATTTTCCAGTTGGATCACTCATGACTAAATTTTTAAGGATTTAAACTATACTTTTAAGAAAGTAAAAGTACACTTCACCTTTTCATTCGTGTTTCTTCCTTATTCCTATTCGCACTTTAATAAAAACTAGATGCACTTTTGAACGGGGTGAAGTAAGATTCCTTTTATAATATCACGTAACATTTTTAACTCGCATCACACTCAGCTTGAGTAGCAAAACTGTTCCTCCCAACCTACAATAAAATAAAAAATATTTTTCCCCAACTTAAAAACCAATTCATCCTGGTCTGAATCATCAAATCATGCAACCTAGCCATTTTTGGAGATCATGATCAAGTGCATATTTTTCATGGATTGGAATTCGTGCATGCGTTACGCTATGTTATGTGTTGTTATGTATGTTATCAGCCATCGGGAGGTTCATTGTACTGACTGAGTTACCTGACAACGACGTCGGGACAATGACGTGGCGGAGATTTGGTTTAAGTTGAGAGTTTGATGACAAATTCAGCACGCGATTAATCGTTTTTGATACACTAATTTTAAACCGCCTTTTGTTGCATCAATGAGGATCACACAAAACCTGTGGTTTCTAACTTTGTGGCTAATGCGTTTCAACTAAAAAAATATCTTTGTTTGGCTGACTGACGACTTACTACCTACCAAGAACTTTGCTACAAAACTAACTGGAACATAGAATTGAATATTAGTGGTAGCGATTGCGTAACATGTATATATAACGTTTAAAATATACTATTGGGAATTGACATAACAACATGGATGGTCGAAAAGTCAAAGTGAACAAAGAGAGTTTATGAAAGAGTAAAAAGGTTGAGAGAGAAATGGCTTAAAATAACCATCAAATAATGTTGACAAATGCCTACCTTAAAGCATTACTTATTGTTAGAATATTTTGCAAACCATACGCTTTCGGTCATTCACCGCTTGTGCACCAGCACTCAGTCGGGAATAAGTCTGATTGCGGAGTACAAAGTAACGATGTTGAACTCATTATTTTTTTGTTATTTTTTTTGGAGTACAAACATCTCCTCTTGTGTATGAAGCAAAGAAGGGAACCAATGAGATGGAATAATGCAATGTTAGCAGAAACCGTGTGTGTTTTTCTGTTTGTAGGTTTTACTTTGAATTTCTATTTGTAGCCACTTTCACTCACTCGAAGAAATCCTATGAGCTTAAAAGTCACAAAATTATTTTCTCTGGAAAGGATTACTACTTATTACTATCTTTTGTAAGTATCGCATTAATTTCCCTACATGGATACCTGCTTTCCCCTCATTATGGCCAGTTAAAGTGACTAATCGCACAACATTAGAAAATACGGAGCAAACCCGGATCGTTCTTTAGAGGAAGTTTTGTATATCCCCAGTGGATTATATGGACATGGGACTGGTTCAACAACCAAATCACTTATGAATTGCCGACGACTAACTAAACCACCTACCAAAAAGAAAATATTTTTTTTGCATTAATTCCTTCCAAAAGTCCACGAAAATGTTTGAGAATAGACGTTTATGAGCTTTGTACAGAAGGACTAAACATGCTTGAATAATCGCATGGTATTCACAGCTTGAAATATGAATAAAAACGTTGCAAAGTCATGCATTTCTTTGTGACTTGAGTTGAGTGAGCATTTTTTATATGAGTAATATTCACTCCAACATTTTCCAGCTAGTAGTAGTGCATATATGCAATAAATGGCGAAAGACGAGAAAGAATTATGACATGTAAATACAAATAAAAGGTTGGTCGCCTGTGAAATGGACATGGACACAATAAGGAAGATGGAGTAGTGGAGTGCCACTATTATATTCCCGGCACGGAATGGGACGACAAGTGTGGAGTGTAAAGGTATGCACACCTGTATTCAAACTTTCTTGTAAGTATATATTCTTGTGGTCAAGTCACACTAGCAAAATACATTATATGTATTGTTTGGTTTTGACTTTGTAGTCATGGTAATTTACTCAAAATTTAGGTCGATTATGATATACACAGCTACAAGTCACTCCATTCGTTTCCCCCAGTTGATGTCATTTTTTTTTAGAGAGAGAAAGGTGATCTGAGTTCATTTAACCGTGGTGGACAAACTCTTAAAAAAAGGATATTATTTCAGAACATTAGTTTACATAAAGTTTAGAGACCGGACGTATAGTAAACCTTAATGATGCAAAATTGCGGAAGTTTAGATCTGGGAAAGTATTGTTCTTGTTTTTGCTTGTTAACTGGTTATTTATCAGGGTTACTGCACTTTTTCTTATTCATGTTGCTAATCGAATTTAGAAGAGTCAAACAACATTGTCCCAAAAACTGGAAACTACGCTAATGCAAAAAAGATAAAAATGACATGACACAAACCGACCTAGTTTCCAAATCGGAGAAAAATATAGTGCACAAAGGAAACCAACTAAAGGGCTGACAAGCGGAAAAATTATGGTCATTATTAATGTAGAATGTTATCGATATATTTGGGCTTCTAACCGATTTTTCAGGTTGATAGCTCGATCTACTTTTTCGGCTGTGCCTTGTCATAAAACCTTTGTCACCACCAATAAATGACAATTGTGTGGTAGCTTGCTGCCAGTATATTATAAGATTTTGCTTGGGTGACTACACACAATAAAATAATGGTGACGTGTAATTGGTTTGGATTGAATTGAAAGTTAAAAAGATTAACGATGGCAGCAAGGGTCACAGAAATTTGAAAGGGCTCACATCAAATCACACAAGAGATGATGAATAAGTACAGTGTCCTTGCCTACGCGAGTTGACATTTTGTAAATGCACGCAAATCCACTTGAAACGCCTCAAAATGCAGTGGATGATGCCAACACATGAGTCTTTTTATGACTTGGAGAAGGACAGGAAATGCACGTGCTGGAATACCTCTGCAACCACTTCACTCCATTCTCCAGAGGTATAAAGTATAAAAACACATTTTAATATCCAATTCTTTCCTTTGACTAAAAGCCATGCACGATGCTCGTCCTGACCTTCAGTTTTCACGAAAAAAAAACCTCTCCGAATGGAAAGCAATGAAATGTGTTTTTATATTTGTCGCATGTTTATGGATTCGTAATAATTCTGAAAACATGAAATGTAACGAGAGTGCTTGGTTCTCGCCATGAATATTTGATTACCCTTTTGAATAACAGAGCCAAATAATACTTAACATGGTAATGCAAACGAAATATGAGTCATACTTTGGAGTGTCTTCAATTACAGCATAAAATATAAATAAAATGATCCTCAGAAGGTGAATGCGGGATTTCAACCATGAAAAAATAAAATAAAAAGCTTACCTTGAAATACTCGCGTATCCAATCATTTCTCCCATTAAAATTTTAAAAAACTACATGTTTATAATTACTTATTGATATTCAAGTATCACTTCACGTAACCAAGGAACACAATCTCAAACAACTCTCTCCTCAATCTCAACTATTCCAACAATGAAATCAAGAGAATAATGATGATGATGATGCAATGTTACACAAATGACTACTAACAACTCCAACTACTAAAACTCATCTCACAGACCAGCCTTTGAAAACCCAACTGACTGCCTCAACAATTCCATCACAGTTATATTTTTCTGTAGTACATACTCCAAAATGCACTCAAATCATTGGAGTACAAAAAAAATATACACATGATGCGGAATATATTTCTGTTTTTTTATTCCAAAACTTTTGAAACATACATCCTGGTACATATAAAGTGCATGCATGCATGATATTTGCTACAGTAACGTTCATTTTAGTTTCTTTTTTATTTGACTCATCATCCTCATCATCATCAGCAGCAGCAAGCCCATAAAATCAGCAGCAATATCAAGTGTTTTATGGAGAAAAATAGTGAAATTACCTCCGCTCTGATTATGACTAAAAATCATCATAGGTGTACAGAATGGATGAGTACAGACATACATTAACATGTAAAAATTTATGGTGTAGTTCATTGTCGCCTTTTCCTAGTCGTATTTTCTGAAAAATACAGGAACAAAAAAAATGTTGATAGACATGTATCTGAACAGGAACGTAAATCATAAAAAAATGGGTGAAAAAAAGAGTTGGATTGATATGCATCACTTGAGCAGTAGCACCACCAGTACATCACACATTATGACTTGTTTATGTGCGGATAGGTATTATAATGTGGATTGGTCATCATCAAAATCACAATGGTTCAGTTACAGGCACAAAAAACAATCTTTACTGCTTTACATAAAATGAAATGATATTTTATATGAGCATGCTGGTTGATGGTGGTGGTGGTGGTAAAAGTACCTTTGTCACAATGAAGACGAGAAAAAAAAAGTTAGCCAAAATGGAATTCCGCGTACTGCAATGTATAAAAATCCACAAGTTTTTTATTATTATTATTTCGGGTTGGTATTGGTATTACTGTAGCTGTAGTAAACATGAACACGGTAGTTTTATACGACAAAATGTGAAACTGTTTGTAGTACATACTTCAAACATGCTACCATTGTCGCTCATTTTTTAGTGCATACACTGTAACGTTAGTGTTTCCAACTCAAGTCAATCCTTGTTGAAATAAAAAAAACCCGGAACACCGGAAATTCGATTGGGTGTTGCCGTACCATTTTTTATGCATGTCTAAACAAAGCTCATTTAATTTTGTGGTTTGAAAGTACATACGCAGAGCTTGGCGTTTGGTTTGTGTGTTGTCTAAGCATATAAGAGAAGAAGCACTTGCGTTTAGATGCAGGCTTTGTCGTAGCTACAGGTAGGTAGAATCAAAATTCTCATTCACACATGTGATGCTAGTAAATTGATTTCGATATACGTATTTTTATGTTTTATGATGATGCTATTGAATGAAAACGTAGTAGCATGTTACGGTGTGGCTCTTCATCATCCCATGTATCATATATAATATTATTGGTGAGTAGAATGGACATATCATAAATTTATTTGAATACTTCTCCTCTACTCCCACACACTTTGGTCTGTAAATGGTCAAAAATAGTAAATGCAGTCATGCAATAATCAGCATAGATACGGGTGGATGGGAGAGAGGGCTGTAAACTCGGAAATGAACGGAATAGAATGTGTCATTGAAGACCACAATTTTTATGCTGGTCAGCGAAGGCAAAGCATAATTATAGGATTGATTATGTACATGAAATCAAGAATAAAACAATAAAATTAAGTGAAATTACAATTATTCTATAGTATGATGTGTAGATGAAAGACTACTTGTGTGATTATCGGTTTGGTTTTGGTATACGTAGAAATATCCTATATTAGTAAGTTTGAAAGAAGAGAAGCAGTGGTTGTACTTATGTAAAACCATATAAATCCTCAATAATGATCGTCATACCCCTACTGTTTCTGTGAATGCCTAGGAAAAAAAATATCCAAATAATTAGGTTGAAAGGCATACATCCTCGTTTCGCCCCTGCTCAAAATTTCATCTGATTAGGAAGCCATTCGTCATTAGGCGAATCAACGTGTATGCTATGATGCTTGCTTGTTATGTAAAAGAGGGTATGTATTTTGTCATAAAAATTTTCTAAGGTTAGAATACCTCCAGCTACCTGATCTTGAATTAGCGTACGATTGTTCAAAGTGAATCATATCGAATCGAGAAATTTATGTACTTGTGTGATGTAAGGATGTGACACTTGGTCCAGCTGATACACTTACATATTTGTAGGCGGTAATGACAAACATTTTTTTTAATCATGGGATTTTTTATGTGTAGTTGGTACTAGGTACACACTTGTCTTCCTACATGTTCAAAAAAGAACGTCCAAGGACAATGCCTTTTTACACATGTATAGAAATCATAGTTTATACTCATTGCATGATCACAGATCATCTCAATTCCCATCGGGGACAGGATATGAGTAGTAAAGTGTTACAAAGTTTTGACACCATCAACCATCTTCGTCAAAGACTCCATTCAATCTCAGAAATTATTAGGGGCTTAAGGAGTGACGCTTACGTTTCCTAAAGCAAGTGAGTGATGGTTTCACTCCTTTGGAAAATGGTGATTATGTTATGAAACTAATAATGAATGTATATAAATTTGTTTATCATTATCAAAACGAGAGTGACCACAAAACAATAAGATATTAGACACATCTTCTCACATAAAATGTTATGTAATAAGGTAGGTATTACGTATGAATGGAGGTCTTCGTGAGTGGTCCACACATCAAACAACAGTAGCAAAACGGTAGCTAGCAATGTTTGTATCAATTAAAAAACTTGACAGAGACTAATTACTCGCTTCTGGGTCTACCTGTTGGTGTTGGTCTCCAAATGGATTCTAAAAATAATCTAACTTCAAACTCTCTGCTGCAGCAATTCATTGAAGTCATTTTGTCATGTTGCATTACTGCAAATTGCAAACATGTTTCACTCCTTTGTTTTTCGTGTGTTCATAAATGTAGAGATTTGGGAAGTAAATTCATTTCGATTGCAATATTTAAAAAAAAATATGGGCTTGTGTTGAAATTCCTATGATGCTTATCTACCAGCAACATACATACTGTACAGGGATCTTTGTTTGACTCAATCAGTTTCCCTTTTCCCCGAGACAGGTTGACCATATCGTTGCTTTTGTGCTGTGTTTATGGCATAAACTAACATGACTTGGGAGGACAAATATTAACCGTCTACTATCAAAGGTATCATCATCATCATCATCATCATCATCATCATATTCCACTCGTATCAGACTATTTGATCAATTATTTTTCTGGTGGTGGCTAGCTGTCCTACATTTCCTCTAGCTCATTTCAGAGATTAGGCAGCCAGTAGTCTAGCTTACAATTAGAGAACGAGTTTCATTTTGTTACCTAATTTGGTACACTTTTGTTTTTTGTTAAAACAATTACACTTTTCCTCCCCTGCTTGTTTCCATGATGTTCACACGTAAATTATGGAAGTATACATATATGTATATATGTATGTAAGTGTGCATGCATCAGTATGGTAATAATCGCAATAAATTTTCCTTTTGGTTTTGAACTGGTCTGGTGAACCCGTAGCCTAAAAAATATGAAATAAACCATCATCAAAGCATCATGACATGACGCTCGCTCTCTCGATTCAATTCGCTCGTTCCCTTCTTCTTGCTTCCATTTCCCCATTTTTGTTCATAGGCATAAACCATCCACCTAGTCCTCCGAGTTTGGTTTGCTTGCTGTTCTGTTTTATGTGGTTCACTTCACGTACTTCCTTTCCTTTAGCACTTTATTGTGGCTGTTGGTTGGAATATTGACAATGAGGTGCTCACTCGTTTCCTTTTCGTTCGCTTATTCTGCTAAAGAATTTTCATCCTATGTATCGCTAGCAAAAACTCCTTACAAAAACACGGATGATGATGACTGAACAGACTCATGCCATTACCATAGCTTAGGATGGTGAAATATACGCTATCCTTCATCCATTATGGATTCAGCTCATTGTTAATCATTTTTATGCTGATTGATGAGTTTGATGCACTATCAATCCATCATTCGGTTGATTTTCATTTATTCTTATGCAATAATCCAATGCACCCACTTTAGCTTTCATGCTCTTTCTATTTTAATTTTTCGTCCTATAACCAAAAATATCAATTTAGGTCGCGTCACATGCATACAAATGAAATATCAATGAGGAATCTCAATCCCATGGATTTTTCTGTTTGTTTGTCTATTTTGCTACCATTTTGATTGTGTGTTTTATCCTTTTTGGTGAGGTTGAGGTTGAGAGGATGGGAGGGGCGCAAAGAAAATGGAGTATGGCTAAATCACTCACTATTAATCGTAGGCAATCACTTGAATATCCGCTGGGGAAGATGGTGAAATGAATATAACTGTTGATATAGTGATGCAGCTTTTGTTGTTATTTTTATAAAAATACTAAAATGGCTTGACAAATTAATTTAAATAAAAATACAAACTGACCACTACTCATCAAACCACATGGTCGTGTGTTTGTTAGCACTATAAACAATGCTTGAAGGGAATGATGATGATAACATAACATTTTTGTGATTGTTTGCAATTCAACAGTGCCACTTGCGCAAACTTCTTTTCATTATGTTTTTGTATGCAAAATTTATAAAAACAAAACAGATTAAATGTTTTGATATACTGTAGCCCAGGATTAAATGGTAATGTACAGAAAATGGTAGATTGTTACGGTTTACAGGTGTAGAGTTAAATGAACTTTAATTATCTCATTGTATTATTCGCATTTTGGCATTGTTGACACATTAAAATGTAACAAAAGGATGTAGGTAACGTGTGCAAGTGCAACTTCATTGCGAAATTTATAAATAGCCAATTCATATAAAATAGGGATTTGCAACAATTATGTAATTTCGAACTAAAATTAATCCCTGAGGGAAATATTCTGTTTAATTTCTAACCTATTCCTAAACAAAGCTCTAAATTTAAACTTACTTCATAAAAGGATTCTTATTCTAAATACTATCATTAGCCTAGAAGCACTATATAACAAAATAATAGCTTAACTTCTAACAGATTTTGATTTAACCGTTTCATTTAAAACTCTTTAGAACAATTATGAACTCAATCTTTAGCTATTAATGGAACATCGAAGTTAATCCCATACTTCCTGGTTTAAAAATGTTATTTCTTCCTTAAGAACCAAAACTAATCCCTTGTTCATTAAAATAATAGGTGATATTAACGTTATGTTACGAAAGCTACAGCTTATCTTTACCTCTCCTGTTATCCCCATGTGCAGCCGGGTTGTTATTTCCACTGCTACAACATCCTTTTTTCTTTAATTTTTCCTCTTCCGAATGATCGGATAGTTGTAGTGAGTTTCGTAATTCAGCATCCTCAACCTGGCTCATTTCCCTGAAAAAAATTGAAATTATTAGCAAGGCTTTATTTTTTAGAGCAAAACTCCTTCAAAATGCTTAAAACGTTTGTAAAATTCATAACTAATTTCTCTACTTTGAGCTAAAGTATTAAGCTTTCATCTACACCAAAAGAAGCACAACAACCGTTTATTCATTAACTCAGCATTTTTTTTCAATTATCCTATACAAGAGTGAGTCAAGATGCTCAGTTCTAGCTCTGTATAGAAAAGTAATGATTAATTGGTCAAGTATTGTTGAAGATGAAACAAAACATGAGCAGCAAATTGAAGTCACATGCCTCAGTTGATGCATATAAAAATCCAATTTTACAAACTGACTCACTAAGCAGCTCCTTCCCTATTTTTATCCTTGCGTAATTCTGCCCGAGTGGGATACTCAACAATTTAGACTCACTTGCTATATAATATTATGCAAAGTAATCACCTCTTCTTCCCTCATGAGTGTTATTTTACATTGTTGCTAGGAAAGGTGATGGTGATGGCTTATCAAAAAACAAGAAAAAATAATAACTGACGTGTGTGAGAGATGGGAACTGTCAAGATAAAAATCAAAGGCAAATGAGCCCATTGAAAAGCATTAAACTGTCAATAAAATGGGAGAGGGAACCTACCCATAAGATGCACCTATAGTATAATATTGTATTGTTTGCCCGAGAACTCAATTCCACTAATAAAAATATTATTGACGGCTCCGAGTCAATAGCGTACGTTCCACTCATCAACTGTCATTTTATGAATCTCGAAAAAGGATGAAATTCTCTAACAAAGTCAATGAGCAAATGCGGGTATGAAGAATAGAATATGCCAATATAAATATAAGTATGTGTTCACTTCTCATGATGACTTTTCCTCAGAAAATATAGGTGATGTAATCGAAAACTCTCCTAGCTGACTATGAATTTGTTAAAGTGAAGCCGTATATTTATGTATGGCAAGGCAAGTAAGTAGCTCAAAGCCATCGGAAAGCGTACGCTTAATTTTATACTGTCATTCAGATTCAGAAGCACCATTCATACCATGTGCCCTCATCTTTATTTAAATTAAAGAGAGAAGTCATTCAAATCCTATGCAACACCAACACTCAGTTAAACAGACCAGGGAGTTTTGTTTGCTTAAAATGGTTCAAGGAAACTGAAAATTGATTTTTCAATGAATTGCATAATATAACCCAACATAAATGATTTAGAGGATGAAAGACAGAACCCTGAAAGCAAACACTGTTTCTATTTCATTTTTCTTCTTCGTCGAATCAAAATATTCATTATTTATCAAGACTAAATCCACAACATTCAATTTTGAACTTGGCCACTTACTTCGCCAACATGAGGAGAGCTTCAAAAACATTGTGTCCTGTTTTTGGCGACGTTTCCACAAAAATTGCACCACATTGTATTGCCAATTTCTCCCCATGCGAATGACTAACGCACAAACCTTGTGGGGGGTATGTGTCCTCCCTTAGATCCACTTTATTGCCGGATAGAACAATAGGAACCTTTCGCCCAGCACCTTCCTTTACACAGACAGAAAGATGTGGAACATGAAAACGGTTCCATGTGGAAAATTAATTATTTCATTGTCCACAACCCCAGAAAAAAAGAATGGAATTCGCATATACATTTATATATGTGTATGAAGTATTTTCCAAGCTAAAAATAACTTGTGACAATGACAAAGCCTCTCAACCCTCCTTTTTTCACCCACTAAACGGTGATAGTTGTCCCAGCTTTAGATTGATTATAAGTAACGGTAAACTGTGAGTCTAAACACGCATTTCCTCATTTTTGTATTTTTGCTTGCGTTACCTACCTCCACATTATGAATCCAGTTTCTGATATTCGCAAATGTCCTCTCATTACTCACATCATACATCAGGATGACACCATCCGCACGACGAAAATATGACTTGGTTAACGACCTAAATCGCTCTAGAGTAGACAAAAAAACATCCGCTATGTTAATACGTTTATTTAAGCAAAAAAACAAGTTCACGACGACAGGGAATTTAAGCTTATTTTTTTAATCAGTTTTTGCCTTGTCCTGCAGTATCCCATAATTGAAGTGCAACGCATTTGCCATCCAGCTCTATAGTTTTCACGCGAAAATCCACACCTACAAAAAAGATACAGGAAAAAAACTTGAACCTAGTTCATTCATAGATGGATACAATACAATGCCTTGACATCAACCCTAACTTCATAAATGAAATTCTAGATGAAGTTTTTTATAGGTTCACAAAAAAATTATGATGCTCAGGCTGCAAGAATCAATTATTCTCCCACAAAAATAACCACATATTTGACATAATGGACCGTTTGGACAAAAATAAAGGTGGTCATTAGTGACATGATGAACAACGGAAGTGGACCGTTTTAAACCATTTTGGTTGTGAATATGATGACACGCCATTCAAATGTCACTATCATAACATGTGAATTGCACGTCATTCATGTCTCGAAGAGCATAACAAGTTAATGGCAATGAATAACGTAAACTTGATTCAGAAACTATTCCAGTTTCAACATGCATACATACGTCGTAATCATATTAACATAAAGTCCATCAGGTCCATTTTTGTATTGAAATTGAATCTAAGTAAACAAGCTCAATGTAAACCCAGTCCTTACCTATTGTTGAGCTAAGATTTGGTGTAAAATGACCATGACAAATGCGCTCAATAAACGTCGTCTTGCCTACTGCCGCATCCCCAGCAAGAATCACTTTAAATGTCCTATGTGGATAGAAGGACGAGTCAGTTTGGGAATCCAAACTTGCGTCATTCCCTTCCTGAATCGATTTTGCATTATTTCCCAACTGGTTGGTGGTATTCAATGCCTCATATAATTCTGCATCTTCCCCATGCTCAAAACTTTTGTATGTGTTCTCCGAATTGGTTCGGAGGTTACGGTGGTAAGATGAGGATGGGGAGGATGGCGACTCATCCCTAACAATGTTTTCAGTGCAGCAACTGGACCCAATTTTTCCTATACTTATTCCATTCTGAGACGTTATGCAACCCAAGCTTGACTCTGCTACTTGACCAGTGGGAAGTTGTGGAGAGTTGGAGAAAATTGAAGAAGACGTCCAAATTCCTGAGGGCAAAGGACTACCATCTCCTTCAGCTCGGATTTCGTCCAAAAGCGTACTCCGTCCACTGTCTAAAATTACACAATCATAACCAAACCATTAGATTTTTGTGTACCCCACAACACAACACAATGGGTAAAGAAAGATTTATGTATATCATGAGGTTCTCAGTTGCGTCATTCAACAGGATGGATGCATTTATTTAATCAGTTCTTGCGGCTATGGCTATGCACACTTGTCAAACAAGTTTGCTTCGATTTAATTAAGTCATGTAGGTATAGTCCTTTGTAATGAAAATTTATAGCATAGAAACTGCCATGTTTGGAACATCTTTTAATTAAATGAGTGTAAGCTGTCTAGCTCCTCATCTTAAAAATAATTCCGTTACATGAAAACGATTCCTGAAATCATATTAAAATTGTTCCTAAAATAAGCAATCGTCGACATTGAAAATGAGATTTATCTTTGAGAAAAGGCTTACTCAAGCGATTAATCAAATCCCACTACGTTCTAACATAAGCAACAAAAAAGGACTTCATTAGCATCCTAATAGATTAAATGCATGTAATACATCTTCTTAATATTTCTCTTATAACTTCAACAACAGAACAACCACTTAAGGATTATGCTTTTGTCATCGACACAATTTAAATTTTGAGAGTTCAATCACGAATTACATAGGTATTATGGACTTGATTAATGTTGATTAGGAATAAGCGAGAAGACATAGTTTGGAAGTCTGAAGACTGCTAAAAACTAATTTAATTTTCATCAGATCCGAACGTTGACAATTGACCCTGGTACCATGGCTCAACTACACAAGTTAGTAAGAAGCAAAGATTACTAGAACTCGCTATTGTTCCACACTCACCTTTGTCAGTTTCATAGAAAGCTTGAGCTGGCAGTCTCGGATCCGAGGATGACTGTTTCACACAAGAAGGAGAAAAGTCTGACAACGTTTCAATAATGCCTAAAGAATTTGGGCAGGAGTTGAAATTGACTGGGTCATGCTGAGCCGATGAAGATGATGATGGCGAGGTGAGGCCTGACGTAACAGGAATTTGCGTTGACAGGCAGTCATTCGCATCAGACAACACACGGTTTGCTTCACTGTTCAATTCAAGAGTTGCACAAGAATGTGAAATGTGTTATTTATATCATATATTATGTATAGGATCTATTTTTAAAATTTGCTACGATTTTTCTGAAGAGAAGTAATAATGCAAGAATAAACTACTTTATAATCCAATTACTTGCATTCACGAAATCAGATCACGCATCATAATGATACGATCATAATATTACTATGCCAGAGTCAGATTACTTTCAGTCTAGTTCTTTTTACAAAAAAAACAATTCTAATTACCTGAGCACTACCAAATGATTCTGCATCAAATCAACTTGACTTTTGTATTCGGAAGCTGCAAGTTTCTCACTACGGATCAACACATGAAATTAGAAGTATTAGAAATAGGGTTGAGTATTCCCTTAAAGACTTGATATTTCATTATAGAGTGAAACATCACAAGTACTTTCTAATTCAAAGTATATTCTCTCTGGAGCAAAAAAAAATAGGAGGAAACTTACGAATGCAGGGCATTAAATAAATCAAGGTACTCATTTCGTTTCTGAGTAAGTTGTGTCTGAAGTAGAGTGGCTTTCATTTGTGCTTCCACAAGAGCCGTTCTCAAGTTCCTGTTCTCACTTTCCGCCTCATGGAGTTTTGATTGATCTTCTGGAGCCTTCAAACGTTTCTCTTTTGCTTCTTCATCTGCAAGCCATTCTTCAACCTGTAGTTTTTTATAAGATAAAAAATAGCATGACGGAGGCATATATTACTGCATTTGACCTTGGAGTGCATTTTTATTCTCATGGGGCAAATTGAGAAACTTCAATTTTCAGTGATGTTCACATACTTGAACATGTTTTTCATTACTTTTTCTCTCTCTTGTGTATTCATACTTATTTTACTTGAGAATAAACATCAATTTTCTCCACGGAAGTTACCTTCTGAAAAGTTCTAATTTGGGAAGAAAGATCTGCCAACTGACTCTCGATTTCCGTCGCAATTTTCTTTCTTTCTGAATCCATCTGCCGTTGAGCTTCTTGTCTTGCTTCTGCCTTTGCTTTAGCTTCAGCTTTGGCAAGTTGCTGATCCAATTCCTCACCTAGTGCCACGAGTTGTGCAGCGTGCACTTCACGTTCTCTAGGGAAAAATATTAAAGTGTGTGGTTTTGGATTTTGATGATAAAGTAGAACTAGAACATGCATTTGTTTTGTGTGGTTTATGCTTATTTCATGCTTTATGACAAGGGGTTTTGACTCTCTTCAACATCAATAATGGGTGAGACTCAAGTCTACACTTTCCACTAAAAACTCCATCCAGTCACATTAAAGCTACACGTGATGCTGGGAACCAAGCTATAAATTGTTTACGAAACGATTCATTCTCAAGGATGAGAGTGAATACTCATTTTGTGGGTTAAATTAGCATTTCAATTATTAGACGAAAAAGCTGCAGCTGCCCTTTAAAATTTCTGCTTGAAACCATTACATGCATTAAATACATTCATCCGCTTTCATTAAACATAGTGGTTACTTGTGAAAAGAATTCTCCAGCGTTTTGTATTCCTCGTGGAGATGCTGCACATCCAGCATGAGACTTGTCAAAGCCGTTTCCAGTGAAGGGGACGCCTCCTTCCCATTGTCACTCCGAATTTCTTCCACGATATCGTACAACTCGTCTTTACTAAAAAGGAGAGGACATGTGGGTACATGTAAATTAGCTTGCCACTCAAGTCAATGCGAAGGAATAAAATTGCTCACCAAAGTAAAAAACGAAAGAGGTAGATAGGAAATGGAATGGGAAAGAAAACAAATAAATACGTTACTTGTTGTTGTTGTTATTGTTGTTGTGTGACATGAAAGGCTGAATGTTGGACGGTCCTACATTATTCATAAATTGTTTCCAAGCATTGCGAGCCGAAGCATGTCTCTTCTCCATCTCAAGTAGCTGCTGATCCGTGTTGGGATCTGTAATTGGGCTAATTTGGAGGGAGCCTCGCCGTGATCCAGGTGTTAAAAAATCTCTAAATCCGTGAGAAAAATCCTCAAAATCTATACTCCCATCACCGTCATGGTCGAGATCAATGAAAATAGCGTCAGAGTCGGTGGGGGAAATCCCGAATTTGTTGCACAATTCACGAAACTCGTCAGGTCCTATTACACCAATATCCTTAGTGTCACAAGCTTTAAACAACTCATCGATTCGGTAGTTATGCATGGTTCTAGAGGAAGAGGAATTTGGCAAGCCGTTGCTTAGTGCCGCTGACAGTAACTCAGAAGTTTCCATTTTCATTGATGGATTGATTATTCGTATATCACCAAACAAAAACACAGAAAAACAAGTACTAAATTTAACTCACAAGGTAATGTTTTCCATTACATAAAACTCAAATCTAAAATCTAAAGATGGAGTTCAAAAATTCCATATGTCAGGAGGAAAATCGTCCATAGTATCCAAGAGCAATAAAAATTCTTCAGCAAATGGAAATGGAGCTGCAGTTACATAGCAAAAAACTAGGTAATAATATATTTTTGATATTCATAATCAAATATGTTGTGTCATGACATTGCATAATAAACTTGCATCATGTCACGTATGTTGTGTACCATCGAATGTGGAGCAATCAGAATCTCATGGATTAATATTAGTTTTGAATATATGTATGAATGATGATGGGCAAATCACTCACAATAAGTCAGTAGTTGCTCTCCGTCTGTCATGAACCTGAAAATGAGAAATTATAGTATTTTCGTCGAGGAGAAATGTTGGATTGGATGCGCTAATAGTCTACATTCTGCTAATCCATTATGTGCATAATATTTACAGTTTTTTTTTGTTAGAAACGACTTAATATGACCATGTAAGATATAATGTGGTGATGATGGTATGGCATGACATAGCTTATAACGAGATGGTATGGTATGGTACAGTTGTGGATTAATTTTTTATAACCCAGATCCTACCTGATTCATCACTATATGATTTGGATGTGTTAGAAGTTTGATATAGTATTGGATACAGAAGCAAAAAAACATGGTTTGTATGAATTACTTTTATGATCACACTTATCGTTAGTAAAATTTATTGAAGGTGACTATACGAATTTCAATTATTCCAATTTTAAATTAATGCGCAATGGTTGAGATAAATTGTGATGAGTACAGGCAAAATGTCAATCATGTTGAAGGATGCGGTATCATTTTGGATGGATGGATGTTCATAATAATACACAAGGTACATTATTCCAATACTTAATAATAATAATATGGAATAGAGTAGTATATGCTGAGCCGTCGAACGGATTGAACTGAAGATACTAATAGTAAAAGTATGAAAGTACATTTAAAGAGTTGTTCCCTTTAATTTGGAACCAAGCATGTTGTAACATTCGTTACATTGAAAATTTAAGGTAGAATAGAATTAAAGGACTGTTCCGAATGCCTATGTTTAATTAATAATCATTACAGCAATGTATTTACCTCCACCAAGAAGCTTTATTATTATTACTATTATTTGACAAATACAGATGTTCGAGTTTGGTAGGTCAATCACAAACAGTCCCGTTCCAAGTAGAAGCAGAGAGTGTCTGGAATGAGAATGATTTATATTCATTGTGTTTTTGAACCAACTTCCCATATTTTAGACAATCTACATGATGTAGACATGTACAATGCACAAACATCATCATCGATTCATTCCACTGCAACATGTTCTGAAACGGGATGTGTGATATTAATAACCGAACATGTTCGCTGTCATTGTATCCCTTCATTCAAGGTCAACAAACTTGCAATCAAACAAAGAAACATGTTGTGTTAAAAGAATGAGTACGTCACAATCCAATAAGCAACGTTATGTAGCTTTCCACTCGCTTACTCCAACACCAACTTGGTTCCAGTTCAACAGAGTGAGTGAGGTTGAAACAAATGCAGCTTGAAACAAACTCCACTACTCCGCTTTTGTAGTTTATTCATCTGCCTGATGTGATATGATGTGTACCTCTCTATATGAGCATGATGTTTCAAGTACAAAAATATAATAGTTTGTCAAATTTCAGAGAATGCATTTGGATGAAAGAGTTGTTTGTGGCTCTACTGTCTTTCAAATTTCTGAAGATAGGAAGTAAACTATGTAAAATGAGGGATCCAAATATGAAGTGGTGCCTCCTCGCTTTTCTTCCTGCATTGTCTCCCGAAACAATTGCTGTCATTGTCATGTAAAGCAAATACCTTCTGATCTCACTGTATCTGATGCATGTCAAACCCGTCACTTTTTATTTCTGTGTCTAGACATCCGGAGTCTGTTTATGACCCTGTTTAGTCAGTGTGACAACTTCAATCTTCCCCAGCTTTGTCAAAATTCTGATTGCACCCAGCAGCGTCTCTCACATTTGTCAGATCTACTCAAATTCCAGTAGAGATGGGTAGACTTTAACTAAATTATTCAGGAAGTGCACGAGTCTCTCCGTAGAGCAAAATGAAGACAGTGGAAAATGACAGAATTAGAACAAGAGCAGCCGCTGTGTATAGATGAACTTGAACATTTTATTGAATCAAAATCATAATTACAGAGGGTATACCACAAAAAAAATCCTTTTAAATTACTGACGCACGAGCAAATACATTTTCGTGAACAAATTCAAGGTATGAAAAAGAGTAATTTGTCACTCATCCAGAAAATTACAGTAATAAACTATGTTGGTAAAGAAACAATAATTATAGGATCTTTTCATGCTAATGAAGTACCTATTCTCTTGGCAACTACCAACAGATATAATTTGTAGAGGAATTTAAATAATGTGACATCCACGTCACGTCTGTATAGAGCAAAGTTGTTATTTACAAAAATATTTAAATGGTCTTGTGTATATTTAATTATCTGATGCAGTCCCAGCCCAACTGTCAACTTTAATAGCCTCCGTTTTTTTCAAGGAATCATTTAGGCTTATTCATAAACTCCACATTGACCAGCGGGAAGTCTCCAACCTTTGAAAATGTTTTGAAAAGTTGTTCATTCAGCAGAGGTCAGATAGGGGAAAAATACATGGTAGTCAAATAACTTACAACTCCATTAAGCTCTCCTGTTCCTATCCCAGATTTCATCCTAGTCACTTTAATGATATCATCCACTCTTAGGGATAACCACTTTTTGTCATATGCATTCGGCTCTCTAGCTCTCACAACTTTGGCATATAATGGTTGAGTGTTCTACATTCAATTCAAAGAGTGGTTTATTACTTTTCCATTTAAATAAACTTTATATTGCTGGCAAACTCCAGATTTTTTTATTACCCCACCAAGCTGCGAATTGGAGGGATCATAGGGCTTTGACATATCTGGTGGGGCGGATCGCCTCATTGTGTTACCATACAGGGATGAGTGGCCACTAGGGATCTCAGACCTAATGATTCCACGCTCAGTGGTCTAAAAAGTTTTTGTTTATAATTCCAATGCAGAATATTAAAATTTACGGTGGGTGGATGCACACTCCTACAGATCATTCACTAAAAAATTACTTACAGATCGTCGTAAAACAACTCTCTCGCCTGGAACAGGACGCTTCAATGCAGTGGTCTTAAATTTGTTATGTTTGTAGAAGGATAGCAAAGACGCTAAATGTCGGAATGGGCATTCTTCCCGAATAAAAAAATTCGTTTCTCCTCCAATTTCTTTTACAATCACCGAGTATTGGGAGACATCCGCTTCTTCCCTGTAATTTTGTAATTTTAATCAAACGCAAACCTTGGTTTTATATCAATTCTTCCATTTTTATTTATATGTAAGTAATTAATTAATAAGAAAGATTGCTGGAGTGCTCACTTAACACAAATTACGTATCCACCTCTTGACGAAGCTCGGATCAAAAACACTCCTTCTTCTTCATCAATCAAAATATTTCTCGCGTCGTCAAAAGTCAAGCCGTCAAAGTAGAGGCTATAAGGAAGGTTAATATTAGCTATAACACATCCTTAATTGTACCAATTGTCACCATGAAATAATATTTATGGAAATCGTATCCTTTGTACCTTTCAAAATCCGTTTCATCAAAGCTTCCAGAAGTCATCCTGAAGATAAAAAGCTACTCCTAATATTAATGGAATTCAGCATGAATTATAATTTCTTAGCAAATTTCTTTTAATGCATGTTGATGAGCTCTTGTTTCAATTTTATGGATGAGCAAGTGAACGATTTTACTCCAGCAATTTATTTTGTGCACATGAGTTCAAAACAATTGTGTATGAAATTATTTTTGAAATTGTTTTCGGAAACAGTAAATTAATATATTAGGTTACTCTACTGCGTATTACTTCTATTTAAAGTTCACAATGACTGAAGGATTTTGGACTTGTAGACAAATTTAACCTTAGTAATGGACTAATGGTTTTGATGGCCTGGCTAAAGATAAGTAGGATATTATGCGGTGTAATTTTCCTCATCGTCTTCACGGAAATCCATCCTTAGACTCAATACATTATTATATATTCTCTTGGTTAGTTTTGGTTACAAGTGGTATGAAAACCACAAACCAAATACATGAGAAAAGCAAAATGCTAAAGTGAATCAAAACAGCCATATGAACAAGGTTCAATCTCTTCTTAATGACGTTAGGCAAGATAGAAATGAATTTGAGTTTAAAGTAAGTTTGATTCCACATACTCAATACTCACATGAAGTAATTAAAAACAAAGTCACGCACGAAACGTACGTAAGTCAAATGTCTTACGTATTAATACGATCCCACTGCTTACCATTAAATGGTCATCCATGCATATTTGACGTAAGATGCAAAGTAAGTAACTATTATTAGGGTGTGAGGTATGAGATATATGTTACAACGCCGGCGTGTTAATAGCTGCATTTAGTACTTACGAATAAAGGCATAAACAAACAAGCAACAAAAAAAATTCAATATTTCAATTTGGAAAACGTTTATTTTTCCAACCTTACGATATCCTTTTAGACAAAAAACTGTCACAAGCACAATAACGCGTTAAATTTTGAAAGTTTTACCCGAACAAGAATCCTCCATTTGCTTAATACTTTTGTCTTCGCAAACATATAAAAATTTGAAAACCCGAACAATCCTTTTCATATTTAGGAAGGTAACTCTTAGTACCCCATAAAATGTAGGGATACTACGATGACCCATAACTGTAATTTTTCTATCCTAAGATTTTACAAAGTTTTTCTTCCTCCGACTACAAATTTCTTGCCTTAGTTTACGGTAAGTATTATTCTAAAAACAATTTTTTTGCTAAGCAAATTCATAACTAGTTTTTGTGCATGACCTGGTGGTGACTAGCCTTTCATGAAACATTTTTTTCTGCACTTTCGAAAAGTCGCTGTCAAACAAACAATGATCAACTTGGAATCCCGCAATAATACTATCAACATTCCATTATTTTTTGCACAGCTAATTTTTTTAGAACAGGTAAATAGCTCAACAAATTTGAACATGTAACACCTTGATTTGAACTAAGGATAGGAATTTAACAACTGATAATTTTTAACGGTTAAGCATATAACAATTATGGTGAAAGTTCACATGAGTAATGTAAACGAGACCAAAAAAGCTACCATTTTGACTGCCATTGTAAAAGCAATTTTTATTTTACTGGCAAAGAGATATGATACTCAGCCATATTATACATAATCGAGAGAGAGAGAGGAGCCACAAAAAACAAATATTTTTGTGTGATTTGTTGAAAAACTAACAATGCTACTGAAAGGAAGGTATGTCAGTTTCATAAAATATTTGACTTAACTGACTGATAATATCCAGTGGAACGTCCACCAATACCGTTAACTAAACTATGCATAACAAAATATTTTCAATAATAATATATATTTAATATATAATATATCATGTGTGTCTGGTACAATGCTGCATTATATAATTCTGGGGATTTAACATAACCAACTTTCTCAATAGCATCCTTTGAGAACTACTCAAATACCTGAAATAGTCATATCCAAAAATTCTGTACAGAATGTTCAACCTTTTCCTCTAATCTAATTATTATAATATATATATATATTGAATTTGTAACATTGTACGCTATTCAAAACATTCACGCCCATTCCACACTCCATACACACTTACATACCGAAACATTTCAATTCATTCATTCCATTTTTGAAAACACGAATCAAATCTCTAAGTAATCAGTTACTTACATACGACGTAACAAAAATCTGACTAATGTATTGGCATGTTATGGCAATTAGTTAGCATAATATGTATATTATTCTCTGTGCGACTTTTAACAGCTACATGTAATCATCATGCTCTCAGTCTGGAATCTGAATCGTAGGGTTGGGTGATGCTGTCAAAGGGTCATAGTCGATCAGCTCTACGTGTGTAAATGGAAAATGTCCCTTCTGCAAATAAAAAATGATATTTTTTTGTTAGGGATCGAAACCCTGTTTGTATAAAGAGGTTTAAAAATCAGATTTACTTACCCTTCCACCTTTCCCTCCTTCCATTACCAGTTCTCCTTCCCATTGACCACTAATATTGATTTTGGTCACTCTAATTATGTCTCCAACTTGCAGTTTCAGTGCAGTATCATCATATGCATTTGGAACACGGGCTTGTTTTACTCTTGCGTACGTATCTTTGTTTGGCTGTAAAAATACAATGATGATAAAAATTTGAAGTTTTACATAAAATAAATAGTAGATTTCAAAACATGTGGAAAGGTTTAGTTACCTCGAGACAAGTTTTTTTCGGAGTGTGATTTTCAGAGGTTTGGGATGACGTCTCACTTGGTGGCTTGTTAGGAGTCGGCGTAACATTCTCGTTCGATTTTTCTTCGTACTAGTTTAAAAAACAGCACAAATTTATATTAGTAAACTGAGCCTCACAGGATTTCAAGGCAAATTGAATTCTTTAACTAGATTAATACGTAATGTATGCATACCGGTCTTATATATGGGACAGGAATGGCACCTATACGACCTAAACTATTTCTCGCCGTCCACCACTGTTCCTCATCTTTACTCATGATAGTTAGTACTTCATTTTTCTTAAAAGGTAAGTCTTCTGGGTCCTGTGATTCAAAGTAAGAGTAAATGTAAAGCACTGTCAATAAAGTTTATTGATTGGATTAAAACTAGTTGAAAAAACATATTCCTCCACTTACCGCACCATCGAAATCGTGCTTAGCTATAACCTTCTCCAACTTTCTTGTAGCAGGCCGAACAAGTGGAGTGGTATCTAAGTAGTGAAGCTTGTAAAAGGATAACAACGAAGGCAAATCTGGGAAATATCTGTCACCAATTCGATATTTAATCCCATCATTTTCTTCATTGACTTTGTTAACAATATAATGGCAGACTTTACAATCCTCTCTGTCATGAGTAAAGTAAAAAATATTAGTAAAAATCCCAATAATTCGCCTCGTAAATATTGTATGTAGAAAATATTGTGTAATTACTTGACGCATAAAACATAATCGCCAGGAATTGAGGATGAGTCCCTCACTAGGAAGACACCTCCATCCCGTTCTGCCATCAGTAAATCTGTGGCATCCTGTCGGGAAATGGGACCGAAGTACCAACTAAAGAAAAAATATAGATTCAAATTAAATCTGTATACATTTTCTTTGATCCTGTCAAATTCAGTAAGTTAACAAACCTTCGGCGATCAAAGGGGTCAAATGTTTTTGCCATCTTCGCAAAGATATATTCTGCAAATGAAGCCGTGATGGGACTTCCTTTAATTGGAGAATATCATTGACTTTATTATAGATCTGAAATAGCAAAAATTAATAAGAATCACCTTGGGGTTTTACTGTACAATATAGAAAGTACAATTATTTAAATGGCTCAGTAATTTAATTTAGGAAAATAATCATAAAAGTGATGCGATATATAATGTAAGTCAATTTATGTAAACGTGAGGTCAGATGAGAATGGCCTTGTAGTCAAACCCAATTTAATTAAAGTATGAAAGGCCGTCATGAGTCTAATTTAATTTAAACATTGCTTTGAATGAATGAAATTTTGCGCATTTCATCAGCAGATAAAAATGCGAGAGTGTTCTTCAGCAAAAAAAAATAATCTTACATACAATTACTCACTCTTAATTCATTCAAATTCAACTTTAGGTTACTTGTACAAGTCCAGACCAGATTCATGACGTTATCGTATTAGCCATCAATGCAATGCCGAATATGTGCTTAATCCTGCTCCAATTAACTAGATCCCCAAATTATCTGAAATAAGGATATCTAGGGCTATAAGCCACACTTAAAATTTGGTAAAAATTACATAATTAATAGCTCAGTGCATTACATGCAGCGTGTGTAAAATACACACCATAAAAACGTTGGACTATATTCTTTCTAATGTGTCTTACATCCTTACAATCTTAGACATTACTTTAAGACGATGCCTCTCGGATGAAGGATTGCATGATTGACTATAACCATGCACATGGTAAATTTTCCCACACTTACGATAACACATTATTATTCACACCTTCCTTTTCTTGCCGCACGAAGACATACATTATTTATTTCATTACTTCTCCGCCCCCACTTTTCATTTTCTAGTGTTACTACTTTTTACTTAACACAAAATACTGTGGACGATGTAAATACACTCATTCAAATGCTATTACGGTTTGACTAGCAGTTCTGTTTGAATTCGATGTTCTTTCTTGTCACTTGTGCAAGGCTGCTGCCAGTCACCAACTAGTGGAGTGCACCATGGTCGCGAGCAGAGGCAGCAAGAGGGAAATGTTTTAAACATTGCGTTTGACAAGTAATATAAACAAACAAAACCTCAATATTGCAACTACTCAACTTCACCAAAGAAGAAGAAGCCTTCACTTGGCTTCTTGGCACTTTTCTGATTTTTTTACGGCTACGTAACATATATATGTATGTACATCTCCGATCAAATCATTTCCTGTTTCCGGTATGCTGCAACAATGTTTTATAGCTACTGGGAAAAAACATTTTCGGTTTTTATACGACACACGCGTCATGTCATGTAATGGAGGTTTATATCATATGCAATACTACTACTACTTGTGTTGTATGCACTCTGACATCGAAATCACAACACGCATTTCTGCAAGATTACACATGCCTGTTATCATCATGCTATACTGTAGCGTAACTGTTTTTAAGACCTCCAATGACTCCTTTCTTCATGAAATGAGCACGTGCACTTCATAAAAGATATTTGAAACATGACAAGAAGATATACGTAATAACATTATTTTTTACATGACACGTAGTGTTTGATAACAATGACTAAACCCAATATTAAAAGTGAATATCGGCATGATAAAACGTGATGTGTGTAAATAAGTGGTTTTAAAATGGATGCAAATTAACTTTATTTGATAAAAAATGCGTGTTTCTCTTTGCGTCACTTGACCTGCTTCATTATCTCTATGTAGGTATTGACACTTAAAAAGGGTAATATAAATTTTGCACCATTGCATACATTTTGAAATTTGATTATTTCAAATTAAAACAAGTAGAAAAATTTCAACTATTTTAAGAAAGCGTTTTATTTGAAGAAATTGAAATGGTTCTGAACCTGCAACAGACTACTGGATAAAGCTACATGTCCAAAAGGCGCCTAAATTTCTATCTAAAGGCCCTCAAACTATTGTTAATGAAGAACATTCAAACCAAACTAATGAACTGCTTGCACACTCACTCTATTTTGTAATTCAACATATATTTTTATAACGACAACAGAAAAAGTACTTACATATTACTTTTATTCCCAGATTTCCATTAAATCATGTTGAAAATCAGGATCAAGAAAACTTTAACATTTTTGCACCAATTTCAAAGGTTACAAGTCACTTCACTTCACTGCTTACAACGAATCTAAACAGTATTAATGACATGCCTCCAGAACGTATCTAATTCTTAAAGTTTCGGCCTTTTCCAGTAAAGTTCCACTAAACAAAGGTATGGAAGAGTTTATAATCGAAGACATTAAGGTTTTTAGTTAGCTGACTACTTGCAATAGCACAGCTAAAAACTTGTTTGGAAGTTAAGCAAATACTCACAAAGGTTCAACATCTCCAAAGGTCCATATCCTAATCATGGGCGAGACAGCTGATTATAATGATAGAGAACATATTATTTGTACGTGCACATCATCACACTTTATACACTCGATGTAATCAATACATTTAGCCCACCTTGGTTTTGTACACGCAGATAGAAATAACTTGTCCAAAAAAAATGGGGGCGACAACCGATGAAATTTTAATTTTTCACTAAACCGATCCCACGGCTTACTTCATTATTAACGAAATATCAATAGTTCACACATCGTCCTCCTTCTCTTTCACCCCATCTTCACTGTGTAGTAGCACAAGACAATGCCGAAACTAGGGAAGATGCTGCGGACTAGAAGACAATCAATATTAGATCCACACCACATCAAATCCACCACACACACGTTTTTCTTGATGCTGCAAGCCGACAGCACAAGAAGACGGGCGATTTTGGAATGATGGGAACAAGACAATAAAAAAATATGCAAGAGTTGCACACACCATGAAAAATTATTGCCGTTTGTGAGTATCTCTCTACATGTCTAACTTTTAACTACCTCCTTAATAGAGTAATTTGATGATGATGAAGAAAATGTAAACAGGAAGAGCAACACAACCACTTTTTTATTTTATTGGATAATAGGTAACACGATGGAAAAAGAAATTAAAATCACTGCAAAAATATCTTGCACTAACTTATAGCAGCAGCTGACTTGTCTTGACTACTTTATTATTATGACGATGTCAGATTTTTTTTAATCATCTTTTTTTCAAGTGTGAGTGTGCTGACTTGACTTGGTTGCATGGGTGAACTCAAGAAGTACAGAAGATGGTGATGATGATGATGATGATGAATTAGATGAGCCAATAGTAATTCCCATTTCCTGTGCCTGCCTCACTCACTTGCCTTTCTTGTTTTGTACTTGTACAAACTATACGATACGGATGGATACCACCACTCGTCTCTCTCTCTCTCTTGCTTCGTGTATTTTCTCTCTCATTAACATCTCCGTTCTGTAAAGTGTGGCAGTGGCAGTGCATCATTCATTCATGGGTGATGATGATGATGACGATATGAAACACCGTACCATTTTTATGTGTATGGCAGGCATGCATGGTATGCTTGCTATGATAATAGGGATATTATATCGAACTTCATTTTAAAAAAAAATGTATATATGTACATAAAAAATAAATGTTGACTTGACAATATCATCAGGAACAGAAGGATCAGATCCTAAAAAAAGTATGCATACATGCACTTTTAAGCTTTTACAATAAAAACATTATATGCGATACACTATGTGTACATATGTATACTACTTAAACTTTTATGTATGTAAACTTCCTATTTTTCTCTGTTGATGCCAAAGACTGGTGGGAAAAGGATCGGAAGGGGTGTGTAGACAGCATCATATGAGCAACCCTTTAAAGCTTTTTAGTACTGAAATAAAAAATATACATGATTGGTTTGCAATGTCATAACCAGATCAAAAATTGAGTGGATATTTATCAAAGAGTAGAATTCGGGATACAATCTTATTTAGGCTAAATATTAAAGAAAAAACTGACAGGACAGACGGATAGAACAATTCTGTTAAGGTTGAGCCTCCGATAATAATTCTGCACCCTACTCATTTGATGATGAGTGACGGTCGCTCACATAAATGCTATGTGTACGTACAGGATATATTTTACAGAGAAATGGAAAGCATGCATAAAACCTTTCTTTTGCCTCTGTCGTACTTAGCAATACATAAAAAATGTATTTTGTATGCCTTTTTCATGTTTTCCTCATAGCGTATTATGGTCTTGTTTGTCAGTCAGCTAGCCTCTATTGTGTTTGCCTGTCAGGCGTAGTAACATAATCTGAATGGCACTATTGTAATTGTAGATTGTAGCGTTTCCGATTCCGATACTCTTTTAAAGAGGCTCAAATATTTTGCATCCCATCTACTAATACAATTTATGTATGCATGTGCGACAGAGTTGAGTACGTGATGCGGCATGTTTTCATCGTGACTCCTCTGACTGACTCGAGAAGATGAAGACGATGACTCAAAGCCCAAGCCAACTCTTTTTGTCATAAATGTCTAACATTTGGAGTCATGCGGAATCTTTATTTTTTTTTGTTGCAAAAACATTTTCACTTTGCAATCATTAGTTTTGCTTTGGCTGAACATAAATTTGAGGACGTCTGTAATTACTTTTCAAAAGTTTATTGATTATCAGGTGCATTGATTTGATTAGTTTGCACAAGTAAAAAACCTCCTTCTTCGATTTCCAATTGTTAGAAAGTCATATTCGACGCTTGTTTTCTCAAATGAAATATCACAGCTCTTTGCTTGAAGGTTAAAACGAAATGATTGCATATATGAATATATATACATATAAAATGTTTATGACGAGACTTTTAGCAAGGAAACAAATAAACGACAAGGACGTTAGCATTCATTGTTCACGTCTACAAATACCTTGGTATGACAAATATGATTTAATCTAAATGCCTATGAACCGCATAATTTGTTTTCTTCATTTCGCAAAAGTTATTTTTTACGTATGTATTTGTTTTCCATTACGTCTTCGTTCTAGCGTGTTTGTCTTAGCGTGTAATTGTCAGCCAGCTCTTTAAAAATAACACCCTGCATATGCATAAATGACTCATAGCCACAGGCTTTTTGTCGCTTTACAACGTCAATTCATTGCACGGCGTACATCCTAATGACGGCGTATTAGATTATAGGGATTATATTTTCTGCTTCATCTTACTCAACTATGCGTATTTTTTTTTTGCCGTGAGCAACACCAACTGTGATAATATTTTGTTGCCATTATGAAAGTGTAAGATTATACTTCTTTTCTAATTTTTCAAACTGATAGTTTTGAATTTTCGTTGTTGATGCCTAATAGCTCATTCATGAATATGCCAGCTCATACCCATAATTAATTGGGATATCGGAAAGTATAGACAGCGGAGGAAAGTACTACAATCAATTAGAAATACATGATTTGTGAAATCAATCACTCCTCCTGTTCTTACTAGATTGTGGCTGGTTCGTTCGTTCGTTTTGGTTTAACTAGAAGGTACTTGATCTACCGGAAGTTTGCATAGACTTTAAAAGGAAGACAAAACTTTAGCGTCCTTTTTCTTCAGCACTGTAATTCTATGTTTCGTATAATGCCATAATATAGTTATTATTGCAACGTGCTTGTATGCTTTGCAAGTATTTTTTTTTTTATAAAGGATGAGCTGTTCTGTCAATCTTAATTGCAACAAGAATGCGTTACATATCAAAGCATAATTAATGCATTACAGTATCATTAAAGGTGCCGGTAAGGAGTTCATTAGTGATGTGATGAGTAAACTGCAAGCTTCTTCAAAGTTGTACATTGTTTGATTTGATACCGACTGACGTAAACCGATATATAAACTATTGCAATGCAATGGAATTGCAATGCAAAGCAGTTGACACTTTCTTGCATGTGAGCGTATGTTATCATAGCATATATTTCAAGAATTAATGACATTCTTTAGCATTGTAATATAATTTAATTGACGTCATCAGTTAGTGGATAAAATCTAAGAAACATGTTACACGATAAGGTATTGAAATATAAGGTATGTAGACAGTAGTATCCAACCTGCTCAAGTGTTTAGTAAAAGCATTATAATTTTTATTATTTTATGTGTTTTTGCAATCTATTGCAAATCCAGCGGCCTGTCACGTCACCAATTATCCTATTGCATGTGGAGTTCTCCTCTCCTCATAATTTTTTTTGGGAAACGCTGCTGGGCTAAAAATAATGGAATATTTGTAGCATAAACTTTTGTCAGTAGAACACTTAATGACTTCCTTAACTGATCGTGAGTGTATTTTTAAGCCAATATTCTATTTGTATTCGTTTTATGGGCTATAATACTCACCTTATACACTGCACATTTACTAGAATATTGCTACAAAGCTAGCTACATAATATGAGGCATTTTAAGAATAATCCCTTTGGCATTTCTCTTGCTCCCAGCACCTCATACCTGCAGCCAAATGAACCTGTCTTCAATCGGACAAGCTACAGCGAATCAGGATTATGGAGTACAACTATTTCGCTAAGAGGTGTCTCTAAGAACCAATGTTTGCTAACCAGCATTAGCTATTGTAAGCCCACCACTCGCTCGAAACTCTCTCTCTCTCTCTCTCATTCTTCTTTTTCTGATAAAATTCATTCATGGTTCACTTGATTGACTTGCTTTGAAAGATATGATATCCCGATGCCCCAATCGTAACCTCTTTCGCTTCCTTCTGCTTCTACAGCTTCACCCTAGTTAATTTGATTTTTAAATTGATGCAAAAAGCTATCCTTTTGACACAAGTTCAATTATGCTGTTCCATTTTCCAAAGATTTAATTGTTTCAACATTGACGTATCAGTTCCCCCTTTATTCAGGGAGTAGCAATCAATCTGTCAATGAGAACAGCATTGAAATCGAAATTCAGAAGGCGCTACAATTAATTACTATGATTGTAAGCGCCATCATAAGAGGAAGAGACAACATCAAAGTCAAAGTAGGAAGTGCTTTATTATACCCAAACGAACCATCAATCAAGCAATCAGTAGTCATATGTAATAAGAGCTAAATGTGCAAAACCTGATACGTGTGAAGTACACAATGCAAACTAAAGGATGCTAAAAGTTGACAAGGTGTCATTAGTACACTATTTGTTTTCAAAAATGTACATTTTTCTAACAAGTTGTGGGTAGTCAGGAAAAAAGTGGAAGTACCCAAATGACTTTTAACACTTTAAAAATGTACGATACAAACATATCACTGTCATTTGCTTTAGCTATATAATCCTAACTCTTTAAAATTTAAAAATTGAGGGCAAAAAAATGTTCACACATTGAGTATTCATCTGCAGCCAACAACAACCAAAATTTAATAGCTCATAATTATTTTTCTTCTTCACGGTTTCGCCTCTAATTTACGACTACATCCTTTGAATTTGTCCTTTTCACCAAATGCCTTTTGTGGGAACAGAGCGGAGACTGGTACTGAGCATGATGGCAGTAAAAGTTTTTGTAAGATTTACGACTCGTCTCAACCCCGAAACCTTGCAAAAATTAATTGCCATTTCATTCTCAACAGAACCCAGAACAAATTTGGCTGCGAGGGTCATCATTTTGTGAAAGTCAAGTCATAAAACACCACACGTGGTACTAAAAAACGGCCTCCCGTACTCAGCTTCCAAATTCCTTTTCCAGGAGGGTGATCAAGCAAAAAAATTCCTCCCTTTTGTAGTAAAATTTAGCAGCCACACTCACTCATAAAATGAAAGCCCTGGAGAATATTGATTCTTGCCGATTCAACTTTTCAATCATCAAATCATCATGACCATTTATGGAATGTGTGAAAAAATCCGTGGATTTTAAGTGCATTAGATAAATGTTGAGAATTAGAATGCCATTATTTATTCAACTGTGACTAAAGCATGTCCATATGCTTGTAAAAGCTATAAATGCATTACTGCGGAGACTCCTGCATCATGATGGGATTATAATGTTATGATTATGATCCTCTGTGAATGATGCAATCCCACCAAAATGCGCAATGAGAATCAATCATGCACTTACTTACTCAGAAGAGAATTATTAGTCACACTCCATAATTTCAAAGTTCAAGTGAGAAAAATGAATTGCGTCGAAGCTTCAAGAGGAAAAACAGGTCCAGTTGTCCAGTATTACCAGAGTAAAAAAACACAACAAATCATTATAATGTAGTCAACTACTCCTCGCTGTAGCAGAGTTGCTGAAGCAGATATATCATGTGACAGCATCATATCACTTCAGTTCACGGGGCAGTCATTGGGTTGAAGCATCATATAACTTTAACCCATTTCCTTTTCCATTTGCAAAACAAAAAGTCATAAAAATGATCGCTTTCAAATTAAACTTTATGCCATTTCACGCTTGTCATCTATTTGCATCTAGAGATTTGTAGGAGGAAATGGCAGACCTACTTTTCAGCCTCAAAAACAGCGTTCTTTTGTCAAGCAAGGATGGGAATTCTCTCACTTCTCTCTGCATGATTCCACCTAGAGTAAGCAGCCAAGCGTTTTATGTACTTCCAGGAGAAAAACCATTTGGGCCTATGATGATGATACTAATGCTAGTAAATGACGACGAAAGTAATAAAATGCAGTTTTGTGAGATGTTGTTGTTGATAATCAGGCACGTACACACGGCTCACCTTATGTACGTCAGAGCTAGAGAATGCATGCAAAATCAAAAGGAACATCTGCTTGCTAGTAATAAATAGTGAGATATTTTTACATCAGTATTTTTTTTCTAATTTACTGACATGAAATGACATGACAGCATTTCACATCTAGAGAGTCTATGGTTCAAAAGTAATTCCCCGTTTTATGACCACTTGGTTCAGCATTTCAATTCAAAGGCGCAAAGTTTATTACCCACAAAGTGAAATCCCGAAATTAAAAATGGAGTTCGTCACACATTTTTTTTCCTTGTTCATTTTCATTTAAAATAATTTGAGTTCTCTTCATCATGCTGTTTTTTTGTCATAATATCCTTGCAGTGCCAGGCTGATTGAGTGCAGAATAAATTAAAAGGGAATAACCAACCGTTAAAAATTTTTCATAAGAATCCAGCATGAAATGAGATGAGAGAGAGTGTGTGTGTTTGTGTACTAAATACAATCGTTATCCTCGTCCCCATAAAGCTAAGCATTAGCAAGATAATAAAACAAGCGTGTTTTCGCTATAACCTATGAAAAGCGTTCCCTCCTCTCCTCATTCTGAAGTATTTATCGCACCAACACAAGAATAAATGAGCCGAACATAACTGCACGTCACGGTGGTTTGGGTAGTTACGATTAGTGGCAGCACAGCGCAAACCTTTTTCTTGAATGGTGACAAGTCGCTCACAACAAGATGCGTATAAATAACATGCATGTGGCTGAACTACATTTATTATTTTCAGTTGAATCATCAACATCAACCATCATCAACCCTACAGCACAAACAACTTTATGAACTATATCATGAAAGGTGGTGGTGGTGGTAGTAGTAGTAATGGGATGACGATGCAAACGAAATTACAATTTCTTAGTAATATGATATTATATTATGACGCATCCATTCACGAGCGAGCTAACAACATCATCATATCACCATCATAAGTATTGGTCAGCTCTGCATTGTGTATTTATCACACGCGTCTAATAAAATGCATGAAACAAATGAGTGTCTTCTTAAACGATTACACCCTACAACTGGGTATGCATGATTGTTATAATTTATGCTTGATGTTGATAATATAAAGTGGGCTCTGATGATCTCTACTCTTTTTTCGTTCCCTGTGTGGCCCTGCTGTATATTTGTGGCCACAAACCTTTGTTATTAGTACTACTGATTAGTTTGGTAGTAAGAAACAACCCTCCACATTTTATTGGTTGGGGTTGGAGACAATATACCAGACAATCATAAAAACTACCTGTCTGCATGTCTCCACACCTAGTACATCATTTACATAAGATCTCTTCGGATGAGTGACCAACAGCAATGCAATGCAATAAAATGAGAGTGGTTTCAGTAAGTAAGGATGATGGGGGAAACTGGCAATAAAAATCTCTTTCATGTCCTTAAATTTGGGAGCAAAGAATCTTTATTCTTTCCTGTAGTAGCACTTATTGTATCAGCCCTATAATATAATACCAAAGGATTCCCACAGGAGAAGAGTAGACACCAAAGAAGAATTGATCTGGGGAAGAGAACAGTAATGTTTTTGATGAAGGTGACAGTGTATCGATTTTAAAGTTTATGCTTTCAAAGCTAATAATACAACCAGTAGTACAACATACATAAACGATGCTTAGAGGTAAAGCACAAGTTGCAAAGGGAAAAGCATAGCAGCTTTGGAATAGAATATTCTTGCTTCCTTTCTCCATTTCATGATTACAGTGATAATAGGGTGTTCATGTACCTATTGTGACCTTATGCAAAAACTTCATATCCTCTATTCTCAATCAGTTCACTCAACGACTGCATACATATGTATATATATATATATACAATCTCGTACAACAACCCATCCAGAATTTTCTCAATGAAGCTTCTCTGCTCCTCTTCCAAATCCAAACCCGTGTTTTTGCCGACTTGCCTACATACACAAAACATACCTAATAAAGCTTGCGCTAGCGCTACACTTGTCAACAGAAGACTCTAGTCTTGTTGTGTGCATAACATACAAACTTCTCGCACGTACGCTTTGGCTTGAGTCAGTTCAGTCCAAATTTTATATTTATGTTTGTGCATTATGGCAAAATATAACGTCGTCATCATCCTATTATTATAAATCCTAGAGGAAGAAACACCATGTTATTGCCAATTGCCATAGTATCGGTTTCAATGCAACGGAGCAAAACTGTAAAAAAAATATCCGGCAGAGATGAAGAATAAACGGATAAAGATGCTCTCTTAAGTTAGTCATGTTCAACATGCGTGTCACAAACAACAAAGTGAAATCCATCTCGGCTAAACTGCGTCCGCTTCTCCTCAGTAATATATCATATCATAATATCATACTGCATAGGTCAAAAACGGAAGGAGCGAGTGAGAAGAAGAGAGAATAGATATGCGACCACACAAGTAATGTTCTTATTTCTTATTGCAAAAAGTTTGTACACTTAGTTTTTACTACTTGTATGTATGCATAATAGCAAGTACTTTTCATACCATTTAGGTATATTCCATAGCAAGTATATTATTCCTTTAAAAACATTAGCACTGCCGCTGCCAAATAGATAAGAAAGTATTAAGGATCGGATACATGAACTCATGTGAAGTGCAAGTAGAAAAGAGATAGATAAAATGAACTAGTATGGAATGTAATATAAGTGAACCAAACCAAACCAACCCCCGCAATCCCAATCATATCGGATGCAGAGATTATCGTTCAGAAGGAAGAACCTACTAACAACATTACTACAAGAGAAGCAAGGTGGAAATGAGTGTACACATATACACAGAGCAGCTTAACTAAATTCACATTTACACACATGCCAGTATGCAATAAGCACGCATTGACAACCAAGAACGAAGTATTCCGACGAAGAGAACGAACGCGCAGCGAAACATAAGAAGAAACCCCTCTCTCTCTCTCGAAGCAAACAAGACGAAAGCAATACATTTTCTGCTAAAAAACTCCTTACGCTATACACATCGCATTGAAAAGGGGGGGAAGGAGAAGTACCTAAAAAATACACCACATCATGCCACCCCCTCTTCTTCTTCATGTCAATATTACTAAGTAATATAAATATACACACACTACTACCAGTAAAACTCTAACGTACGTACCTTCATCTCATATTAAAACTGAGTGAAGAGTTAGGGAGCAGGGGTTAGAAAAAAAGACGCGTTGTTGTCACAGTATACCTATGAACCTACGTGGTATACATATTTATATTCAACTAGCCATGAGATCATATGATGATAATGATGATGAGCGTTATGATATACCCCTTTCAAAAAAATACATTTCATATAAGTAATATATTGATAACCAATATAATTTAGACATGCATAAAATATGAACATACATCCAAGTAGTTTTATATGAGAAAAGGTTTTTCCGCTGTGATTGATATAGATTTTACGTAGTAAAGTGTGAAGTGCATACGTGTACTTCTTTTTCCATGTACCACTACCACCACCTCTTCGTCTCTTTTACCCTTCCTTCTCGAAAACAAAATGTTATGTGGTTGCTTGCTTGCTGATAGATACTGAGCATACGTGAGTATGTAGGCTTATATTAAGTAGGTACATAATATATGGCGTAAGTAAAATATATGTATACCTACATGAAATAGGAAAGTATGTACGAGAAAAGTGCTCCTCTCTGTGTTTCAGCACTAGTCGTGTCGTTTGCAAGTGAACGCAATTGGGTTAGTAATAATATTGTACGTACGACGACTACCAAGTAATAAAAGGGATAATAATAATATTAAATAAATTATTTAAATGAAGCAAGATATAAACTAGATGGAGGGGAAGACGTGATTACTATTAAGAAATACAATATTAATTATTTTGTAAATTTGGTGATAACGATCCAACATGAGAGTGTAAAGTTGTCGTTTTAGCGTGTGCAAAAAGGAGAAAAACAACAAGGAGCGCTTAAAGAACACATATTTTTTTCCCCGTGAAATGGTTTGTTTTCATTTTAGTTGTTTATCCGCCAAAAAACTGATTTGTTTTTTATTCTTTTAGAAATATTGTCACTGTTGGTTTTATCACGTGGACAAATCTAGCTTTGTATGAATGAGGGCGTTAAAATTGGTGGAGGTTTAGTATATATAGCGATAGTATATAGTGTCCACACTAAAACATGTAAAACGTGGGACAAGCCGGAACGTTGATTGAATTTAAGATTTGTGTTGTTTTCGTTAGGTGACTCACTGGTGTAGCTAAATTGCGGGTATAGTTTGTAAACAAATTTATTTTTTTATTGCGAACCCCGATTTAACCTTGAGGTATGTGAGTGGGGGTATTAAACTTGGCTTGTCAGAATTAAAAGTGACAGCGGTTAAAACTTAGGACAAAGGATGCTATCAAATGTGCTAATGTTTACAACTGCGTATGTTGTAAACATTTTGTATTTTTTTCATCATAAATATATATTTAAGTCTTGACTAGCACTACAACTAAATGTTTTGAAGTTTTGAAAATGAAAAGGAGCCAAGGAATTATTTTGCTAGCTAAAATATGGCTGAATTGCAAACTGCCAACATTTAATTTGCTTAGAAAACACGCCTGGATAAATTTTCAATGCATAACATAGCTTTTAAATTTGGTTTAGGGTTTAAATTGTAATAGATAGAATTTGTTAGCTGATCATTAATGACAAACAATTGCCCTAAAAATTAAGTTTAGAAGGATGACAATTGTGAATTACATGATCTAAAATTTTGAAATCCCCTTTTCTTCTTTGTCAACAGGAGGAACGACAGTTAATAGTGTTGAACTAAGGATTTTATGCAGACAAAACAATAGTGACACAAGAAAGAGGAGGGCGGCGTCGGTTAGTTAAGTGTTTGTGCGAAGTTTGGAATGGACCCATATTTTACACTGAGTGATGTAGGGAATTTTGGTGGTGGTGCTACAGGGGTGACAGATGGACACTTTGATGACACTCATTTAGGTCAGCCTCAGCATCATCGCCATCATGGCCCACCTCTGACACCGAGTGGCTCAAGCCCAAGTATTTCATCCTCGTCTCAGCTGACACCGCACCCCTGCATGAAAGAGAATGAGGGAGGAAAAGAAGAAGTAGAAGCTTTGAGACACGATGATAAGTTAATTTCAATTGGAAGCGGCAGTAACGGTAGCTGTTCATCAGTTGTGAAGCGAGATCAGATGGGGTTTAGAAACCTTCCTGGCTTACCAAACCCACATGTTAGTACCGTGAAACCTCATCGACATCATCATCATCGTCATCGAGTGCAGCGAGAGTCACTAGTTGTTGAGGAGAGAGATGATGACGACGAGCAAAATTCTCTTGTAACGTCTTCGTCGTCGGCGTTTTCTGTAGCCTCTCCTCGAGACGCCACGTGGAGTGATAGAGAAGTCGAAATGGAAGACGGGGAGGAATCCGATAACTCAGATGAGTCTGATGACACTGAGGGAGAAAGTGAAGATCAGATTACTCATTTCAAGCCAAATTCCACAGTGCATGGAAGTACCAGAAGTGTGAACTCATCACCGGGTCACAGCAATCAAGGTAACATATTCCCTTCTTGTAAATCTTCTTCAAAATAAACTATTTTATAAGTAACCTAACCAGTTGCAATTGCTTGTATCTTATATGTCACCTTCTTCACCCATTCCATAGGTTCGCATTACTTTTCTGAAGGTGCTGATGAGCGTGATGCGGGGTCATTGCAATATTCACATGAGGATGGCATTACTGCAGCAATGGGATTTCTTCCAAGTCCAGTAGTCACTAGCAGTAGCCCTAATCACCACATGGGTCAGCCTGACCATAGCCCTATCTCACCTCCAATGGATGACCGTTGTCCTGATGAACCGTTCACAGACACTGGTCACATGAGCGGAACATGGAACCACGGAGATTATACCCATCCATTGGTAAACAAAATATTTTTTGATGACAATACGCAATAATGAGAAATATTTGTAGCAACATCATTTGTAAGTCAATATAATTTTGTATTATTACAGCAGGATCCAAATGCCGTATTGAACATGAGAGGCTATTTGGATCCCCGATCTCAAAATATTCCAGGCCATAGTCCCGTATCCGCTGATGAATATGAGGGGAGTGAAGTTGACTACAGAACTGACCACGGCAACCTCTCAGACTACGAGCAAAATACGTATGACAACGCCGTGGATGAACAGAATGGTCATGAAGAAGATCCTTCAGAATTCCGGTGTATGACCCCGGGTTCTAATTTGCCCTTGAGAGGATCAAGTGGTGCTCAGCAACGCCACGACGAAGATATGCTTGAGAGCATTTCGTCGGAGGCTATGATGATGATGTCAGATCCTATGGACAATTTGAACACCTCTCATGACTTGGATGAAACAGGTCATTTTACAGCAGGATTAGCTAGGGCAACTGCTTCTCAAAGCTTTACCAATGGTGTCCACAACACCACTTCCGTAGCGAATGAGTATCTCAGCACTGGGACTGGCCAGCAGCAGTGCCAGGACCCGGAAACGTTTTTCGACTCCAATTTGATGAACTTTTCGAATGGGGTCGGAGCCCTTGCTGTCGGCGATAAATACAATGATCAGCAAGTTCTATGTGGCAGATCGTCCTTTATAGAAGAGAATTGGCCAAACATTGCATGTAAGTTTTCGCATATTTATATCGAATAGATAGATAGATATTTGGTGTGCAATTTAAACTAGTGATGCACAATGCATCTGCTCATGCATCCCAAAGATATGCCCATTTATGTACGGATATAGGTAATGCAAGAGCTGAGCTCACTACTGTCTCATATTCCTTCAATGGCAAATAATGTACATTTTAAAAGAGTTAATTCAAATAATACACATTGTCATTGTGCGGATAATTGTTATCCTGATAACTTATGTCGAGCAAGCGAATAGAAAAAGGCAGAATGGGAAAACATCCTGCACACATACTATTAAGACCAGGAAAGCAGTCTGAAAAACATGCAAAACAAAGTAGTAGGGACTGACGACAGCATTCGGATATAGTAAACAACACTATTGGTATTTACGCCTGTATTTTTTTCGCGTTCAATGCTCCAGTCTGTCCACTGGTTGTGTGCCATTTAGTTGGCTATTTAGCTTCTGGTTCTGCTCTTATCTCTATCCTCCGAAAAGACTGTGCGTAGTATGTACGCTGTCAGACGCATTAACATTAGGTGATATATGCATCCTTGGATTTTCTTGGTTATTAGGATCTTGAAAGTGGACGAGGTGTTATATGGTACAAGTAGGATGGTGACATTGCTAAACGTCTACTTTCATCTTAAACACAGACATATAGAACAGGGAGGTACTTGTTAAGCCAAGATACATACATACATAATGCACATGATGTGGGAAAACATGCATATTTCTTGTCTACCCTATTTGCGTACTGAACTCTTTACCAACAATAAGCGTACGTTTAACCAGCACTCATTAAAAAGTCGGAGAGAGAGAGTGTTAAGAAATTACGCATAAATATGAAGATGGGGGGATGCAGAAACGAAATAACAAGGGTTGAGCTGCAGATGCATCCTATCGTCTCGACGTTTGCATTCAATTTGCATTGTAGATAGCAGCAAGACACAAAGGATACATGATGCTAATAAATCAGATAAAAAATCGACAGCCTATTCATATCACCCTTTTGGCTTTTTTCATGTTTGATCCCGAATCATCTTTCTATTTTTATCATTAGTTATTTTCAGATATTTTTTCATTTAGATTTTCAATGATTGAAAGCATTGAAATAAAAACCATAATTCAGTTTTGAAACTGCGGAACTTGGATTAACATTTGATACCTCAAATGTTTACAAGTCAAGCCGTATTTTTTTAGTGATTAAGGATATTGACCTTTTTAAGGTTTAATGATTGGTGTTTGGCCAACCCGTGTTATTTTGTAGGTCATAAGCTTCAATCGTTAATATTTTATGAAGTTGTATGGTTGATGGAAAGGCTTTGTTTTTAACTGTTTTTTAAGAAGTGAAACTGGGTTTACTATCCGTTGTCCATTGTTCTTTTTGAAACTGAAATACAATGAGTGATAGTAAAAGTGAGCCCAAAATTATGATTAAAGTTGTGATCCGCCGTAAAGGAGATACATACGAGAGTTCTTTGATAAAGAGAAGAAAGCGTAAACGTAGGTTTCCTTGCTCCTATTTCTTGTCATCTTGTCAAGGAGTTCCAACTTGGGTAGATATTTTGTGCCCATTTAGTTCTAGAGTACTACATCTCTTTTTTTTAAATTTTGTTTACACAGGTGAGGACGAAATATCCAATGAGATGGGAATGGGTGACTCAAGTCGTAGTGGAATGCAGGGTTTGAAGCCATGTTCGGATGGTTCTGAAGGTGCGATGATGACACCAAAGAGTAGCAGCTGTCATGTCTCATGGGAAACCAAAGTAAAAGATGAAGTAGTGCCGGAACAGCTACCCAAACTTGATGTTACTAACGCCGTGTACATGCAAGGCACTTGTGGAGCAACTGGTACGTTTGAATATGATTTTAATAATAATAACAAAAGTGGCTGATGTCCACATTTTATTGCTGGTTTTTGAAAACATGAATGAGGCTTACTTATCTCCATTTCTTTTTTACGTAAATTTTCTTTTTGTAGCAGAAGAGAACAATCAACTGTTAGAAACCAATCCTCAGATCTCGTCTGAATCCTCAGTTAATATTTTGCAAGACATTACCAACCCTGTGGGTGGGAATGGGCATGTTACCTTTGGGAAGGAGTCTGGAATGTCTCCCAGTATTGAATCACAGGAGGGTAGTATCTCAACGCAAAGTAACAAAAGATCTGCGGATTCCGAAATTCCGGAGGGATTCTCTACTCCAAAGAAGCGGAAGACGGAACACAAGCATCGACATCATTCAAGTTCCAGTAGTAGATCTCAGCATAAGTGAGTTAATTTAGTTATGATGAGAAGCGATGTATTTATGTATGTATGTACGTTAAAAAATAGATGATTGATGATTTAACTCATTTTTATTACCATTTTATAGGTCGTATAGCAGCAGTGGCCATAAATCAACAGAGAAGAGCAGTAGAAGCCACAGTAAAGGGGATCACTCCCCTCGAAAGAGTAAAAGTGAGCGGCCAGTGAAGAAGTATCGAAGTAGCGATAAAAGAAAGTTTGATACGAATGTGATGAACCTTCTCTTACCTGAGTACAACCCTTTCTCTATCTTTGGTGGAGTGAGGCTGAGCGAACTTTCATCGGATGTTATCTCTCAACTCCCTTTCGCATCTGCTTTGAAGGAAGTGACGTACAAACATCTCATTCTCGTCGAGGTTCATCCCAATGGTGGAGCCTGGATTTTGCATGCTTATCAGCATGAGCTTAACAAACTTCCTCCACAAGAAATGGATGCTTTTGCTCACCAATTTCTTAAAGTAAGTTGCTATTTGAAATGTTTCCTTGTTTTATTATTTATGACTTGATCGTCATTGTACTTGAAATTAATGAAAATACTCTTGTTTTATAGTTGTCCTTCAGTGAAAATGAGAAAGATGAAAAGGCTCACTTTGTGATTGGTATTGTACATGATGGAGCTAAATACCTTCCGGATTTGTTGGATTATATGGGAGATGAACATCCAAATCTAACCGTAAAGGCTGGAGTTTTGTCAAATTCTTCCATAAATACAATGTCCATGGAGCAGTATCGGGAGCAGGTATGCCACTAAAGCCAGAACAACTTGCTTTAATTTGAACTTTTTTATTAGGTGTAGAATTTAACATAATATAACTTAAATATTCATTTTTTTGCATTCTTTAGGTGTACAACAACTATGGGAGTGGGACATTCCGCTACGGGCCCTTGCATCAGCTTAGTCTAGTCGGAACAGTTCATGAGGAAGCAGGTGGCTATTTCCCCAACTTCTTAACGCTGTTAGAACAAAGTCCATTCTTGAAGCTTGTTATGCCGTGGGGACAGTTTTCTATCTACCCCGGTGATGATCCTCAGAACTCTAATGATGGACCCATTTTGTGGATACGTCCTGGAGAGCAGCTAATTCCTACAGAGCGTGACGCCACTGGGAAGCGTCGCAGAACAGGGATTAACGAGCTGCGCAACTTGCAGTACTTGCCACGACTTTCTGAAGCTCGTGAAATGCTGTTTGAGGATAGAACCAAGGCGCACGCTGACCACGTTGAGCATGGAATTGATAGAAAGCCATCTGCGGCTGTTGGTACGTGACATCTTTCTCTCCGCAGCTTCTTTTAACAAATGTAATAAAATGATAAAGTTAAATCAAATATTTCAATACCACCTGTTTTCTATTTTATAGGTGTATTGAAAGCAGTACATTGTGGCACTCCCTACTTTACCAACCGTATCACAAAGGATGTTGTAGCGTTTCACGCTGCAGATTTCAACGAGCTTGTTGAAAAACTGCAATTGGATCTCCATGAACCACCTATTTCACAAGTAAGTTGTTGATTTACAAAATTATCATCATGATGATGATATCAACTTTTCAAGAGTGCCTTGTCTGATATCCTGTTTTTTAACATTATTTTTTTGCCCCTTATAGTGTGTTCAATGGGTGGAAGAAGCAAAACTAAATGTTCTCAGAAAAGATGGGATAAGATATGCACGAATTCAGCTGAATGACAATGATATCTATTTCTTACCAAGAAATATCATTCATCAATTTCGCACCATCTCCGCTGTTACAAGCATAGGTATGAATTAAAAGACTTGATCAAATTAAGGTTTAAAAAATACTTTTAATGATATGCAACTGAATACTATAAATTTTGTTGTTTGATATGTGTTATTTAGCTTGGCATGTTCGTCTTCGAATGTACACTCCAAAATGCATGCCAGTTCTGGATCCTCAAATAAGCACGGCTAATGAGTCGACTACAAAGGTTGCATCAGAGACAGCGAATGAGAAGTACAAAGACAAATATTCTAAGGAACGTCCTGTTTTGTCAAAGCCCAACTCTGAGAAGCATCGTGATGATCCCAGTGTGAAGAAGGATCGATCGGACAGTAAAAGTCATGGGAAAAGTAGTAGCAGTAGCAGCAGTAAAGCCCACAAAAGCTCCAGCTCCCACTCACATTCTAGCAGCAGTAAACACCGATCAAGTTCCGGTGGGCATCACTCCTCCAAGTCCAGCAAATCCCGTCATTCTGACGAAAAGTCGTCACGACACAGGCATCGGGATGAGCATAGGGATGGGCATTCCAAAAGTGAGCGATCATCAAGTCACAAATCATCTGAGCAGGAAACTGCACCGGATGATCCTAATAATGCTTCCATCCTCCCTGCAACTGAAACCAGTGCTAATGAAACAAATGAGAGTTTAGAAAGGGTGGTCTTTTCTGGCTCCGAAGATGCTCCAATAGTTCCTAAAGATGGTGCGTCAGAATCTGAACATCATTCCATTCAGGAGGATGACTCGTCAGTGAGCGATGATAAGGAGAACATCCAAGCACACGACAAGTCAAAGGATGAGGAAGATTTTGTAGTTGATATTGCTGAAGTGCAAGATGAAAGGCTAGACATGCAAGTCACTGAAGAAAATGTTCTGGATGAAACAATTGACAGTGGAAATGGTTGTGAGGAGAATAATAATCCTCCAAGCACGCCAGATATTGTGGTTGAATCCAAATCACCAAATAATGTTGAACATCGCAGTGAGAAAGTGGAGAAGCACCACTCGAGTTCTTCTAAAAGCTCTTCTTCTCATGGAAGGGATAAAGATAAACATCACCGTTCTGATAAAGATAAGGACAGGCATCGTGAGCGGGATAAGGATCGTGATAAAGAGAGAAGTAATAAGCATCATTCGTCCAAGGATAAGGAACGCAGATCTGAAAAACATCGTGATGAGCGGGATCGAGATCGGGAGAAGAAAGATCGGGATCGCAAAGAGTCAAGTAGTCGGGATAAGGAGAAAGAAAGGGAAAAGGACAAAGAGAGGGAAAAGGACAAAGAAAGGGAAAAGGACAAAGAGAGGGATAAGGACAAAGACCGTCACAAAGATAAGCATCATGATCGTAAAGATGACAAACATCGTTCAAAGGAGTCCCGCCATCATCATGATAAAGAGCGTCATAGCAAGCATAGCTCAGATAAAACCAAAGAGAAAGCTAAAGAGGCAACTGACTCCAACAAGCCGAATGATGAGCAAAAAGATCCTAGGGGTAGCGAAATGAAGGCACACTCCTCATCAAATTCAGTAGGTGGATCTAAATCGGCCACATCTTCCCCTATGAAAAGGGAACCGGGTCCCAATGAATTAGTCCTGAAGAAAAATGGATCCAACATAATTCGTAAAATTGTGCCTCCCACAGGGGCGGATTTGTTGACATCCATTTTGTCCCGGATGGACACACTGAAGAAATCCGATCAAATGTAAACTGCCGTGAAAAAGAATATGCCCTTCAGGCCTTCAATCAATACACCAACTAGCAGTTTTATTATATTCCAGTGTTTACAAAATATTATGTGTATTATTATTTGTATATAGTAGGTCATCTATTTTGGTGAGCGACTTAAATCATTTGGCTTGATGGAAAGCGTAGTAAGTCATAAGAGTCAGTTTATAATTGCAGAGCTCAGCTGCTTCTTGGTTTGGATCCTTCAAGTAATAGTATAATAACAAGGGTGTTATTAGTTGCTCGTAGAGGCTCCTTCAATCGTCATCAGTAACGAAAGCCATGTAAAAATATTGTTGAGTTTTATAGTGTGACATTTTAGTACCTGCCATAATGTTATGACATGGACTACTTCTTTCTTATTATCAAAACAATGGAGACTTTAATTTTTATTTGCTCTTCCGAAATTGATCAAGTAACTTGTTCCTGCAATTATAATGCTTATCCTTGTGACTTAATTCGTAACACTTTTGACATGGTATGGTCACTTCACATCAAACACCTGCGTTAATAAATAGAACGCAAACTATATTAGCACCGGCTCGCGTTCTCTTTTAGGACAGCTGTTTTTTTTTGTTAGAAATACAATAATAATGTATATTTATTTGTTAAAGTGTCTGTATTGTCATAACATCTTGAGTCATCCAAAAGTTCTCATTACTTACGATGTAAATTAAATGTAAAACTACAACAGTTACAAAGATCCTCATATGATAAAAAATTATGTACCGATAGGAAATATTAATTTATTTTGGCAAAGCAAGTATATAAAATTAAGTCGTCATATTATCACCATTGCGCATGCAATCCTCTTGTGTGCAATATTATGGTTAAAGTACTAAAAAAATTGGACATGCAATGTCTTTTTTCAAAATTGGTAGTTCCACAGTAACTTTAAATCAATACAATCAATCATGTCAACTAAACAAAAAATTATTTCTAATATTGTAATAAAAATATATAATGTATTGATTGCTGCAGCACAAAGGCACGTCATCATCATCATTATATTTCTGTGTGTTAGATATAGTACTAAAAAAAGTACTGTGAAAGAAAATATTACTATATTTAATGCATTTATCTCGTATGTACAAACAACGGTATATAATACAATACATAACTACCGTATGTATAGAAACAAATTCAGATAGTTTTCCAATGTAGATTGTCTCCCTAATATATATAAAAAAAACTACTTACATTATTCATTTAAGTAAATTGGAAACACTTTTTGAATGTGTGGATGAAAAGGAAAACAAGATTCGAGTAAATTTCTTAAATGACTTGATTTCTTTCGTTTGTTTTATTTTAATTTTTTTTTTGGTTACTCTTGGTGTGGGTGAAAAGATATAAAACTATTCTATACTGTTTTCCTTCTCTAAATATTATTGTAAATATAAACATATATATATATATATTCGACATCATTATTACTTTACATTGAATAAAAAATGCAAAGCCATTAGTTTGGATTCTCAATTTGTAGAAAAATGCTATTTTTAGCATAATATTTTGCTGAATTTCAGGACTGTTACACAGATTATCACATATATATTATATTATATTATTAAATACCGGTAAAAATTACTATTTCAAAAAGCTTTAATATAAATAAATGGAAAAAACAAAACATCTTACATTTGTGTTTACTTTTGTATTTCTGTACGTAAGTTTCTTACAAAGATAGAGTATTATATATATATATATGATTATTACGAGTTGCAACGAGACAAACGTAATGAGTATGATATATACAATACATCACACTTGCAAAAAATTTCTGATTGTCAATTGTTGTATAAACGTGTACACGTGATACAGATTATCTTAATTACGAAAAATAAAAACTTTTATCGTTACGTGTGTGTAATTGTAGACAAAGCCACTGCCTTTTTATTTTAAATTTATGATTAACATGAAGATATCAACCATTCATCGCCACCTTTCATGAAAAAAATATTTATTAAAAAACAAAACAAAATTGAGTAGCTGACTGAAATATTATACTTGGATAATTAATTGGCTTGAAAATTTCATAGACAGTAATAATACACTAGAAAGGACTGGATTCAAGTTAAGGTTTATTTCAAGGTTCCTCCAAAACTTGGTATCAATTGATCCCTTGAAATGTCATTGTCTAGTACGGCTTGCCATTCTTTACGATTCGTTCCCATCATGTTGATTGCCAGCCTTGTGTTTTCCGACAGAATGGGCCAGAGCAAACGTATAATCACACGGAACGGCTCCGGAGCTGGATAATAAAAATAAATGTCATGTAACTCAAGTGGCGAAGATTGTCTAAATTAAAAAAACACCCGCTATAAATAATTCGTCGTACTGTTGACAATATGAATTTTATCAAGGGCTCCAGGATAGTGTTCCTCATATATGTTGGATATTGCAAAGTAAACGCGCATGCCTACGCATAAAAAATATTATTTTGTGAAAATTGTTAATACTTTTGAACTAACTAAAATATCATCTGTAGTTTTGTATTTTTTACACAGTGCACAAGCATGGTTTACAGTGCTGAAGCCATCAGTGTCAATAATCATTGTGAACTGAGTCACGTTTTTCCCGTCAGCTTGAAATTTTCGAACAAGTTTAGTAGAATCTTCAAAATATTTATAAATCCATCGTATCAACCGCTCTGTTCGACCTGTGACAGCTGCCTTTCGTAGATCCCACTCACCGAATAAAATCTGTACGACTGTTGTTGATATGTATGAAATAGTTAGTACTCAAATGAAGTTTACAAATGATTTCCTTTGCTTGTAGCTTGTCGTTTAGATAAGTACTTACTTGGTCTTCCGTGCTTGTCTAGTCCTACTTGATTCAGTGGATAATCAATCTCAAATTCTTGCCAATCCTCATCATCTATTTGATCAAGTCGATTGGCTGCCCTCCATTTTAAATTCTACATTCAACATTAGATTAACCATTATTAATCATAGATACAAATCTCCTTCTCATTGTTTCACAATCTTATGTGGATTCATTGAGAGGCCATTTTTTCAATCAATAAACCCAAACTCCATTTTATTAATTGTGTATATTGTAAAGTAATGCTTAAATTATTTGACTAACCTTACGAAGTAATTCCTCGGCTCTGTTAATGTTAAAATTTTGACCTAGATAGATAGTTATAAAATAGTGAATATAATGTTTTTTAAAATGCAGTCTTAAAAAGACTTTGCATGTATGCATTCTTATAAGGTAAGAAAAACCATACTTCTAAGCCATCGGATGAGGTAAATGCTTTCTTCCATGTACTTATGGGGTAATATTGGAAGAACGCGTTGCCGAAACTGTGAGTCAAAGAAGTAAAAAGTCATAATTGGTTACTACGTGCCAATTAAATAATCCGTGCGTCAAAGCATTTCAATTAAAACCGAACTTTTGTCGATACTTTTTAATTTTCTACTCTCGTTTCCATTGTTATTGAAAACTGCCAGAATAAAAACTTAATGTAGCAATATTTGAGGCATGATTTACCTTTGTCAATGTCTCCGCTTGGTTTGATGTAAGTCTGGTATCCTCGTCGAAAGATAATGAATTGACTCCATTTATAAAAAGCCAAATTGTGGTACTCAAAGCACACAAACGAAATATGAGGATGATCATCCTGATTTGATTCCCGAATTTCCTTTAAATTATCCTAAGCAAATGAAATATTATGCAAGTCGGTACTGTCAAGGTGTATTAAAATAACTTACTTGCCACCGTTGACCGTCTGAATGTGAATGATGACTTGGTACCCTAAATAACGTTATGAGAGATGCTTCGGTCCAGTTGAAATTTTTCCTGCTTTATGCTGACGTCAGTTTTCTCTTTGTAAGTACTTTTATCCCCAATCAGCTCATCTACATCCATCTTTAAAAAGTAGGAGACACGACACCTTTTAAGGTACCTTTACCATGGGCAGCTAGTCTTTGAGTCATTGAGCATAACCTGTAATTAACACATAAATGGATGGTTCCAAGTTTCACATGAAACGCTAGGCATGGCATCTCGTTTTCATTTTTCCTTATACCAGCTTCTCAAAGCTTGTTGTCTTAAATTGCTCTATTATCTTGATTACATAGTGAGCTAAGAGGAAAATTTCCTCTTTTACTTTTTCCATGAAAAACTATGACTGCAGTAATTAAATAAGTAAGTTTTAATCTTATGTTGTTAGCTTTTAAGTGCTTAACCGACAACAACATAAAATGCTACAATGAATTTAATTTGATCCGAATTCTGCAAGGGTTCAGATTGTTAATATGATCAATTTATTATTAAAAGCTGTGGTGTAGCATTGCTATATTTGCTATACCCATGCCCATCTACATAATATGTTGAAGTTGTAGAGTAAATATATATATTTATTTTTGTTTCGTGCTCCTCTTTTCCTCCTCGTGGCTAAGTAAAAAATGTTAAACACTCGGCTCATTTTTGTAGTATAATTACTCTCGGAAATTCACACATTAAAGTCAGGCACATGGATGAAACTTTAGCACGGGTAGCTATAAAACCAATTCAAGCCATCATATAATACATATAGACCAAACGGAGAGTCACTCGACTTGTCTTCAGAACCTTCTAACATTTAAATATCGTGGTTACTACTAGCAGTTAAGTGAATCATATGTCTTGTCATATAATGTAATGCCCAATGACAGAAGCTGGAAGCCGTGATGAGTTGACTGCAGTGTAGAAACCTTTGTCAGTGGAAAAAATATACGTATACACTAGTATATTTTTGAATGAATACTGAAGACATAAGCTATAAACTGTAATTTTAACCGTTCACGCATATATGTGTACTTTGTATGGTCAAGTATATTGTGACTAGAGATACGGCAGGGTACCAACATGAATGCAATTACCATAAACAAAGGTTTAATCAGTTATCATCTAGACCATTGTTTATCATCTAGTGTCTGATGATAAACAATGATCCGTTATTCCTAAAACGAAATGAAAAATTTATTCATCGTTCGTACTTTGGATATGAAATGGATACAAGATGCACACACACGCTAAGTTTACCGCACCAATTGTCAAAGTTGAGAGGATTCTTTGAAGTGTCCCCTCATTGAGAGGACACCTTGAAGTGTCCCCTCGTCTGAGAGGATTCTTTGAAGTGTCCCCTCGTTGAGAGGACACCTTGAAGTGTCCCCTCGTCTGAGAGGATTCTTTGAAGTGTCCCCTCGTCTGAGAGGATTCTTTGAAGTGTCCCCTCGTTGAGAGGACACCTTGAAGTGTCCCCTCGTCTGAGAGGATACATCCCAGAATCCCTTTCGAAATATCCATCGGTCGGTCACTTGACTTTGATTTTACCTACTCTAGCATTCATTCATGCATTTCATGCAACGGAATAGTGTTTTTGAATATTCATTTGATACTCTCTTTGCTCATGCCAAAATAATATCTCAATTATGCATATTATTGAGGTCGAAGCAGCAGCTAATGTAAATGGCAGATATGAGATTTTTTACTTCATCTGCCCCGACCTTTTTGCATCTTAGATACATTGTACATGGAGGGATTCCAATTTTACTATGATGATGATTTGATGATGAATGTATGGTTGTATGTATGTATGAAGCATATTAAAAACCAAAAGACAGTCAACCCTCATCATCATAACAATAGTCATCAAATCCACAAGTTTCATCCCGTCTGATATGTGTATTTGATTCTGAGAAGCGAGAGTGGAGTGATAAGAGATATTTACTTATATGTAGATATTTTATTGCATCCCTAATTTTTCCCGAACTTATTGCACTGGCTGTTAAATTAGCATTATTCATTGTCGGGTATTGAACATTATCTGCCCATCATAAAGCATCAACACCGGGGCAACCTGATAATCATTATCTCATACTAACTGAAAAATGAGACCACATTCTACTTTTCGCAACGACAAATATTCATAACATTTCTTGCCGTTGTTGATACCAAGTGTCAATCCCAAACCATTGGCTAAAGCGAGTCATCAACAACAAGTTCATCAAGTCGAGGCAACAAAATTGCCATGTTACGATACGAAATTGGAGTCAGGCTGAGAAATTCTTGACGTACATTCCTCTGCTGGGGCATACATTTTTGCAATAATTCATGTACGACATCATAGAGATATGGTCAGACTAACAAGATGCTAAAATGATGGCCTCACATTTTAAAATGTTCATGCCAGGTAAAACTATCTAGATGTTGCCAGAGCATAATAAACTGCTTTTACAGAAACACAAGATCAACCATTTTTTTGGAACTTTGGGGACTACATGCAAGCGGAAGCTCTTTATGGAACGGTATTGCGAAGGCTCATGGCTCATCCAATCCAGAATATTGCATAAATATGAAAATGCATAATATTAAAGTTAAGATGGTACTTCCTACACTTTCGTTAAATCGGAATTTCAATCATAAAGTATAGCAGGTGCGAAAAGTAAACATTATTTGTCAAATTAATGCCTAATCCATCGGAAATCCCTATCAGTCACATCTTTACTATCTATTTGTCAGAGATATTATTGCTCATTGCTTCTGAATGAGCTAAGATGTGCATTACATGAGCATCGAATTATATAGGAAAATATGTGCGTACGTGACAGAATGTCGACTTAACGAGACACATTGAGTTTTATCATGCTTCATATGATTCATGATAAAATTGAACTACCTAGGTTCCTTGCCACATACACATATTGATATTTACTCATTGTGATGTGATAAGTTTTATAATTAATTTTTGCGTTTAAAATTTCAAATGCCCATTCATTGTAAGCATCATTATAAATGTAAGACAGTCATGATAGAGCAGATAATAAGTGATAAAATTTGAAACAAGAGCATTTTTATAGGTTTGTTTTCGTCTAAGAGAACCAAAGCTGTGGTGGTTACGGCATCAGTGGAGACACAACGTCGCAACCGACTGAGTAATACTTTTATCTGGAACAATAAGCCTACAATAGAATATAGAATGCCATGCTCAGACATATTCATGGAGTGCATATTTACTCGCTGTAATTGTAATTTTAAGCCAAATGTCAACCATTCCTCTTCTCACGCTCACACACTACCCATAAAAATTTATTACAGTGTAGGGGATGGATGGCATAAAAATATCTTAAGGTTGATAACATTGAGTAAGAGTACTCTTCTCTTCATGACTTCAAACTGCATTAAGTTTCATTTCCTACCTAGTACATGGGTTAGTTGGCTGGAAATCTTAAAAAAAGCAAAAAGAGTTTGTATACCATAAGTTTCATGGTCAATATAACGATACAAATCCGAAATATTAATGAGTCAGCATCCCAAATTTACTTTACTGATGTACTTAACATTATTATAAACAAAAAATAATGTGATGTCTGATTGCTGACTTACTATATTCCTTGCATTCTTTCATTTTCCTGCTCGTATTATCTTGCTCTGCATCTCAGGACGAATGTATTTTATACCAAACAAAAATAAAGCAGTTGAATAATGTCTAAGATTTTTTAAACTTTTGACTGATTGGAGTTGTTTTTATTTTGTCAGTATAAACGGGTAAAAGTTAGGTCCATATCAACCGATCGTGTTGAGCTATGTGCGATACTTCATTTGTAGGGAATGGAGAACAAGTAAAACAAAAAATTTGGTTGCGACAGCCATAAGCCTTTTGAGATATTACCGGACCTGTGCTCTATGAAATTTCCTTTTGAATGACGTCTCACTTATAGCTCAACTCAAACAGTAGCATTCGTCGTAATGAAAGAAGAAATGCTTTATTCTTATAATGCATGTATATATAAATGAATATGGTTTCAAGTTTTAGAAAGACTGATAAACCGTTTACTGCTCGATGCTCATGCTTCCCATTTACATAGTTTTATTGCATTCAGATGCAATATAAAAAGCTGAGAATTTTTTATATCGACAAGACTACGATATATTAGTCAGACCCAGATCACAAGCCAACTTATAAGTATACTACCATGTAGCAAGTATAATATGTATAGATTATCCTTCCAAATTAATTATGGGGGACAAAGCAAAATGACTCTATATGGGGAAATTGTATGTTTGCATTGTGTACCTCATCTGGCATTTACTGCTCAACATAGATAGTTGTTTGGACATGTCTTCAAATTTCATTGGCGAGTGATTTATAGCATCCAGAATTTCCATACTTCATGTCGTTTATGGACTTTAATTTATCATAAACTGTATTATTAACGACATTGTACAACTGCTGACTGTACAAAACTAGAAAAAATAATACACGTAGAAGCAACTGTAAGCTGCATCTAGAACAAGGCAGACACCTCGATCCAAATTCAATGCAAGTAAATTAAAATATCTTTTCTCATTTCCTACGTTGTATGGAATGGTAGTGAATCGAATGAGTATATTACTTGCGCCTTATACGTTTACGTTATGTCTTGGAAAAAGTAAAAATGCATGAGTTGACATGTAAATGAAAGCAAACTATATATATATATATATATATACATACATACATAGTCATCGTATCAGATCCGATCAATAAAAATGAGCAAAGGCATTTTGCGTATGAGTAGCTATAACCCCTAAAATACGAAACAAATCTCAATATAACTCAACCTCAACCACCTTGAAACATTAGTACAACTGACAAAGTCTAAAACAAAGTAAGTAGAGGAGAGTACTGCAATGTGGAGCTGGGCCCGCATGTGTATTTCAATCCAGTTAAAGAGGTGTGTGTGTAAGCAGAGTACTGATTCCAGCAGTATAAATTTTGTAGTAATGCTTCTCATAAAACAGAGAGAATTCAAAATATAAAAGTTATCTATAAAGAGTTAGCAAACAATGCATTTTCTTAGTTTTGACTAACCCCTTCTGGTTCCTTTTTAAGGAATTTTGATGGTACGAGGACAAAACGAGTTAACATGTAGGGTGCTCGTTTTATTCGAGCAAAAACTTTCTCCCATCTTTTAATTTGCATTTCTTAAATTGACATCATATCAGGATTGAACTGGTACAACAAATAGGGAATTTGGGATTTGGAGTAGATCAAAGCAAAAATGCTCAAGATATGGTTGGTTAGGCATAAGACATCCCGTCTCAACTTTGTTCTGTAGTTACAAGAAACGAAGCAACTACTTGTAGTATTTTAGAACTCTGTTGGACCACTTTCTTGTGGGTTTTCAGCAACAAAAAATACGTACATGGGATGCAACAAGTTAAGCTACATGCTCAAATGGATGAATGCATATAGAAAGGAAAAGGACGGAATAGGCATGGAGTTTTTTGTACTCCAGAAGCAGCTTCAATATCGTTCCTACTTCTGCAGCAGCAGCAGTTGTCGTAGCACAGCGTCAACACCGTCTTCTCTCCTTTTCACAGTTATTGTTGTTCCGCACTCCATTCTTTGTACTTGCTTCCCATCATCGTCTCCGTCTGCCGAGTTCACTCTCTGTATATTCTGCTCTGCTTTGTAAAAGATCTCAGAGAGAAAGAGAAGAAGGAAGCCTCTTGACCGTATCATACTCGAACTCGTCGTTCACCACCTTCCGTAGTTGTGATAGCGTTTTGGTTTTTTCGTCAGTTCAAAAACAACAGCTCCCTTTTAAGCAATTTTGACAACAGTGCGTGTGCTTGTGTAGTTGCTTGTGCTCCGTCGTCTTACACTTGCTCAAAATAAAAAGTTTGTTTGGTTTAGCCATCCTGTAATTTATATTGAGGTTTAATGGTGGCGCTTCACACGATTTCCTAAAAGAAGGTGTTTTTCTAACTTCAGTTCTTTTCTCTGCATTTTCAAGTGGTTTTCAAAAACCGAATTTTTTAGTGTGTAAAAGTGACTACAATAGCTACGTCCCCAACTATGGGTGGTGGACAGCAGGTCCGTAGCAACTGTTGAATCCGAGGTTCGAAGGCTATAAAAAGATCACGGAGGTGCCACCCTTTCCCTTGCTGAAAAAAAGCAAAGACAACAGCCAAAACGAAGAAAAGCCAAAGAAGGAGAAAAAGAGTAAGAGCGTTACTGTCATTGAACAAACTGGACCTGCTGGAACGGCTCCGGTGGAGTTCCCACTTACACCACGTGAAGACACGCTCCTCAACATCATGGAACTCAATAGGTGAGTAGATTTTCATTTTTTTTGCCCCCTGGTTTTTTACAACTCTTCATGACTTAAATTCTTCGTGAATAAAGTCAGCATTAATAAATTTTACTGTTTAACCGCATTTATAATGCCTGTTGCCATTAGCCTCCAGTATTGGATATTGTTAGCTACAGTCTAAGAAAGGAATGAGAAGAGAGAGAGAGAGATAGAGTGAATGCATAACGAATTTCTTGTGTGTTGCCTATTTAACTTGACTTTCCTTCAAAACTTCCATCTATCACTTTGCTTCACTCTCCAAAGCAAAACATTCTTGCAATGCATATACACATTTTTGACGACTGAGTGAGTAGTGGCTATGCTCAAATTGTTCATCTTGGCTGAACATAAGTTTTTTTTAAAAAAAAAATTGGGCACATAAACTGAACAAAAAAATGTCAATCAAATAATGCCAAGACGGATGCATGAATGTTAGCAGCAGCATGAGTGTTCCACACTCACGCTCTCGAAATAAAACTTTTTGGACCTTTTTTTTTGTCCATCAGTTAATAAAGAGCTCAAGCAAATACGCAATGCATGAATGACACGAGAGGATTTTCTTTAACTAAGCTTTCGCTGGTTTTCAAACATTAAACTCCTCACTTATTATGCAATCAAACAAATAACAGTGGGCACTCTTGTTTTGCAAAACATCAATGAGCCTTCAGTTGAACTTTAGCAGTGTGTGGATTGTTGTTTTGTGTGTTATATATAAAGCTGTTGCATCTCATACGAAAAAATTGGTGGCGTTGTCATTTCTTATAAAAAGGACTCAAGTACCTAAATATATACACCTCGGTTTTCATGTTTGCATTAATTCCTCTTGTTTATAATTGTGCGGACTGGGGTGGCAGTTTTTCCTGTTGTTAGCCCTAATCAATAATCATTAATGAATGAGATTACAATCTCTTTTTTAATATGGAAATGTTTAGTTTCTTCATCATCCAGAAGACTTATTTGTTGCACTCATGCCTCATGCACTCATTTCTAAATTGTGAATGCATGTGCAATCAAGCTCATGTCTCTAAGGGATATATATATTAATTTTAATTTGGTGGATTAAGACCAGCTTACACAGCCTTAGTTTCACCTTTATTTTCAGCGGAAATTGATACTTTCCCATTTTTCACTTTTCCCATCGGGCACCTTTGGCATTTCTAATGTGGACAATAAAATAATACTCAACAAATTTGCTAAATAGTCCACAACAAAGTGCTGTATGAAGTTTCAATCCTGTCCTGATGTTTAGTTCAGTTGAGAAAACAATAGGAAATGAAGTTGTGAAGGTATTTCAATGTCATCAGGAGCATCTCTTGTCATAAGGATTTTTATGTTAGAATGGCAATAAGTCAGATTAAGTGAGTGGAGTAGAGACGCAGGCGTGTCTCCACCCAAAAGCTTAAAACCGATGCGTTACATTAATTACATTATTCCACTTTGAAAAAATATCTGTATGATGATCATCATCATCATCCAGTAATCCAAAATTGTAAAATTTATCCCATACCATTTTGTTTGATGCTAAAAGAAGGAGCAAGAGAGAAAGGAGTTGAAGCTATGTCTCTTTGCTGAAAAGAGAGAACACATTTCCGACTGCAAATGATTTTTGCCTAACATCCCATATTTAATTCCTTTTAATTGCTCCATAAGTCTGCAAAAACTCATTTATACTCTATTTTGTACTTGATACATCAAATTGTTCATTCACTCATACCTTCAAAGTATATATGTATGTGACTTGCTGCGTCATGAAGTATTGATTATGGGACCAAGTTAACAATTTCTCCTTCTACCATTATTATTATTAAATTTTATCCATTCATGAAAATAACAGCCTCATAGTTATACTGGAGGCTAAGATTGGCAATTTTAATACATTGTAGATTCCCCCAACCTCCATCTCTGATGGTTATTCTC